>OZ038511.1:58036893-58149393 GCA_964036315.1 Acanthosepion esculentum
TTATTCGGCTATATAAAGCTTTGTATATGGGCACGCAGTTTAATTGCTCTATCTCGTTGAATGATTGATGTCGCCATTGCTCTTCGATTCACCATCATCTTCTTTTTCCTCCTTTCTTCCCTGTCCTCTAAGATGAAGCAGGAAACCCGATATACATGTTCGGTAGCAAACATGGCAGACCAAATTAGACATCTCTATCGCGATCAAATCAATTTGTGAAATAGTCGTTTCGTGCACCATGAGACATTTTGATTGTGATGCTGACTAAAAGTGATGTCTTCAGGGCGTTGAGAAAGAATGTTGATATATACAGCCAGTTTCCATGGATTTGCATGAGACTTGGCATTATTAACGTATCCTGCCCAAACATTTCTACCACTCGCCACCTTTTCACAGAACAACGCTTGAGTGTAGCACTCACAACATTTTTTCCAGTGTTCATCCAATCAGATCGAATTTCAGTCAGTTAACTCTACTCAAGTGTTAATATCGATATTCAGAAATTTAAGTTTGGTCATTACACAATCTTTGAAGTTTTTCTTGTGCTTTATCTTGGACGATTCCCAGTTGTCGTTAACCAGAGAACATTTTCAGGATGCTATCATCCATGCACACGACATGCCACATCATATGAATTCGATGAGAGATTCTCAAAATCTTGAGGTTCATTCAGTATCAAATTAACGATTGCTAAGTTTAATATCGCTCTCAGACATTTCTAATGGAACCTGTCATGCTGCTTAAGGTGATGACGTTATATTGCCCATGTTTCCGAAAATAAAGAAGCACTGACAAAACACATGTGCGATAAACACTGGCTCTAGTCTGAACGATGATGTCTAGATCAAACCACATGTACTTTTAGAATTTTCCAAACGCCAAACAAGTCTTTAGAATATGCGAACATATTTCAACATCAAAGGAGCCATCTGTAGACAGAGTATAATCTATATATACAAATATATCAATTACATTCCATCGAGTGCCTTTTACATGTAAATTAGGTTCAGCTTACTGTTCACCAGTTAGAAGAATGTACATTAATCTTCTTCAATTTACATCTATATATATATATATATATATATATATATATATATACTTTTATTAATTAAAACTTTATTTTTAGTGGACACCCATATTTACGTATAAGGTTAATTTTATTTTAATCAGTACCTTCCGGAGCGTCTACTCTTATAGTGTTGAAAAATATCGGATTAAAATTCAGAACAGATATACATTTCGAGAAAATCTGAAAAAGTGAGTGCACTTTAAAGGCAAATTGCTGGATTGTAAAGCTCTTTGTAGTCGAGCAGTTGTGGCGCGCCTGGCCAAAAGATGGTTTCATTTGCAGACGGCTGCGCAGGTTCGAATCCTGCTAGGTGGTGTATTTTCTTTAATAAGTTTTCTAGGGTATGCAGGCCGATAGATGAAATAAATACGGACCGTCCACTGAAATACGGGTATCCCCTAAAAATAATGTTTGAAGAAATAAAAATATGTTGGATTAAAATGTAAAATCCATTAATTCATGAGAAATATATACCTATATGTATAGACATTCAAATAGATAGATAACACGCTTGTTTTGTAGGAATGTACATTTAATTGAATTTCTTTTCAAGTCCACGCTTTTTTCTCTGCCAGTGAGGCATCTAGCTGTCTATATAAAACTCTCAACCTTTATTTATTGATTTTACTAAGTGTCCAATGTCAGATCCATTATGGAATGAAACTATCTTGAAATATCAGAATCACTTGCAAAGAAATTTTGTAGTTAGCCATTATCAACATGTTCAGATATTTACTGAATTCAAGATTGATGAAACTATCTGTGCTTATAAGAGAAATAAACAAGAGTCATTAATACAGAAAAGGCTAAGAATTAAAAAATACGGAAAACTTCTTTTTTCTGTGAAAAATCCTTTATAATATATATTTTATAAGGGATATAACGTCTGTAAAGTTTTTCAGTGCAGATATTATTGTGAAATATATAATTATAAATGTATGTGTGCAGTAATGTGTGCACCTGCGTATAAATATGTGTGAACATTTGTATGTTTCTGTGGGGCATTTAGCAACAGATATTTTACAAGAAATGTTTAAGGAAGAGGAGAAGAGAACCAACGCTTTACTTTCGACACATCACATCTCCCGTTATTTGAATGTTAATCCTATAGACACTTATAATGGTATTAATCAATCGATGTTGCTAAACTTTTCAGGATATCATTTTGTTTATATGATACTGTGATAATATTTATCTTAGTTAAAAACTTTGATAATAAGCAGTTGTCAAGTATTATTATGCAAACAAATGAGGTGAAAAGTATAGGCCATAAACATATAACTCAAAAGAGATGTGGAGAACCAAATAATCTTATTTGATTAACAAAATATTCCATATACCTGAATATAATGAAATGTTGTTGGTAATCATTGTGCAAATGGATGATTTCTTAGGAACTTCTTTTTAGTATTCTATTATTATAACAAATTTAAGCTGTTCTAAGTTAAACATAATGTCATATTAATAAAGCACCAAGTAAAGAAGTCACGCTCACTGGCCCCGGAAGCCAATACGTCATATTTGCTTCGAAGGTTCGAGTGTGGTCACACCTATTTGTGTACATTATGAATATCATCAGCTTTTCATGAATTGATCTTTATCGTTAACAATTCCTGAAGGAGTTTTCATTTATTTCCAGAGATCATTTTTCCTTGAATATTGTTTTCCATTCGCACACACACTTCTTTTAATAGTGGTCAAGTTTTCTACTTGATTAATGTCTGAAGAATCTGTGGCTATTCCATTAATTTGATGACTTTGAAATATATTTTTGCCAGGAGGATCTGAAGGTCTTGCATAAATATACTCTTCGTTGTGACCTATACAACTCGAAATCAGCTGTCCAAGGACCTACAAAATGCCTTACATTTATCATCACTTTAGAAGGGGCCTATAATTTCAATGTCTACAATACTGGCGGAAAACATTCCACTTCATATTTGTTGTCTTATAACTGCTGAACTACACTACATTCATCACTAAATATATTGTTACTGTTAACAAATGAAATTTCAGATAGCTATTCGATCAACTTGCACGTTTCTCTTTGTGATATTCACTTAGAGATGATAGTTTCATTGCTTTGTACATACTATACACCTTTTTGTCTGTTTACATTTGCAACATCAGCTTTTTCAATTATGTTCTTGATTGCCGAACATGTTTTCTTTTAATTTTTGTCAGATCTCTTTTTACAAGATCGATTTTCTTGCTTGTTCTTGTTTTGCCAATGTTTTCAATTTCTGTTTTGAAATTTTCGTAATTTACAAATTTGTCTTCCTATCAATTTATAACTTTAGAATAACTGATTTCCCTTTTGAAGTTATTTATATTTTTTATGATCTATGGCAATATTCTATATCTGAATTTATATAAAAAATTATATAAATACCTATTATACCTATTGTATAATAAAATCTCACACCACCAAAAAAACAATTGTAAATATTTAAAATAAAGCCAGATATCATAACCTAAAATTCATATGGCATATACATCATATAAATAAAAATATATCCAACATTTAGTTTATACCAATTTTATTATTAAAATATTCATTTGCAGAATAACTGATATACAGTGTACAATTGATAAATTGTCATTTAAATTACACTAAAATGAAAATAACACTGACATCTCCTTTTAACACATATATTTACCAAAATTACATAAAAATATATTGAAATACTAAAGAGTAAATTTATTCAATAAATCGCCATTGGCTTCAATCACATGCCTCCAGACGACTTCGGAATCTCCTGCATCTTTTATGCTGCCATAATTCTTGCCATCAGTTCATCTTTGTTGTTACAAGGAGTTTTGTTGATCTCTCGCTCAACTGCGCCCCACACATAATAATCAAGGGAGTTGCAGACTGGGGAGTTAGGTGGCCAGATGTAAGAGGTGATGTGGTTGACGTAATTGTGTGACAGCTATGACTGGATTCTTCTGCTTGTGCGGTATGGTGCAGAGTCCTGTTGCCAGACTTAGGATCTTCCTGAAGCTACCCTCTTGACACAGGGCAGTACTACCTCATCAATTACTACCTCCTTCTTAATTACCATTAGGCACACCCAACTCTTTCCGAATCCTCTGCACTGTTCTCAGATTGACACCCAAATACTCTGAAGTGTTGGTATTGGAGCTTCCGGTGTGTATGCCAAACAGTACAGTATGCCGTTTCCAGTGAATTGCGTCATGGTGCTCATTTTCTTACAAACGATGCCCAATTAACCCTACTATACTCCGCAGCTGACAAAATAAAAAACAAACAAGCGCATGCGCAAAATTAAAAATATAAAATGGCGATAATTTAACCATCGTAACCCAGTAGTGTGCACATATATGTTCGTCCCCAACAGAGCACTTAAAGAAAAAATGTGTCAATAAGCCGTTGATGTTGAGTTTTTATTCGATGTTATTTTACAAAATCACCCATATCCATTCAAAAGCAGTGATTAACAAATATATTTAATTCTGTTTATTGTAAAGTGTGTTTCATAATTTGTCATTCTAAACGAGGACCATAAAATATGATACACAAGCGGAAAAATTTTGCTGATCACATGTTGTTGGCCACTTACTGCAATTTCCTCGTAAAAACTGTTGGGTAAGCTTCAGTGAGCTTATTTTTATCAAAAAATTATAAAATGGCAATGTATATTGGAAAACACTATAAATGTGTTAACGGTATGAAACCGCATTGTAAGTTTGACAAAAGAATTATTACCTTACGTTAAAAAAAACATTATACGGAAACAGATTACTGAACATATAGATTTTTTTTATATATTTGCAGGTAATGGAAGTTAATTTTATTGCCAAGTTAGTTGTATACCTTGGTCAGTTTAAACGATATATCGATGATGAAACAAAAGCTACCAACAAATATCATATCGCTTATGATTGTCAACAAATAAGGATCATCATGGAACAATATGAAATTGACATTTTTAAGCAGATAATAATTTATGTAAATTGTTTTCCGATAAGAACCTCCGCACATAATTTAAAACATTATTTTATCAACCGCCATAGGTTGTAATATTCCGTCTTAAATGTCTTTTTGAATAGGATAAGGTTCAAATTGTACTTTGTTCCGATAATTTAGAATCTATCTATCTATCTATCTATCTATCTATCTATCTATCTATCTATCTATTTATCTATCTATCTATCTATGCAGCATATTTTCAGTTTCAGTGGCAGGTGTGGTCCACACCCAAATCAAGTCTTTGTCATTGAGTAACTGAGTTACGGACACTCATGTTTGATCATACGATGCAATAAATCGACTTTTTGTGTGATTAAAAGATGCGTTTCTTGATTCTTTCATTCCAGTTGTTCTCAACCATTTTTTTAACCATAGACCACTTTTACTCTTATTTTCTTTTCTTTTTTCTTTTTTGGGAAATAAACTTTTTAGTAAATAATTATTCTATTAGTAAAAAAATAATGTACCCTTTTTTTTCATCGAATGGTTCCCGTAATGATGCAACAACGTGATTCACAAATATGAAACATCTCTTATCTCATGTACCTTTAAAGTCACCTCATGCCAGCCTGAAAGTGCAGGGATTTCATTATGAATTGGCGGTCAACAGAATCTTCTGCTCTTTTACAATTAACGCCGGCTTAATTTCGATTACGTATCACTGGCGTGTCCCGGTTGGACCGATCTCTTCACTCCCATCCTAAATTCCAGTTTCCACCTGCAATTTTTATACTTAATTAAACACCTGAGAGTTCATTAATTATATAATCATTTGAATTTACTGGAGTACTGTGTTACGAAGAAAGAGAGTTAATTATTTTATTCATTTATTATTAAAAAGTAGCCTTTTCTTTTGAACTCTTATGAGCCTAAGAATTTCGTGCCTGGAGTTACTGTCCTGGTGGCCCCGTCGACTTTACCCCACTACCTCTCAGCACGAACAGATAACCGACAGAAACATTGTACATAATGCTACATTAATGCTACAAAGAGAGGCAAACTTGCCATCATTTTACTTATCAAAGAGGATATGCGAGGAAAAGAAGTTGTGGGAGCCAACTAACGAGAAAAGTGAACAAACAAATGTGATATGCTATATTTATCTGTTTCCAAAGATAAACATTCGACAAGGAAATTGTTTAGAATATATAAACGTGTATACGATGGTCCTTCAAAAAGTTCTAAGCCTAAACCGGGAGGAGTTGGAGAAACAAAACAGTCTTTCATTATTTTTCAATATAGTCCCCCATGAGATCAATGCAATTGGTTTAAAGATGCTTAAGCATTACAATCCAATCACAGAAGAAGGTGGCGTCCTGGTCCTCCAAAAACTCCTCCACAGTACATATGATCTCATCATTATTTCCAAAATGGCTACCACGCAGGTGTGATTTAAGTTTAGGTAATAAGAAGAAGTCGGATGGAGCTAAGTCTGGTGAGTAAAGGGGATGGAGTAGCATTTCAAAGTCACAGTTGGCTGCTTCAGATACTGCAACCTGAGCAGTGTGAACGGGTGTGTGATCCTGAAGCAAGAGCACACATGCCCTTGGCTTCCTTCTGCATTTTTATTTCTTCCTTCAGTTGTCTTAATTCTGATCCTTAGTACTGCTCATTAATAGTTTTTCCCCTTTTCATGTAGTCTATCATGATTACACCTTCAGAATCCCCCAAAACAGAATCCATCACTTTGCCAACAGACGCTGCTTGCTTGAACTTCTTCAGGGTTGAAGAACCAGAGTGCTTCCACTGTTTGCTTTGAATCTTTGATTCAGTTTCGAAGTGATGAACTCAGGTTTAACCTCGAGTTACGAATCTGCGCTGGAAATTCTCAGGGTCAGCCTTGAAGCGAGTTAAAAGTGTCCAGGAAATGTCAATCCTTTACAGCTTCTGCTCCAGTGTCAGCATTCTTGGGATTGATCTTGTTCATCTCAGTTAAAACAGTATGGCCCGAGCCAAACTAATACCTATCGACTTAGCTATCTGTCATCCAAAACTATACGGTGAATGGCATCAACTTGTTTATCAGTGGTTAAAGTTTTGGAATGAACTAACCAAGGGTCATCTTCTGTGCTGTCCCTGTTCAGCTTGAATTTCGCAGCTCACTTCTTCACAGTTGCATAGCAAGTAGAAAAGTGTCTCTACCATGTCCTCGTGGATTTCTTTAGGTTATCATACATTTTTTGCAGATACTTTATGACTGCTCGGACCTCTGTTTTGTCCATTTTTAGATTTGTCGCTCACATCTTACCTTTGTATGGGCCTCACCTGCATCTGGATTATTCTTTCTACAAGGTAACCAAAAAAGTTCTGTCCGTTTTTTGATTAGTCATTGAATGAAGTTGAAATATATACGAAATGCGTGTAGCAATTGTTTTCAAATTCGGACAGCCGGAAGTAGGAACATTATAAAAAAAAACACGCGCACCGTGCCCGGCCATCAATTATAAGCCGGACAGCTGTGAGAAGGATGTAAGTGTCTAGAGATCTCGTTCGGGGCTGTTTGCTTTACGACTTCAAAGTGGGCTTATCAGCAGCTGCATCAAGTCGCCGCATATGTCAAGCGTTTGGGGATAGTGCTGTGGATGAACGTACTGCAAGGCGTTGGTTTCGAAAATTCAAGTCGGGAGATTTGTCTCTCCATGATGAGCCTCGCAGTGGACGACCACAGGTCTTGATTGACGGAATCCTGAAGGCGGCCATTGAAGAGAACAGTAGTCTAACGTGTGGTGAACTTGAAAGACAAGTTTCCGATGAAACAGTTAGACTTCACCTGCACCGCCTAGCTAAGACATACAAACTGAGCAAGTGGGTTCCGCAAACGCTGTTGGAGGTCCACAAGGGACAACAATTGACTGCCTGCGTATGGCATCCTTATTCAATCGAATCCTTACTAGTGATGAAAAGTGGGTTCTGTACGAAACTCCCAAGCGTTCCAGACATTGGTTGTCTCCTCAGGATGCTGTCCCTCACACCGCAAGACCGCCTATGCACCCATGCAAGATTATGCTTTGTGTCTGGTGGACAGGTCGTCAAGTGGTTCATGAACTGCTATCAACGGGCCAAACGGTCACTGGAGACCTATACTCGCAGCAATTGAAACGTGTGCAACAGACATTGCGCCAGAAGGAGACAGCACTGGTGAATCGCAAAGGTGTGTTTTTTCTCCATGACAACGCCATGCCGCATGTCGCGCGAGTGGTCAGGGATACCATACAGCAACTTGGGTGGGAGAACTGGCACCATCCGATTACCACCTCTTCCACTCCCTGGATAATCATCTTCGTGGGAAATCCTTCACCAATGAGGCAGACTTGAGCAAAGCCCTCACGGACTACTTTGCGTCAAGAGTTCTACCGCAAGGGCATTGAACAGCTGGAGGCACGTTAGCAGAAGGTGCAGGATGCCGATGGTGATTACTTCGAAGAATAAATATAAGTTACACATACTGTGAAGCGTTTTCTTTTTTTCCTTTAAAAACGGGCAGAACTTTTTTTGGTTACCTTGTAGTTTTATAAGAACTGGAAGTGTGTTGCCACAACAAAAATGTTCAGCTATGGCTCTTCTTTTGGGATGAGGTTTAACCAACCCACATAAACTGTAAGAATTCCGCAACCTAAAGATAGAAAAATCAATTAGTTTGTGCAGCAAATATTTTTTCTTCAATATAATTTCCTTCTTTGTTAACATGCTTAATTTCTCGGACAATATTAATTGTATAGAATGACCATTATCCACTGAAATTTTAAAATCAAATGTTGATTAATAGCCATGTAACGAAACTATGGAGTTCTTGCTACAAGATCCTGTAAGAAGTATTGAAGTAACTTTGCCTGGAACACCACATATTCATTGACTTTCAATGAACCAAGAGACTCAATTTTCACTTTAGTAAGTAAAATATGAGCATTATTATCATGTAACTATTTACACTAGAGATTTTTGGTGGTCATATTTAGGAATAAATTTAAGAAATCTAAATATTCTCGCTGATTTCGGCCACACGGTTGTTTAGATTGACTTAATTCTTTTCTCGGAATGCTAATCTTTTTTAATGGTTTGGTTATAATAATTTTGTTTGTAATTATTTATCCTAATCAATAATCCTAACTTTTCCTAATTAATAATCGTTTCTTTTTTCATTTATTTAAAAATATCTGGAGAGCGATGAAGGCTTTGTGCAGAAGCAACCACACGTTTTGAAGGGCTGAAAACAGAGACCTGGTGTACTACGTGCCACAAGGTCCCCAATATATATAGCACGAAATCTTGGCTTCGTGACCGTAGATGGTCAATTATCACACCAGATAGTGCACCTTAACAACAAAATTGTAATTAAGAGTTGCTTAGTATACTTCCAATATAAACTATATATTCTCTGTGGGTGTTGAAGAAAAACAAATATGCTAAAAAAGGTGTCTACACAAGGATTAGCTAGCCACTTTGACAGAGGACCATATTCGAAAAACGAACAGCGTTTCATCAAACCGTCTTTATTTCTCTCCCTCCCTATCCCTCTCCCTCTCTGTACATATATATATATATATATATATATATATATATATATATATATATATATATATGTGTGTGTGTGTGTGTGTGTGTGTGTGTGTGTCTGTGTGAGTGTGAGTGTGTTCGCGCGTATGCGTATGTATGTATGTATTTAAAAAAATTAATGGATTTTATTTTTACTCCAACATATTCTTATTACTTCAAACGTTATTTATTTTAGTGGTTACCCGTATTTGAGTAGACACTCTTTTTTTTTTTTTAAATAAAGCTTATTTCGTCTACTGGCCTGCGCACTCGAGAAAACTTTATAAATAAATATGGTACTTTCTATAATTAATTAAATTTTAAAAAATTACACGTTTTTATCAACCCTTCCCGAATGCGTAGGCATCCTATCAGATTTATTGTTGATTCGACATATTATATTATTAACTAGAGTCTCTTAAGATATTTTCTGGAGTTGTTCTGATATTTCTCATGTAACCGCTATCTTCACTTCGTAACACGACACAAAGATGTTAGAGCCGAGAAAAGTGGGAATAAACATTGTATAAAATGCAACGATCATTGTAAGGTAACATAACAATCCGGAGAAAAACTAAAACAACAAATAAGTTAAACTCAAGGTTCTCG
This sequence comes from Acanthosepion esculentum, assembly GCA_964036315.1. Lineage (NCBI taxonomy): Eukaryota > Metazoa > Mollusca > Cephalopoda > Sepiida > Sepiidae > Acanthosepion > Acanthosepion esculentum. Next base: position 58,047,099 of record OZ038511.1, read on the forward strand.
TTGCTATTATGAATGAAGGCTCCTAAATCGACGTAACTCTGCAAATCTATTATTTCAATTCCCTGGCCTTTCTGTCATAAGAATCAAAATACGACTCACTTTTTCCCTCTAGGCACATCCTTTTCTGAACATTGTTTCTACAACATCCGATTGTAAGTAAGCACTGGAGACATTTATACTGCTAAGAGAAAACCTCCTCTCGGTGTATCGGTTTTTTGTCTGTGGAAATCCCTACAAAGGCAGCCTAAATCACTGAGCAAAAATAAGAATAAGATACAGTCAAGAAATGGGCGTGTTAGATTCGCATCATATCAACCATTCCTCTAAACCAAAATATTTAGCTCCAGAAACAAACAATGGATGGACTGAATCTCTCATCTTATCAGGCAATAGACGACATGTTGGTCTCACGGGACTAGCCGGATCTCTTAGGTAAAGCGCATCCAAGAGCTATACACTATATTGAAAACAATACACAACTACAGTTCTATTTCAACTATTCGAGTCAATATTCGAATTATAACCTACTGTATCAGAAGATAATTTTCTCATCACTGAAAAATGATGGGAAACAAGCTGTAACCAGTCCCATAAATATATCACTTCCATTTCGATTTAAGTCGAAGTAGTTATTTACTAAGCTTAACATAGAACTTGCACAAGGAAGCACCCAACAGGTCTGAACCATACCAATCCATTCATATGTCACATCCATTCTACAGCTTTACATATCTTTGATTAAGTGTGCCGTAGCGTCTCCGGAAATGCTAAATAATGGTATACAATTTTACGCTATTGAGAACAAAAGTAGCACTTAACAATCCCAGAAAACATCCTGACTATAATCAGTAACCTGTTGTATTTCTTTATTTTTCGTTTCTTGATGATAAAACATCTGAAAATGTGATTATATATATATATATATATATATATATATATATATATATATATATATATATATATATATATATATATTGCATTTCACATTTATAGAGGCTTCATGTTTTATGTATATATAAAACACTTAATGGCATCAAAAAACTATTTTACAATTGACGGCATCTCTCTATGCATTTAGGATTGGCACCTTGAAAGTCGGTTCGTTCTGTGCTGATCGAACAAATGGCAAATATCTTTTAAAATAAGATAAGCTGAAATTCAAACTATCAGATCAATACATACTTTGAGATTTTGAATCGTTGGATTGACTTCCAGAATAAAAAGAAATGTTTAATAACTATAGAGTTTGCAAAATGTAAAGAGCAAAAATGTTCGACAGATACCAACGAGTTGTGAAGTTGGTCGAAAATTATGGACGTATCCGATTGAAGCTAGATAAGGATAAGTTGAGAACACAATGATCTGTGTTCTATATCAAGAAAGAAGTTATAAAAGCCCGTTCTTGTAAAGCTATAAATGTTTTAGTCGTTTTGGCAGCGAGGAAGTGTTGAAATTCCCAAGATGTTGAGTCCTAAATAAAGGGACTAAATGTGTAAGTGAGATTGCAAAATCTCTTTTAAAAATATCTATAATTAAAATTGAATGAAAGGAACAACAGAATATAGACCGAATTTTCAACCATTACTTTCACTGACTAATTTCATGGTAGCTTCAATGAATCAAACTAGCAGAGCAGAGGCTGGGTATGTTTATGGTGGATACTACATAAACCGCATAAATAATGCAGAGATGATGTGTTGTTTTAGGGTGTGATATATAGCTGTTGAACTGGTCATGAAGACTTACAGATGGTGTTAAGATGGCAGTGCAGGCATAAATTGATTTTTCGGAAGCATAGGTGAAGTCATGGTTCAAGAAGCAGCCAAACATTTCGAGAAGATTTTATGCTTGAATCACATTCGAAGGAGAAAACTAATGATTATCGGAATAAAATGGATTTCAAAGGCACTTGTTTGATGAAGTGTCTGGATTGTTCCCCGGACCCTAAACCTATTGGAAACGTTTTGATGATGAAATGTACATTGTTTCCGGCCAATGCAAACTTTTATTATTTAAAATAGAACGCAGTTATTTTACAAAACATGTAATATTTATTTTACACGCACTTACGTATGCATGCGCCACACACACACACACAAACACACACACAAACACACACACACAAACACACACACGCACACACTGTAATGACAACAAATCAAACAGAATGTATTAATATGTACCATTTTCTAAAACTAGAACAGTGTCAATGTTACTCAATACACTTCAGGTTTGACCTCTGTTGATTATGTATGATTGGACGACGCTTGACTTATTTAGATGCCCAAATCGTATAGTGTCAACAGGTACAAGAGATCTTGAATAATGTATCATAAGATGGTATTCGCCATCCTTATGGTTAAAGGTCTACGTTACGGCCCAAAGAGGCTACAGAATGTATCAATATGGCATCTGAGTACTCTTGATATACTTATTATTTTAGAATCAGTGCACTTACTGATTTGCATCTATCATCAATTACTATAATCAAACTATATTACCATTACATTAGTCTTGTGTAAATTGCAACACATATTCGGGGAATAAAATCATGTGAATGTATAATGAAATTAAAAATAGTGACAATTTGTTTCAAAGAAAGAAAGAAAAAGATCAAAAGTACCAAAATATATTTAAAAAAATCAAAAGAAAGAAAGAGAGAATGGTTAAACGGCTTAATGTTACGAAATAAGCGAGTGAACTAAAATGAAAGAAGATTAAAACGAAAGATTTTTTCAATAGAAAATGAAAGGCTGAATAAAAAAGATAAAACGAAAGCTGAAAAGAAAGACTGAAGTAAAATAAATGAATACGAATGAAAGAAGAACAAGGCATGTAAACAAAAGCAGATAAAAAATGAAGGAGAGGGAATGACAGACAGACAGAGTCGAAGATAATGTAAGAAATAGAGAAGCTAGTGAAAAGGATTAATATATGTTTGGCGCCTAACAAATTCTCTTTGCCATTTTCTCTCACTCGACAGAAAAATTCTTCCTGGAAGCTTACAAGAAGACCAAATCGAATGCAGACGGGTGATTCTTTTGAAACACTGACAACTTTCAAATTTTATGAAGTAAATCATCTTAGTCTTTGCAAGAAATATTTGGATCTTTTTAACATCTTGTTTGTCTTTCATTAGTTGAAAAAAAAACGTAACAAACATTTGTTTGCGATATAAAGGGAACGGTATGTAAAACATTAATTTCAACTGGCTTCCCTACGCGCGCACACATAAATAGCGTGGCATGTCAGTCATTAATTTCAAGTAGCTCCCCTTCCATGCACGCATGCGCGCGCACACGCACACTCACACACACACACACACACACACATATGCAGAGACATGATGTTATAGCTTCATACAGGTTTTACAAACAAATATCTATAAAAGATTATAAGAGTGTAAATCTCACAATGTAGATAAACATTGTTCAAGCCGAGATTTTTTTTTAGCACGACCTCATATGTCTATGACTCTGTGAATATATCACTACATATTCACATAGTCATAGACATATGAGGTCGTGCTAAAAAAATCTCAGATTGAACCATTTCTCAAAATTTAATTAAAAGAATACATATATATTTAAAAGGACTCCTTTTACTATATATGAAGGTCAATGTATTTTAAAATAAATATCGGGCAGTACTATTATAATTGATGTATAATGATACTGCGACTGACTAAACTGGTAGGGTTGACTCCTGGCATATGTATTTATCAGGTTTTCTGTTAAACACTATTCTTCATGTTCTTCTTGCATGTAGTGTCCAATGAATTTGCATCCCATTCGGCCTTTCATTGAGTCGCTAGTTTCTTGTCGTATCCTCAAAAGCATTTGCTTCTCTAGAACTCGCGATTAACTAGTTAGCAACGATTTCCATAGACAATATGCACATTTATTTAATCTACTGGAATACGGGCGATTGCTTCTCGAAATTACTCTTGCTAATAGTCTCAAAGTCTATACATTGTGCCGAGTTATTCAATTCTAGCTCTTCCAAATTACGTACACATCCTCACAACTTCGCACACTACATCATATATATATATATACATAGGTAAATTAATGTCTGTAGTTTAATGATGAAAAAAGGCAAATATTTTATACAATAAATATGTATTTCTCTTATAATCTCATTTCTCGTCAAAGCTCTTAAGTCAGCCGTGAATATTAATCACAGTGCCCAAATATAATACACTGAAATTTTCAAATGGAAATTCAGCTAATAGCATCAAAAGTTTATTTTAGTTTTTATCCTCAGTATTCACACCTTTTATCAGGAATTTTAAACGTTTTCGACAATACTTCATACGAGCAAAAAGGAATTGTTATAGCAAAGAAATGGAATATGGAAAAACCGTTACAGAATTTTGCAGCTGAAAACTTGTCTTTAACGGGATAAAAAGATCGTCGAGAAGTGTGCATAAACATCTGCGACAACTTTTTGCAGGAAATTATATCTGAAAAAGATGATGAACAGCAACTTTATAAATAGACACTAGAGAGTGAACTGCCTCGAATGTGTCAGTTACCTTTTAAAATTGTAAATTATTTACAGCGAAGAACATATTTTCGTAACTGAATCAATTGGAGACATGATAAAAGAGTGAAGTGTCAGTGGAAGAGTTTGTGTAGATAAAGAGGAAAGAAAGTGAAAAATCACTTAAGAAATATTTTGAGAAAGAAAGAACGAAAGAAAGCCAGATTCGAGGAAGCATCAAGGAATAGAAAGAAATATTATGCAAATGAAATTGAAAATTCTAAAATAAATGTAACATTGCATTTAAGAGATGAGAAATAATTTAAGACCTTAGTTGTAGGAACAAGCTAAGAATAGAGATTGGCTGTTAAACTTATTTGAAGTTCAAAGCTCCAACCACTTCTAAAGAAATAATGAAGTTAGACTTTAGATAGTTGATTATGGCAATTGTGGGAATCACAGAATTTCTATTTCTGGCAACGAAACTAATATTTGAACAGCTAATATTCATTATAATAAAGATTGCAATCATTTATTTATTGATTTTCTTCACTTGATTGTGAAAATTCACTTAGAATAGACTTTTCAATTTTCTGAAGTTAAATTTACAAAGCATTAAATTTTGACTACGAGAGAAATTTAAAGATATTTAAACTTGAATTTATGTATACAGATATTTACCTTGACCTCAAAATTATTCCATCTTTTTATACCCGAATACAGTTAAGGGTAAAACGTTATATACTGCAGCAAATTGAATTGTAGAAATGTGGTAGGTTCAAAGTCATATAAAGCTACAAATGAAGAACTAACTCACAAAAAGGACTCGGAACTCAAGAACGCTACCTACCTCAACTGTAGTAGATGATCTTTAGTACTATATCAATCTATTAGAACTGAAATAGATCTAAATGCGATGGGAACCCTTTTTTTATCAAAAGCAACATGCTAATCTTTTTTGCTTCTTGTAAATGTATCGTCACGCAAACAAGACTAGCAAGACCATTACCATTGTTGTAGAGAGGGTATTTTCTGTATTCTTCAAAGATGCCGCTTTCTACTAGACTAAGGTTATAATCTGAAGGTATCAGCTCGGGTAAGCAGATTTTATGAGTGACAAATTATTTTTTTATATTAAGAATCAATACAGACAAGGAAACGAATAATGATGAGAATAAAATCCATTCCATGAAAATATCCTTGATATTCGATAAATTGGGTATATCTTGGTACGGTATCATATTCATCAAAGACCCAGTAAGGAAAGAACACACTGTCAGTTATTCCTGATTTAGGCATGCAAATCACTATATGTGGATAGTCCTAACATCCTGGACTATCCTAAATGTACATAAATATAATGTAATATACAAATATGTATTTAAAAATGAACTTACAGACTGTTTTCAGGCTTTACAATAAAAGATAGGGGTGAAATGCTACAGTTTCTGTTTCATACCCAAAGCTTTTTCAATACCATAAATTATTTTTATTGCTGTTTTACCCTGAATTTCTTAAGTTGTGGATTCCGGGAATGGAATCCTGCACAAATAAATAAACAACGCCAGTAATTGAGATAGAAAAATAAGTGTATTTTAACGTAAGAATACAGACTTGAAGTGAGGATTAGTAGTCCAGGAATGCGGGTTAGTAGAAAGTATATGTACAAGTCTCTGTAAGTGAAGCCGTAATTATCTCTCTCTCTGGACTCTCGTATAACTCTCTGTGAAGACCCTGTGCACTGTCTCCGTATCTCTCACCCTGACTCAACTGCAGGTATTCTCTCTGTCAGTATAAGTATACTTTGGACGAGTCCATTTTGTGTAAAAGGGGTCTTTCCCACAACAGTTATGCTACCAATCATCGTATAATTTTGTCGTGAAATTGATGTCCAAAAATAACAAGGATGTTAGCGGAATAATAAGCACATATATTTTCAATTAAATTAAATTGTAAGCAAATTGTACCCTTCCTAATGTCTATCACTTTATATAGTTGATTCTCATATTCTCCTTAAACCGCATTTCTAAATATTTTCCTTTGTTAATGAGGCTTACAAAATCTTTTGCTAAAGGTCTTAGAAGGCTTAACCACTTGTGATGACTTTTCTATTTCGTTATAGAGACTACACAATGAACTAAAGCAGTTATTCACTATTAGCATTATCGAATGAATCTAACATTTTTCTGTTTCACGGCGAGTTTACCTGGTGAATACTTTCGAGAATCACCCTATCCATTCCACTCTTTCTGCCTTCATTTCCCTGCCATTGAAACTCTCTGATTTCGTCTAGTGTCTGCTAAATTTGCTTCTTTAAATGGTACCCAATAGTAATTCTTTTTGTATCCTGGTTGTTTTCGTTGAATCTGTATCATTTAATGCAATAACATCATTGATAATAGTAATATTAGCAATACTATTATCAGTATTACTAATAATGGATTGTATTTCATGATTTTACCATTATATTATTATGACAGGGAGAAATGTTCAAAGATGTGAATCTATTCTAGACATTTAAGAAACATTCATTGAAATCTTTTAAAAATATCTGCACACTAAGTGTTCGTTAAAAATAATTATCAGAGATTTTATCTTTTATTTCTGGTATAAGAAAATAAGCCACTCTTCAACATCATAATTACATATTTGCCTGTAGAAAAAAAAAACTGTGTTTTTACTTCGTTTGAACTTAATGAAGTTATGAAACAGTGCTTAAAAATTATAAGATATTAAATAATAAATTTTAGAAGCATATTATATATATAGAGAGAGAAAGTTAGATAGACAGACGAGTTTTCTGTTAAAATGTTCGTCTGTACATAACCCTGGTTACTCCAAGCGCTATACAAAACAAAAAAATTAAAGGGCTTATCAAATTCGAGTCTGTGGTTGAGATATGTAGGCAACGACGTCAGTATTTCGCAGCGTCACTGATAGTCTAAAATTAATTCCTTTACTTGTTATTTTTATTGCTTGTAATTATTAAATGAGCTATTTGAACTTCTTTCTATTTTCCAAATAATATCTGTAACGTAGACTAATTTCAAAGAAGAAAAATTAAATTTGAATGTTCCTTGTCATAAGGATAATTTTCGTATAAAATCAATAACAAAACATTAAGTTAAAATTACAATGAATTAAAGTGTTGCTCGGAAGGTTTATTAAATAGCACAATGCACACAAAGAAATACTGAGATTATTTATTTAGGGACAAACTATATAGTTATAAATATTGACCAGAATTTGCATGAGATTTCCAGAACCTAATCAAGTCAATGCCAAAAAGGGTTGAAAAGGTTATTCAAAATAAAGGAGGGCCCATAGATTATTAAATATTTCGAACTATATTACCTATTATAAATAAACTATACCTCTATTATTCTTTATTTAAAGCTGTTCGGTTATGTTTCTATTGATTACTAGTTGCAGGAAATAAGTGAGTCACTTTTTTTGCACAGAAATATCATTTATATCCAAAATTATAATTATCAATAGAATACCTTAAGGTGAGTAAACTTTTTTTACTAGATGGTCGGGAAGGGGTCTTTATATTAGTAAGATTAAAAATTAGTTTTACCCCAAAAACAATAGGTGAAAAAAATTTTAAGTAAAAAAAATAGGTGAGTCACTATTATCGAACAGCACTGTACATGTATATGATAAGATAAATAACAAATCTATATATGTGTGTGTGTACGTATTTGTGAGGAACAAGTAGGAAAATGTTTGTAAATTTCACATGTTTCCCTATTTTACCTTAGCTTCATCAGAAATTTTGTAAGAGAATGAGGGAAATGCGAAGATGTTTCGATATTTTTAATTATATGCTATATTGAATTCTATTCCATATCGAAACATCTCGTTGTTTCTCAGATTCATTCCATCCCAAAAATTCAGATGTAGCTAAAATATTATAGTGAAATATGTTAAGACACTCAAACCTTTTCCTGACTTAATTTTGTCGGATTTAATACATATTTTCAATTCAAATAAGTAATTTACATAATTATTTTATTGATGAAACCTTCTAAACAATTTATTCAGTAGAATATTTGTGATAATTCCAGCAAAGAAAATCACGTGGTGCACAGAGTGTCACCATTGTTATACTTACGTTAGCAACACGAGGTTCGTGGTACAGTTGGTATGACGTTTGCGTTGTATCGAAATGGTCCCGGCTCGATTTTCGATTGTGGATGCGCACTGCTGATGAGTCCCAAATAGGACGAAACGGCCGTCCAGTGCTTTCTGCATTCTGTTGAAGATTATTCTGGGCTGGATGAATTACTATATATGATTACTCTAAATCCCCCAAAATTTCTTCACTAGATATTTTTGTAGATTCCGGGCTGAAATCCGATATCAATGAATGACAAACGCCAGGAATGGATAAGGATAATAAATGTATTAACGTAATAATACAACTGGTAATACGGGTTAGTAGATCCAGGAATGCGGGTTAGTAGCAATAATATATATACAGTTTTGGTATTGAAGTATCGCGGTATGACTCCTTACTGAGTCTACGTGCTCGCTAACTGTGACTCTTGTGCTACCCTCCTCTATTACAGACTGTCCGGGTATTCACTGGTAGTAGTATATGTTTACCTCGGGTGAGTCCATTTGTGTAAAAAGGGGAGCCCCCTCAATATATATATATATATATATATATATATATATATATAATTTAAAATATGTATTCATCGCGACACAGAAATTACCATGTTTCTGAACCTAAACCTTAAATTAAAGCTTTTATTCCATTCTCAATCGATGATGAATAACGATCGAAAAATGATTTGCTTTTTTAATTTAAATAATATTATATGGTTTAAGATAGTGTGGGAAAGGGATTACAAAATTTTAAAAGGGAGTTGGCTTTTTTGACGAATCAAGATACAAGTACAATTTAAGATGGCAAAGTAAATATAGGTTATGGGTTAGGTGTGGGTTTGCAATTTCTGTTTGTTGATACTGGCTTCCTTATATTGAACGTGTCATCACTGTCTGTTTTTTTCTAGGGGCATACACTACAATACAGTGGCATCTTTATTTATTTATTTTTAATTTTATAAAATAAATTGTGATTTTCTTAAGAGGTTTTCAAATATTATTAAGTCTTATTTTATATATTTATATTTTATTTATAAAGCTCTAAAATACCATATTATACTTATTAGTATACTAGATACGATGTTGTTAAAATTCAAAATATTAGAATTTAATTACGAATTTTCTTACTTTCTTATTTATGATCAAATAATAAATATATAATTATGCAAATATTTTTATAATTAATTATGTTTTGAAGTAAACATAATGCATTGTCTACAAAAAAAACTTATTTCTTTTTACCTTTTTTGATTTCATAAATCTTTATTTTTCAGCAACTTAATAATATATAACTTTAAAAAAAAGATTTACTAAATCAAAGAAAAGAAATAACGGTTATTTGTATACACTGCGATTCTGCAGTTTATCCAGCTGAAATGGCAACAGTTTTTATTCAACTTTAAATACATTTCAGTATGCAGCAAGCGTCGTATTTTTCAAGCTCACTCTGCTTGTGAAAAGAACAATTGCAAACAGGAATAATAGTGAAAAACTTCCACCAAGTAAATTTCACACATAGTGCTTATCAAGTCTGTAAAGTGCCAGTCTAAAATAACCGCTTTGTATGAATCTGAGTTACACATTCCTGATTGTCATTCTAGTAAAGACTCTAGAATAGAACAATAATAAAGGCAAAAATAATTCTCATTCCAAATGAAAAATATGCCACTATCACTCATTCTTCGATCACTATCTATTTTTTTCTGTTAAAGTAAATATGACAAATTTTTCCAGTTACAGTAGAAAGAATAACAACAAAAACAATTATTTAATCAATTTTAAATGATATTGTTCATCGATCGCCCACTTTAGTTCTTCAGTGGCTTTGATTCGCGAAACATATAGATTTATATGTTGCCGGGGCGAAGCAGAAGACCTTGTCCAACGAGTAGCAAGCCAATCTTGCAGCCGAATGAGTGTATTTTTTCTTCGCTGCCTCATGAATGAATAACTTTTTCAAGTAATCTACTTTTCGTAAATTCACTGTCATGAATAGGAAGACAAAGCAAAAGTTTAGAATATTAAATAGAACACGAACTAAAAATAAAGATAGCATTTTATATTACGTTATATATATACAAATGTAAGAATATTGAGTTGTATCAGTTTTCGAAGTAGAAAAACCATTATCATAATACAATCTTTCAAAAATACAAACACATCAGTACATTTAACAGACCATATGGAAATGGACTATGTATACAATTACAAAAGCCAACTTAAAACTAATATTATCGATGATAATAGCTGAATGATTTTACTGGTTTCGTAAACGTACGATATATAAGAATTAGAAAAAGTATAAATTCTCAATATACTTAAATATTTCAGCATATTGGGCTGATATTCATAGTCAGAAATAATTCAATGCGAAATCATAGACTCAGTGATAAGAAATAGAACATTTCTTGATTTGCATCTTTCATTGATCCTAAGAAAACAACTGGCTTCAACCAAACAATTGTTGTCTTTTTTTGCATCTCTTAATTATTATATCGATTGAATTAATACAAGATTTTGCCAGTCAGACTTGTATCAAAATGTACGGGTCTTAGTAGCAGAGCTGAACTATTAAAATAGCATTATATAATAATTTATAATTTATGAAAACCTTTAAATGACTAAACAACTAGATTTTCTGAGAAGCTTCTTACTGATTTTATAATGAATAAATAATCATCAACTAGATTATCAAATGGATATTTTTATTCTTTTCGATCAGATTTATCCATCCAATCCTCACGGACACATTCATTTTGGAATCATGAGATATATTTATTACGAAAGGAAAGAAGCACGGAAGCTCAGTTAATCCAACGACAAAAAGAAAGAAAGAAAGAAAGAAAGAAAGAATCTTTGTCAGCCTTTCTTTTTCGATTGCTTTCATAATTGCAAGCGGACAAAAGTGCGGAGGTGAAATGGGAGTTATCATACAAGCAAATATGCGAGATTCCTAACAAGATTAATGTTATTGTTAACCAATATCTCGAATAATCAAATGACAGATTACTTTTCAAATTATCTAACTTGGGCAAAGTGGTACTTAACATGAGACCACGTGATGATATTCATGAAATCAGATTACTTTATCTTCTACATATATATTTAGCTACAGAGACAAAAATACAGAGAACAACTAAGGGAAAACGGAGCTGGTTAGAGCTGATAGATATATTACGGCAGATTTTATTATGTAAATCAATATTTTCAAAAATTAGTTGGTATTAAAAAAATGATGTTGATAAAATGTTCGACATTATTATATTTATATGATAAATAAACCACATGAGTTATTGTTACAAATATTTATTGTAGCTTAATTGTTATTTACAATATTTATATTCGTACTAATATCCTCATTTTTGTTTTTATCATCGCAACGTTTCGGTCGTTGAGCCCTTCAGCCTTCTTCAAGTATCTGTCGGTACGGGTAATCATCGGGGAATTTCGAATTGAATACATTACTTAATCTAATCAAGTAGATTGTTCTTGCTCTTCTGTCATGTCTAGCGACATATTGTCTTGTTTATTGCTCGCTGTGTTTCAACTTTCACTAAGTCTATACTACTCTGACCAGGGATTGAACTCATAATTACTGCCACCAAATTCACGAACCAACGCTTGTCCATGCGTCAATCCCGAACCTAGAATGGAGTCTTAATTTCAATCTTCTATCTGCTGCTGCTGCTGTCGCTGCTGCTGCTTGTCTCCTTTGACTGCATTCGCCGTAACTTTTCTTTTCGTGATGCTGCTGCTGCTGTTGAAACCTTGTAGACATGGATAACGAAACGACTACAATTTACCTCCGTTGATTAAATAATCGATTCAGTTCGAAATTACCTAAACGTTACATGCATCGACAAACACCCGTAGAAACGCTGTGATAATAGCAACAGAAATTAGGAAATTAGTCCGATTATAAATAACGAACGCAGGAATCCAGGCAGCTTATTTTCTTGTTGCGAGGAGTTATGCTTGAACTCGTGAATTTTCATTATATTCTCAATAACATCATTAATATTTATTAATTTTAGATGCGTAAAGATTGTTATGAGTTGCAAAGATTTTATAGAAAAGAAAGAAAATGTAACGTTACTGAGTGTGGGGAACAAAACATTTGAAATTGGGGAAAAGTTGAACAGCAATCCAGAACAATATAAAACACATTGAAAACCTTAGCAAGATAAGAACAAGAAAATAGATTTAAGATGTAACAGAAAGTGATTTGAGAAAATATAGAATTTGTTAGACAAGGAAAGCGCATTAACCAGCAAAAATATATTTGAAGAGGTAGTGATGGGAATATAAATAGAGAGAAATGATGCAGAATGGGAATAAATTTGGCTAAAGACATGCAAACAATTTAAGTAAATATAAAGAGAAATTTGTCCGCTTGGCATAAAAATACAATGAAATTTATTCCTTAGTAAGTTTCATTGATGAAAGTTGAGATACACACGATAAAGCTGAGGATAGGCTAAAGGCCAGGTATTTCATCGAAATCGTCATTCAACGAAGAAGACAACAGCACAGTGTACGTAATGTTTGGGGGCTAGTATTGCAAGCAATAAAATTATATGAAGATAATTATAGAAAGTTCTCGGACAAAACTTTCTTTAAAGGTTTAAGCTAAGGAGTATATTCATGTAAGACAATGGATCCTTCACATTCTGCAAAACAGAATAATGCCTACCCCGCCCCAAATCTTTCAATGACAACAAATTAAGTGCCCTGAAGCCTCGTCAGATATTATTTCAGTAGAGAAACATGTGGCCCATCATTAAAACAGATGTATATGAAAATGAAAAACTATATTAAAGCAAAGTTCTCATGAAAGCTAAACAAAATCTACTGCAAGAAATCTTAAAATTGAAACAATAGACAAAATAGCAACATTTAAGACTGATAGATTTTATAGAATGTCAAGGATCCCATTTTAATATATAAAATAATATCGCAATGTATTCAGGAATAGAGGATATTGTATTAATCAAACATATTTTCCTGCAGTTTATATCTTCTGGATTTATTTCTAAATAAACATTTATTCTGCACTAACTTTGTTTACATAAAATATGACAGGCGTAAACCAATGTATTATCTATATATTTAGCAATGTGAGTTTTGAAAATTGAAAATTACAGAATATGAGATTTTTTAAAAAATGATATAATTTGAAATGTAAATATTCTAGTTAGTATATAGTCTAGGCAAATGAATGTAAACAGGCTTATTATTGAGCAAAATAAGATTTATTAATCAAAATTTGAATGAGAAAGGAGGATTTCATGAACGATTTAGTAGCAGAGCTGAACTATCAAAATAAATTTACCACATGACACGGCACACGTCACTTCTTGTGAGTCCCTCATGTGTTCGACTGCGGCATGAGGATTTTCTTTGCATCAAATCTGAACATTTGTCATTAAGGCCTAAAAGAACCGCAGTTTCTATGGTGCAATTCGCAAGAGTTTCCTTGCAACTCGTCAAACTGTCGTTCAAGGGATGTGGATTTCCAAACTTGCTCTTCGGGACTTGCTGGGGCTTCGTAAAATTGTTTCCTGAACCAGTTCGACCATCTCTTCTGATACTGATGGTCGTCCAAATCCTTTTTCCCTTCACATATCCATGTTTTTCTGGGCGCCATGTCCAAATCTGTATTACAGTGGGTGCATTTTTAGCGAAGCTTCTCACAAATGCACGCTGCACATTCTTGTTCAACTATGTTCGAGTATACTCTAACACACAAAACCACTTTTCATTTCCAGTGTATGGAATTTCTGTACCTGAAAATACAAAAATTTAATGCATTTAACATAGAATTTGGTGCTGTTTCTACATATGCTGTTAAAATTTGAGAAAATTTGACGAGAAAATTATTAAGTTATTAGATTATGAAATTATATAATTTTTCTGAAATATCTTGCATATTGAACATATTAATAATAGAACATTTTAACAACATAGGTTGATTAATATCAATGTATTTGTAAAAGAAATTCTGTTGAATCGATACTTTATAAAATACTAATGTTGATAACACTTATCTTCGCGATATCCGGTTCATTTTCTGACGAGATCTAAAAGAAAGTTCACGGCACATTACATGGAATTTTCTACTAGACATCGCTTATGAGAAAGTGGACCCTTTCGCAAAGCAAAGTCATCCAAATAACTTTGAAGAGGCCATCACTTTCGACAGATCTACCTACGTTTGAGGTCAATGTAACCTCAAATGAGCGCAATCATACGCAGACAGATTAACCTTTACTAAAGTCGCACGCACATATGCACATATTTAAAAGCGTCGTACACATGAATACAGGCCTTTTGTTATGAAAATTTAAATATACATGCGAACGAGCTCTTGTCTCTTATCTTTCTGCTTCGGAGAAAATCGACTTTGCGGATTGTTTTATTTTGCAAACAAGTTTATCCTGGTTATTGTGACTATTTCTATAGAATTACTTCATTTTTCCTTTTGCTTCCTTCTTGTTTTCAAGTAAATTTTTCTTTACTACATCCGAATGCAGAATTTCATTCCTTTTTATGGTTTTTCTTGTGCAGCTTTTTTCATTTTTCTTATTGTAGTGTTCCTTATTTCTTTTATATTTTTCTTTATAATTCATTCCTAGTTTTATTTTCTTTAGCTTTATTTTCCTTCCTTCTTTTCTTCCTGCCTTTTATTTGACATCTTTCATAATCTCTCATTTTGCTTTTTCATTTTTATTAAACTTCTTAAATTTATCCCTTTTCTTTATTGATTTTATTTTACTTTATTTTTCTTTTCTTATTTCTTTATTATAACGTTCTTTAATTGTTCCTATCATCAAGTTATCTTTAATTCTGCTTCGAAAGGTGGCATGTTAGACTTCTACTTAATGAGGTAGTGGTGTGTCCTATATAGGCCATTGGTTATTGTGCATCTGTTTGCAATAAAATATGCTGATGTTTTATTATGTATTTTTGTTACTGGCGTCGTGTATTCTTTGTCAGAAGCAGAGTGCGATTAATAAACATTTATTAACCCATAATTTACAATAACCTTTAAGGAAAATTCTAGTCGAGAACACAAAGATTATTTTCAAGTTACATAGTCCTACACAACTCATAATTAGGGAAACATCAAACTTACACTAGGTAGCAGTAATAAAAGTTTTCTAAAAATAGAATCATGCCCAGGTCAACCGGCCACGCATAGTACGTGACCATCAAAAACCATACAACACCCGCCGCACATGCTCCACACAGAAAAATAACTATGTTGAAACAGCACACAGAAATTCACCATCCAAAATCAATATACTTGATAATGGCTATAGAACTAGCCAAAAGCGCTCGAAACATTTATAACTATGGACAATTCCTACAAACTTTAACGCCTGAAAAATGAAATAAATCTTAGAATGCTGGGAAAAACAATAAATTATATGTTCCTTGTCTCCCGTTTTCAATGAAACATGCTGAAAACTGCTGCTTAAATACACATTAATATATAAATATATATATATATATATATATATATATATATATATATATATATATATATATATATATATGTATATATATATGTATATATATATATATATATATATATGTATGTATATATATATAAATGTATATATATGCATGTCTGATTGAATAAGTTACAAGAATTATGCCTGCTTATTTTTCTCATAATCCTTTCATATTCACGAATATTTTTCAGTATATTACAATTAATATATATATATATATATATATATATATATATATATATATATATATATATATATATATATATATACTAAATTCTCTTTTTGCACGGGAGATACCTTCCAGAGACGACCGTGTAAAAGGATATAGTGTACATATGAAAATTTTAGTGAGGTTCCATCAAAATAAATAATGTCAATTTTCATATACAAATAAATTGAATTTTTTTATGTATACATACATACATGCATATATATATATATATATATATATATATATATATATATATATATATATATATATATATATATATAAAACATAATTATTCAGTCATTCAGTGTCACTATTAGACAGTAAACGTGCCCTTTTTTTGTTGTTTTTCGGTGGCACAATATCACACCCGTCACTAAAAATATTTAATGGCGATATATATTCATGTGTATCTTCAATAAAATTAACACCTTGTATTTCTTTTGTTTCACTGGTTTTGAATACGAATTCGGTTATCAGACGCTGTGATTTTGTTTTTGTTAGTTCTTTATTTGATTCTGTATAACGTGCCATAATCATTTTTAAATCATGTTGGAACTTCACAGCACGTTCAACATTGTTATCATTTGTAAGAAAATGATTTCTAAGTTTGTTGGATATTTGAAGGCCTTCTAGGATTGTACTTGCAGATAGGAGAACCACCTCTTAATTATCACTACTATAAACTAACTTGGAATCATATACATTCTCTGAAATACTATTTATGTATAGGTCCCACCCACACCAGAGAATGGGGATCACTATACGGAAATATAGATTCTATTTTACTTCACTAAATAGTTACTAAAACATGTTACGTAGTTTCGACATTTTGTAAATTATAATTGATTGATGTTACTTAATCGTTTACTTTCCACTTGCAATAAATTCGGTGGTCGCACAAGGACAGATGTTTAAACCGTGTTAAAGCAAAAAATAGTGCAAAAAATAATGGATTGTTTTTGTTGGACCTTGTTATTTCAAAACTGTACAAAAATAATACGTGCAAAAAGAGAATTGAGTATATATATATATATATATATATATATATATATATATATATATATATATATATATATATATATATATATATATATATATATATAACTTTGGTGATAAATACAATCCAGAAACAGCGTGATTTTCAATCAGGCAAATAAACCTTCTCGGATGACTTGAAATCGAAGTTAACTGATTGCGAAAATGGAATTTGTCTTACATCCGGTCATTTAAATATTGATTCGAATGTAATCTGCAAAGTACTAAAAAGTAACAAAACCAACCGATCATTTTGAAATAACGCACCAGCTCACAAAGCCACGATTAGACAATAAAAATTTCATGTCTCTGTGCATTCTGTAGTAAAAGTGAAAGTAGTAAAAAACAATAAAAAATATATATTTCGACTTACAACATTTAGAAAAATATTGTTATTACAAATTACAAATTAATTTTTGCCGTATTTCACAAGAAATAAAAGCTTTAATATGCGAATAATTTTGTAATGTTTTCATCAAAAGTCAGCGAAATATTTACGTGAATAGTTTTTAGTAAATAAAGCGCCAATTAAAACATCAGATTTTTATTAAATGTGAAGAATCCCGATTTTATGGTATATTTGTTCTCAGAATACAAGATTAATTTGATAAAAGGAATCATTTGAGAAACTAATGAAAAACATATCCGAACTTAGCAATATATATCTTACAAATAAATATTTTATAATAGTACTAGTTTATAAATATATTGTCATGTTTAGATTGTTGTCAACGTTTTCATTTTTCAAATTAGTACATTTGTGTGCTCCTAAAAGAAGCGTAGAAAGCATAATAGAAATAAAGGAGAGTTTGAAAAGAGAAGGTGTCATGAAATGAATGGAAGAGCAGAAAAGGAAATGGCAGAGAAAAGTGTAGAAAAACATACGTAAATTAAAAACAAAATATTATAAAAGTTGCTGAAGAATTCAAAACGAGTAAACCAAAATTGAAAAGTCAAATAAACTGACATACTGTTGTACAATTGGGATAAACTTTATTCCATATATTCATATAGCGATTCTTAAAGTCTGCTGAGAAATGACTGCAAGTCGATCGTTAAAGAGATTGGTAAAGTGAGCATAATCAGGAATATGTAGATCTGCTTTCATTTACGGTTGAATAGAGAAATATATTTTAAAATATATTAAAAAATATCTGGAAAAATACTTACAAACAGCAATTATACATTATGGAATGGATAAACATATATATGTCGAACAAAAACAGAGACACGAACAGAGAGGTTAATGATGATTGAATGAGAAAAATACTTGGACATAAACATTTTTTTCTTCCTACTTAAGCGGAATGTTATTTACAGTGAAATAGTCACTGGCATTTTCAGTCCGTCCAAATCGCGGTTGTGAAGATTCATGCATGCCTATATTGTACGTTATATTTAAATGTCAAAGCCAAATGGATGCTCGTCTCAGCACTAATATAATAAAGAAAAATAGAAAATATCTGACTCTTGTCTATCACTTCCATCTCCTACACAAATATAGGAAATAGTTTCCCTCTCTCACTATCTATCTATCTATCTATCTATCTATCTATCTATCTATCTATCTATCTATCTATCAATTCCAGCAGGAGGTGCTGGAAAATTTTCAGCCATACCCACATGTCATAATCCAACCAAATGGATAAACATCATATATATATATATATATATATATATATATATATATATATATATGTGCGTGTGTGTGTTTGTGTGTGTGTGTGTGTGTGTGTGTTTGTGTGTGTGTGCATAAGTCGATCCCAAAGCAAGGCTTCCTATTCTTCTATGTTGGGCCACGATTATAAAGATTGACATGGCAGTGAAAGCAGACATTCCTACCTTGATTTTGGTTTTGGATAGATAACTGTCTAGCAAAATGACAAAGCAGAGGTGTGATTAAATTTCTCCATGTGAAAAAATGTTCCCCATTGATATTCCGCAATGCTTATTTTTCGTTTACCAACGAAATGAAGAGAATGCTGGTGAAAATACATAGACAATGGTGGTGAATATGTGGGGAAAATAGTTTTTGCAGCAGAAAACAAGTTCCGTCGAATGGTGTTATTGCGTTACCTGTATCCATGGTCGTTCCCGCGGAAATATATAGAGGATATCACTTTAGGAGCGTCCCTCGTATGTACCCACAACATTGTAAATCAGTTCGCAATCTAATAATGAATTAGAATTTTATTCTACAGAACACATAATTATTTTCAACATAACCACCTTCTTGTAAATCCCCAATTCTTCTTCATTGATCAAATAGATATAACACTATTCAGCTAAGAAGTATATCAAGCTATGGACATACGTCGATATATCAGTATGTCTGTGGTTTAATGATGAAACAGCAATAAGTTAAACAAACAATAGATTACAAATTATAACATTATTCTTTTTCTCGTATAGTGTTTGCAAAGTCGGTTCTCCTATACATTTCCCTAGGCGACCACTTCATTCATTACGAGGAGAATATATATATTTATATGAGGAACAGGATTTTTTTCTTCTCCATTAAAATCGGCAAAAATAATGATTGGAAATAAATCTTTTCATCCTAAAGAAAGAAAGAAACATTGATTGCCTGGATGATTGTCTTTATGACATATAGCTATTATAAATGTTACAAGTACACAAATGTACGCACTGCAGAATGGACTTGTGTAGGTAATGTGTTGAATACAGTAATAGAGTTTAAAATCTTTTTCAAATTTCATAAAAGTTAATTGTAGTGTAATATCAATTGAAAGAAAAGCAGCATATATAATTCTACAAATAATAAATATTTAAGGGAGAAAAAATAAACACATCTGGTTAACAAGAGTTTGACGAAAACAAAACAAAAATAAGTATGACTTTCGTAAAAGTGCGAAGCTAGATCATTGTATCAGATTAAAATTAGCAGCGAGAAATATACAACGCTTTTGAAATAACAGCGAATGATATCTGGTGGTCATTTGTAACTATCTCTACGTTGGCTAACTATTATTAACCTCTAATAGATGAAGAAACAATTCATTTTCTATTTTTTCAGATTACTACGAGCACGAGTGTCTAATATTTTGATTAAAAAATAGTTTAAAAAAAATACATATTCTGAATAGTAAGGAAGCATGAACATTTAGCACAGTGCAAAATGTATAACTGAGTCGCAAGTATGACTTTTATTTGACTTCTGTGTTAACAGACATGATAAACATTTTCTATTATCGCACCATAATAAAATAGTTCCACTTGAGTAGTTTTCGGGCGAGTAAATTGTTTGGTAGTTAAAAGTCTACCATTACATCTTTTTCCTTTTTCGAGTACTAATTTTATTTATTTTTAGCTTTCGAACTTGTAAATTATCTGACAGTGAAAGAGTTCATTCGCACAAACACAAAATGACTATCCATTTTTGACTATCTGTACATCAGATGTCCTATTAAATGTTAGTAAATTTAAATAAATTTTCATTACCTAGATGACAAAATAAAAATAAAACGAAATACCCACTTTACAGATCCGTCGTTAAGCAGATTGAATCTATTGGTTTTCTCACTTAGGGCGGTCTTGCTCTGGGGCAGGTGTGTCAAACTGGCGACCCGCGGGACGCATGCGGCCCTTTATATGCATCTTGGCGGCCCGCACAATTTTTCTATAGCCGTGGTATATCGAGAATTTTCTATGTTGGTAATGCAAATTATTAAAAACAGTGAGATTTTTTTCAATTGGTATGATTAGATTGTTTATTCTATCTCATTTTTTTGTTGTTTTCGAATGTCAGCGACTATTTTTAACTTCCGATTAATCATGTGGTCATCCTTGACAACTAAATAAGAACAAATGTAAAGTGAAAACGTTCGTAATTTTGAAATATTTTGCCTTGAAAATGTTGAATTCTACTCCATCGAGAAAATTATCTGAAGAAGGACGTGCGTTTCAAGAAAAGTGGGAAGTACAGTACTTTTGTACCACTATTAATGGAAAGATAAACTGTTTGATTTGCAACCACTGCATTGCGAGGCCAAAAGAATACAATGTGAAAAGACATTATGAAACAAACCATCGATCTTATGACAAACATTAAGACGATATGAGTGTTTCAAAAGTGGAGGAATTCAAGGTTAACACAGCAATAGAGTTGCTTTACAAAAATTCAGAAAGGCAACGTTAGTTCTCTGACTGAAAACTTTGAACTCTGCAAAATAATCGTCATCAGTGGAAAATCTTACAGTGAAGGAGATTTCATAAAATGATGTCTCGTAAAAACAGCTGAAATTGTATGTTCAGAGACGTCACACTTATTTCAAGGCATTTCATTAAGCAGGAACACTGTTGCTGAACGGATTGATGAAATGGCAGGTGATTTGAGTCGACAGTTTAAGACTTCATCATCAAGTTTTGAACATTTTTCTATTGCTCTGGATGAGACCGTTGCATATAGCACAACTCACCATTTTCATCAGGGCTTGTGACAATGAATTTCAAATTTATAAAGGACTAATTGAACTGGTCCCAATGCATGATACTTCAACAAACCAGGACATTTTTGAGAAAGTTGAACAGCTTCTTTATGAGTATGGCCTTCATTTGAGTAAACTTTTGTGTTTATCTACTGATGGTACTGCCAATATGGTTGGGAGACATAATGGTGTTGCTTGCCAAGTTAGGTACAAAAATAGAAGACATATATCCAAAATCAACATACAAGCATTTTCACTATATAATTCATCAACATAACTTAAAATTATATCATGTGTTGAGTTTTGTCATAAAACTGTGAACTCTATCAGAGGTCGTGCTCTGCATCACTGTCCGTTTAACCAGTTATCGGAAGACGTGAATAATCAGTTCACAAATGCCCCATTCTACACAAGTTCGGTGGCTTTCATGTCACAAGATACTGAAAAGATTTTTTTATTGCGACACAAAATTGTTGTTTTTAGAGATGAAGGGTCAAATCACAGATGAATTGAAAGAGGAAAGCTGGTTCCACGATCTAACTTTTTCAGTGGATATTACTACCAAATTAAGTGACCGTAATTTGAAATTACAAAGTAAAAATAAGCTCATCTCTCAGTTATATGATGATATCAAGTGTTTCATTGCAAAATTAGCTTTATTGAAATCCCAGTCGTCACATGAAAACTTGATTCATTTTCCTATGTGCAAGGAGTTTAAAAAAGTGCCAATACTGAGTCTGTATTTATCTTTGCTAAGTACGACAGTTACCCGGAATTGCTGTCAAAGGAATTTCAGCGAAGATATTGTGATTTTTCATCTTGTGAAGATCAGTTTGCATTATTCTCAGCACCATTCAATTTTGATGTTGCTCAGGCAGAGAAAAGTCTACAGATGGTACTACTGGAAATGCAAACTAATTCAACACTCAAGGGAATGTACCTAGAAGTAAGGGGACCCGGATTTTTTCATACCTTCCTCAGACATTTAAGAAGTTCAGAAAGTTTGTCATAAAGATTATGGCGATGTTTGGTTCCACATATATCTGTGAGTAGTTATTTTCGTTTATGAAGGCTACAAAAACATCTCACAGAATCAGATTAACTGATGAACATTTGTCATCTTTGATCAAAGTGGGATCTAAGACATTCCAACCTGATATATATCGAGAATAGTTTGTCTAAAGCGACGTCAATCATCAGGTCAAAATAAAAAGGATTAAATTGTACTTCCTTGTATTTTAAGTATTTTGTATTTAAAGTTTAGTTACCACTAGCTGTGATTAATGTAAGACTGTAAGCAGGTGCGGCTTTCGAGGCTGCAGATATGGCCGATGCGGCTCTGCATATGTCCCGAGTTTGACATGCCAGGATAATCTACTCTCGTTTGTGTTAAATATACACAACACATTACACATTGCAAAATACACCAATTTACAGAGTTTACAGAGAACAACAATAATTATAATTTTCTTCTGAATTGTCAAAAAGTCTGTCGTATTTGTTAGGATGTACGGCTACTGTAACGGTTATTGGTGATATAACGTGGAATCGGCGAGCCGAGATGAAGTTCTGGCCTACTCTATTGCTTTCGCTTCGCAGCAATGCCCTCTTCTCACCTCCAGGGGTGAGTTCGGTATACTAGGATCTCTTGCCTCGGAAGTCAGTTTAGAACGATAATTCTCAATTCAAGACGGAAGGCAATGAAAATCCAATCCACAATATTTCGCAAGGAACCATATCTAAATGCAGGGCATTCACCTTACTGTTTGAGGAGCCACTCCCTGATAGACCATGTACTATTGACTAATTGGCTATTGGTGAGGCTATTTAATCCATAGTTGAAGTTGTCCTTCTCCTTAACCGGTTGCCACCCAAGATTAGAGTCTGTCCTGCTATTTATCTATAGATGGGGAAGATACATGGTTGACTGGGGCAGGAAATGGCTTGTAAACTTTACCTAACACAGAGAATCCTCCTTGTCTCCCATCAGAATGACTGTTGCCCAACTCCTCGAGAAAGCCTCGTTACGCCTGCTTGGTGTTACGCTGTCCGCTGGCACGAGGTTGGACAAATACATTGAATCAATAGCTTCATCTACCGCAAGGCAATTTGGTTCTCTGTGTCGTGCCAGAAAGTTTTTCTCATCTGAGTCCATCCTTCAAATCAATAAATCAACCACTCGTCCTTACTTGGAATATTGCTGTCATATATGGTCTGGTGCCCCCGCTGTACGTCTCGATGTCTTCAACAAAATCTAGAGCCGAATATGCAATGCAATAGGCCCTGATCTGGCATCCCGTCTACAGCCTCTTTCTCCCAGACGTGCCGTGGCTTCCCTCTGTCTCTTCTACAAGTGTTTTCCGACGAGCTACTTTCGCTGGTTCCCAGACTGCATGAATTTAAGCGAGATACTAGGCTGGCACCTCGCTTCCACACTTTCACTATCGAAACGGTTAAATGTAACCGTCTCTTCTACTCAAACACCTTCTTCCTGTCTGTTGAGTCCTCTTCCTCTTGATTGCTTCCCTGATAACTATAATCTTCAAATATACAAGTATAATGGCAATCGACATCTTCTGATACCTTGATCTTGTTTCCTGTCCTTCTCTGTATCCTTTTCTCAAACACGCCTCTTTACTCTTTTCTTACCTTGCTTGGGGTGAATTGCTTAAAAGAAGATAGATTTGTACTTTTTCCAAGTGTATTTGCATGTAAGTGAATGTAATGAACTCAATTGGAATTCGAACTCAGTTATCCGATTCCTAACACTGAGCCTCTATCCATTACTCTAACATGTATTCAGGAAATCATATCAATTCAATAAAAAGGAATCTATGAAAATCCACGATCGCCTATCTGCCGAAGTACCATGATATAAAAATAATTTTTTATCTTCTGATCTTATTTTACCTGTACTTAACTTAAATAATGTTATTTGCAGTGTTACAAAATAGTTTAAAACTTTATCTTTCTGTAAAGTTAAACAGAGATTTAAATACCCAAATTCAGGTATTTAAGTTTTACATAAATCTAGATAATTAATTGCTCTAATATTAGATGTTTAAACATGATTTTACAGACTTCAGTTGTAATTGGGCTCCGCATTTTCTATGGCTGACCTGTCGCTTAACCTTTGAACTATGTTGACAGTTAACAAGCAGTCTCTAAAAAAATATAATTAATTAATAAGAAATGAATTACTTTTTATCAAATTCTGTTTCTATGACGGAAAAAAATATTTTTTGGAAGATTCTTTATAACAATGTTTAAATTGTATTGTCGACAGACATGAAAATTGTGTAATCAAACCAACTTGCAGTTATATAAAATTAAAGTATAAAAGCTGATTTAAATATGCAGAATTAATTTTTATTTTCGACGACTAGCTTTATGCTATTTTTAGCAAATTAAAATCAATTTAAAACTTCAAGGATATTCGGATTATTGCAATACGTTTTAATTTTTTTAAATCTCCCGGGCTGTCTACTTCATAAAAGAAAGTAATCCATCATTATTATTACGTGTTTCTGTTCTCATTATTATCACGAAGCTCTGGAAACAAAACTAAAAAAGAAAGAAAGAAAAATAAGAAAATATTTTAATATTAATTAAATTAATGTGATATTGCCTCACCAAGGTGAATTCTTCTAAATTTTCTATTAGTAAAAAAAAGATTCCACTTGCAAATTCAGAAGCAGCCTTAAATCATTCATCTGCCATAAAAAGGGGGAAGGAAATGCTTCAAATATGCGCAGGTTGCCTTCTTTCCGACAGACTTTCGATAAGGGGAAAAAACTGATGCAACCTGAGGATTTTATCGTTTTAAAAATGCAATTGTCAAGATATATTTCCCGCTTCTGCTTTGATAGACACCTGACAAGAAACTAAAGAGATAAATTAATGTTCGTATTTTTACTCTATCATCACATTGCCACAAACTTTAATGCTTGTGACAGGTGTTAATCGGGTCGGACCTAAATTTAATTAACCTTCCACATTCCTTTCACTGTAAAATTGATGCAGTTAATACCAACCTTGTCGTTTAGTGAGTAATCGATTGAGGATGATGCATTCAAGTATAAACTGATCATTTTCTTTTTATTTGTAGATTAATTTTGATGAAGAGTTAAAGTGCATTAAGCGATCAATGAAAATAAATGTTTCAAAGATATATATATATATATATATATATATATATATATATATATATATATATATATATATATATATATATATGTATATATATATATATACTTAAAAATATTTTACATCGCGACATAAAAATTTCCATGTTTCGGAACTTAAAATTGTTCGATGTTATAATGAAAACGATTTACTTTTGGAAACAGAGAACAATACGATAGCTTATTAAAGAGTTAAAAAGGAGAAGGGAAAGATTTCAAAATTTTGTGGGTATGTCTCGGTTAACCAATCAAAAGACAGGTCAAAGCTACAGCAAAAAAGTGAGAAATATAGGTTGGAGGCTAGGTAGGTGTGTTATTCATTTATGTCTAGATGAACTGACCTTTTTTAAGACGCGTTTCTATTAGCTAACATCCGGTTGTGAATATAACTTTAAATTACATTGAAATAGTCATATATATATATATATATATATATATATATATATATATATATATATATATATATATATATATAAAACAATAAGTTCATTTTTTGATTTTTTACAGAATTATTTTTGTGTATACTTTAAAACTATCTTTAATATATATAAAAATGATTTAATCAAACTAGAGTTTGATTAAATCATTTTTATATATATTATTTTGAACCTAAAATACAATACTTACGATATTGAATGAGCAATAAAATATAGCAATATTAAAGTTAAAAAATAAAGGAATTAAATATTATATTACCATTATATATTAATAAAATAATGGATATATAATTGTAATCAAATAGATTTTTATGAAAAATACATACAATATCGACAAATTACAGTTAGTTCATTACGCTGATTTAGTAGATAAATAATTTTAGGAAACTTAATAATTTACAGCTTTTCATGTAGACACAGGGGACATGAGTCATTTAAGGACTTACAAATTTACCTTTTTTTTAATATTTTCCAATTTACTGTGGGGAGTTTTGTTGATTTATTATAAAAAACAAAAAAATATTTAGAGAGAGAGATATTCGGTTACGGAACGCATTGTTGTTAAAAGAAGAAGCAAGTTGATACCACCCTTGTTTAAAAGGGTTTATTGTGCTACCAATATAAAATTTCTTAACATCTGGGTTTTCAGTAGATGAAATAGTGCATTGGTAAACAATAGATTCAGCAAGACATTTATTTTGCAATGGACAATTTATAAGATTCTACAATTATATAATTTATTGATTTCTGCTTTAGAATTAATATTATTATTTAGGTTTAAGTGTTTATTTAAAATTTTATTATTATGTTTCTTTCTAATTTTTCGATATCAGTACAACTATAACTTAACTTTACAGATTTCCTATATTTTATATTTATATTTATTATTTTATTACAGATTATATATATCCACCCAAAGTCTAATCACCCTCCATCTATAATAAAACACGTACACTCATCCATAGAATATAGAATTACTATTAACTCTGCCAACGAATATATATTTTATAAACACTGCAATTTTTATAATAATGCTTTAAAAATAGTGGCTATAAATGACTCGATATAAAATACAGAAAGGATAATAATGACAGCAGGAAAAATAGAAATAGAAAAATAATTTAGTACAAATCCTCATAGTTAGCACTAAGTTAAATAAAAATTTTCCTGCTTTGATTGTGTGTGTGTGTGTGTGTGTGTGTCTTTGTGTGTCTGTGTGTGTGTGTGTAAGAGAATGGTGAAAAGCTTTTAGCCCGAGGAAGACAAGTTTGTCCAAAAATATGGTCTGATTCTGGGAAACGAAATGGGTTGCGAATTTTCACACACACACACACACACACACAAACACACACACACAAACACACACACACACAAACACACACAAACACACAAACACACACATACATATATATATATATAGAGAGAGAGAGAGAGAAAGAGAGAGAGATTTGTTAAGCGATATTTAAAAAGTTGCTGCAATCTTCGAAACTCACTTATTACATATTATATATATACCTATATGCCAAAGCTACATTAATAAAAACCTTATTGATAATATCAAAACAAATAATCTATCCAATATGACTTGCATTGTTTCTAATTTCAGCCTGAACACAACATCGAAAACTATTAACAGTTAACCATGAATCGTTGGTTATCTTGGCGGCTTGAAAGTATTTGCAGACCTCCTCAACTTAGTGGCTGTTTGGCTGTGTACAGCGTCATTTGTACACAAATAATTGACTTCTACG
Source organism: Acanthosepion esculentum (assembly GCA_964036315.1). NCBI lineage: Eukaryota > Metazoa > Mollusca > Cephalopoda > Sepiida > Sepiidae > Acanthosepion > Acanthosepion esculentum. The sequence continues at coordinate 58,075,283 of OZ038511.1, forward strand.
TAGGTGAGTCCTGGCAAATATAATACTTTAAGATATTCTAGTAAATATCGACGTTCACATTTTTCGTTTGTATGAGATTAATGACAACTTGTTTTATTCGAGTTAGATACCCTTTTGATCAGCTGTTGATTCCACGAGGCACTGGTCGTTTCGAGAGTTTAAAAAACGCCCATTCTGAAAAGTTTCTCACCCAAAAATATTTTTACAATGGATCAATGACCTTCAAGGGGCACTTTTTTGTAGTGTACCTTTCTAGCATCTTTTAAGAGTCTTGGGGCTCACTTTTAACTTAGCAGATATCGTAATCATGGATGTTTTGTGTAACTTGCAATTTTAATCTTGAGGGCGTTAATGAAATTCAAATTATGCTGGATGTCATTTACGTATGCCAATAGTTTGCTTGACATTATGGACAGTGTGAAAAGTTAGATCAGTTATGTTGGGAATCATTTAAGTACAATTTATATCTAAAACATGTATTAAACCTTTTGTCGTTTGTCTTTCTGCGAAACCACCTGCTACAAAATTTATATGCATTAATTATACATAGTATCTTCTTTGTTTTTCAGTCAATTTTGATATAATTTTTATCGAATTCTATTGCTATGACTGATAAAAGTGGACGATATGAAATTTACGGTGAAATTCTACAACAAATCTTGCTACCAACGCTTAAAATGTTTTTCGCTTGTGTCGGATCCTCAACAGATAAAACTTTCCACCACTAAAGACTCTGACAAGGTTAAGTGGGGGTTAAATATTTTGTGAAGTCAACAATGTGTGTGTATATGTGATTATATAGACAAACATATGTAAGGTTTGTAGGTTTTTGAGTAATTCACGACTTTATACGTTATCGTGTTCATAGAAAAAATTACAGTAAAAAGAAATATATCAGATTATAATTCTGTTTCACCATCGATTACCTCCCTATCAACTGGATTGTAAAAATAATGACACAATTGCAATATCTTAAAAGCATTAAGAAATCAATTCGGCTTTTATAAAATTATTAGAATTTAATCCGCCGTCACACGAACAAAATAAAAAATAAAATATAAAGAATTAAATCAATTTGCATGCATCTATCTATCTATCTATCTATCTATCTATCTATCTATCTATCTATCTATCTATCTATCGGTTTCTTCTCAGTGGAGTCAAATTCTGATTTCAGATTAACTCATTTTGCTGTGGAGTCTTGTCAATGCAAAGCATGGTTCATTAGCATTACCTGGTATTTAAATCAAAGAAAGATTTCAAGTTGAGAACAAGAATAAAAATCTTCCTCATATCCGGCTGTTTTTCTTGTATCAGCTTAATGCTTTCCTTTCTCATCTACTTATTGTTGGTGCAGTCGATTCGTTTCCTTGAACAACAGTTTGAATTTGCCTATGTAACAAAATTAAATATAAAATAGAAATGTAAATAGAAGGTAAAGAAAATACGTTAGAGCTGAGATGTACAACAGAATGGATGGAGGAATGAGTTTTTCAGGTTTCTTAATTAAATTTAGAAGTAAGAATAATAAAGGTTGAGTAGAATAAATGCAGGCAAAAAGAAAAGAGGATTAGAAAAGTAAAATAAGAAAGAGGAAATAGATCGAGAAAAAAACAAATTTAGTTTAACGATAACAAATTATGGGAAATATGTTGATTGGTTGATAATGGAGAAAAGAAAAACGGAAAACTTTGTAGAATTATTGCAACTTGTGCAAAAGTTTCTAGTACTTGCTTTTTTGAAAATTGGAAACTTAATTCCTTTTTGCTTTATGTGTGTGTGTTTATTAAGTGTATTTTTATTAAAACACACACAGAGACTAAAAACTTTCGCACACCTAATACGTAAGACAAAGGTTTTCTGTTGCTCCCTGCACTTGTTCACATGCGCAGAACTGTAATTTTATACCCCAATACCGTCAGATCACGAGAAAATTATGACGACGACGGCGATGATAAAAGAAAGAAAGAAAGTAAAAAAGAAAGAAAGAAAATGGATGTGCCAAAAAGAAATGTAAAACGAAATTTACGATCTGATTTCTAAGTTTTAAAACGAATGAAGATAAAAAGTGAAAAATAAGACAACAGAATAAAGTGAGAAAACGTTGATGCAGGGAGGAAGAGAATTATAATGAAAATGAATGAAAGAGGCAAACAAAAAAACAAAGGGAACGACAAAAGAAAGAGAAGTAAAAAAGAGAAATTGTTTTAGTGAGATAACTGAAATAGAAATAACTGATTTGTCATTTACTCAAGATACTCTTATCAGGAAAAATATAGTACTTCAATTTGAAATGTGCTTCATCCCCGACCCCAGTGAGTCGCATAATTTAACGTAAGCGTTCAAATGTATAAATGGATAGTTAACCAAAAACTCCAATGCATCCAGCCACTTCAATAAAGTTTGTGTTAAACCTGAATTTACTATTACTTCTTTATCGTCTACAAATACAACACAAAGTGACAGGAAAGTGAAGATAAAACAGGAAACGTTCTATCTGATCAGAAATGGACAGCTAATTTAATTTAGGCAATTAGAGCTTCACTCTAAGAAAAAAAGCATACCAAGATTTGCCTCGGCACAGTTACACACCCTTGCAATCACTGTGGTCGGCCACAAGAATCTGGGGCTAATCTGAGAGGCGATACTCTGACTTTGCAAGGGAAGTGAGATGTGATTGTTGCTCAGATAAAAAAGAGTGTGGAGCCATTCGGATTTAGTTATCAGCTAGCAAAACAGACTTCGAAGAAAACAGTCTTTCTTCCAGGATTTCTCTGACGCATTTAAACAAGAACAGCCCAAGAGGATGAAAAGAGAAAAATCATAGCAAAACGAGATGTATTGATATCATTTTCTGGTAAATATTTCGATGAAGCCATTGATAATAATTGGAAACGGTCTATGTATGCATAATATATATGAGTATATAATTTTAGTCTTCACTGATTTTAAAGAGAGCAACTTAATAATAAGGGGTTGGTATTAGTGGGAATATTTGAATGTTCAGTAGACACAGACGAGTTTAAATTATATTAAAAACAACTAATTACTGCACTAATAGATAGATAGATAGATAGATAGATAGTATACAAAACAATGATTGCCTAATACAACAATAACTCTGAAACGTCTTATTTATGCAAAAAACAACTCTTAGAAAATGTAAAAACGGCTTAAAACGTGTAGACAACGAAGGAGTCAATGAGAAATTTGAAAATGCAGATAAAAGTCAAAGATTATAAAAGTTAGAAAATGTTGAAATAGTTGAAATGTTTGAAAATTCATACACGTACGTGCATGTTTAGAAGTATATTTAGGTATATAGATATTTACATACATACAGGGTACACCAGTTATTTGAGAACACACCTATACTTGACGATGAATGGAGGATGAACAAATATCATCTTAGGCGGCATGCGTGAATTTTAACCTTCCTGTTTCCTATCAAGAACATCAACATGGTAGCGTTCAGTCTGGCACAGGAAATGAAAACGCATAATGAGCTCGTAGCACCAGTCGCCAACCAGATCGACTCACAAATGACCAGTGGTCATGTGAACAAGAGGGACGATGATTGACTCTGATCGAATTCGTCGCAGATCCTCCTCATAGTGATAAAGAGTGCCTCTATGTGTTAATCTTGATAAATTTCTCTGAGTTAAAGTGAAGATCTCACGACATGTCTCCTGCAAAGAAGAGAACTGCAATAATCAGAAGGTCGACCACAGGTCAATCCAAAAAAGCAACACATTTTAATTAAAAAAAGATAAAAAACATCGATTAGTTTGTGATGCACAGAATTCAATATCATTGCACGCAAAGAGAAGGAAAGAAAAACAGCTTTTCTAGATCGAGTCTCCAGCGACTGATAAACTGAAGAGAAAATAAGAAGGAAAGTGTGAACGAGAAAGAAATCTGGCCGTGGTTGATGCTAATGTCGATTTTATTGAATAAATTTACTTTTTAGTATTTCAATATATTTTTGTGTAATTTTGGTTAATATATTTGTTAAAATGTGATGTCAGTGTTAATTTAATTTTTGTATCCATCGTACCCAGTATATATATATATATATATATATATATATATATATATATATATATATATATATGCAGATAAATTTACCGACCAAATTGTTAATGACACCTCCTATGTATAAATATAATTTTTTCTTCTTAATTTGAATATCAATTTACATGGAGTAAATTGATATTAAGAAAATTAATATTTCTCAAATTATATTCTTTTCTTCTTTTTTTTGTAACTTTTCATTAAATTAAACGCATCCATATCTTTCAGGGCGTCGGTCATCATGACACACCATATCCTCCTATTCTTTGTAGCTCTTAATAATATTCTTCCCCATTATTATCAGTCCCAGTTCTGCCATTTACACAAGCTCGTTAGATAAGTTAAACGCTGTTTCTCTCTGCCCCCTTGCCTGCCGTATGTCTTGTGAGAGTCAAATTGTCCAAGCCTTCTTTCCTCGTTATATAGTCCAGAAACTCAACTGTCTCTTTTTTATCCAAAGCATGCTAATTTTCCATAAAATTTTATCTCACATGGTATCTTTCTATACAACCACACCTCTGTCGCCTCAAGTCTCCGCTTCATCTGTGAGGAAATTGTTTATTATGTAGATTACATAGCAATTTTGCACTATTTCCTTGTTTGCTACGAAACTTTTCTGTTACTTAATACTTTCTTTAGCTTTTGAGAGGCATCTTTCGCTATTCCAACGCGTCTTTAGTTTTCCAGATTGTTAAATTTATGGACTTGACTGATTTTGATGTCTCCAATTTGTCGATCGCATTATTGGTTCGCTCTTGCCTATGACTGTATATTCTAGGGTAATAAAGGAATGCAAAAAGAAAGAACACATCGATATTGTCTTTCGCACTTAAAACACCATCATATACTTTGAGTTTCTAAAGAAAAAGGGAAGAAATAGATGGTTAAATGGGGGTGGGTAGTCGTATCGACGAGTTTCACTTGGTATTCTTTATTAATACACTAAATGAATTAAGCTATTTATTTTTAAGGATAATCATCTTCGGAAAAATAAAAGATATCAATAATATTAATGCTACCATAATTCACTTTAAACAGATCATTGGGTTTAATCAATGTATGGAAGAGGAAAACATTTATTATCCTGACGTTTAAGGAAAGATTAGGAAGAATGAAAAATAAAGAAATAATTTGAAAGAAAGGATGAAAGAAAGAAGATACCTACAGGAGAAAATGTTTAAAGAATTATGAAAGAGAATATAATTTCTTTTAAAATATGCCACCGAAAAAGGGGGAATAAACAAAGCAAGTGAAAAAGGAAAAAAATAAAAAGAAGACGAAAGAAAGAAAGGAAGAAAGAAACAAACAAACACTGTAAAATTAATTGAGATAATACCAAACTTAAATGACAGAAAGAAGAAAGAAAGAATTTGAATGATTGAGAAGAAAGCAAGATAAAAGTCGAGCAAATAATAGAAAAGACAAAATGTGCAATGAATACGTGATAAAAATAGAAAAAGGAGTAAAAAATGAAAAAGAAAGAAAGGAAAGGAGAAAGCGAAAGTTAAACGCTGAAGATGGAGAAAAGAGAGAAAGAAAAGGTTAAAAACTAATAGAAAATTGTTAATAACTGTTGTGTTCGGAATGCAGAGAGAATCGATATTTAATCTCTGCGACTTGCTTTTTCGATCCGATTAATATTCGGAGTGTAATCTCAATCATAGGCCACCTGACCAGATGAATCGATACAGTAAGAAAAATAAATTTGTATACGCACACTATGTTTTCCTGCTTTTTTCTTTTCTTTACATTTCTTTTGAATTTTTCGTCCATGACTTATTCAGAAGTCAATATCAGTTTTGTTGATGCCAATATTCCTCTTCTTTTACGTGCCGTGTTCCTTCAGGACGTAGGCGATCATGGCCCTCTACCACTTCCTTACCTTGTAGCTCTTAATAACTTTGTCTTTTTGCTATTTCTCCCAGACCCTGTTCTGCCATCCACTTGCTCAAGCCCATTAAGTATGTTTCGCGTTGCTTTCTTCTGTCCCTCTTTCCCTCTATCCGTCCAGATATTCCAAACCACCCTTCCTCGTTACATGTCCCAAAAATTTCAGCTGCCTCTTCCTGATATTAAGTATAAGTTTCCTCTGTTTTCATTCTCTCCAAAACTTCGTCATTGCTCATATGTTCAGTCCATGGTATCCGCAGAAATCCTTTTGTAGAACCACATTTCTTTTGCTTCGGGTCACGTCTTCATCTTTGATTGAAATGTCTGGCCTGATTTTGCTCCGCGCTCTATTCATCATAATTCATATGACGAGTTTTGTTATGTGGCTCATTAGGCTGATTGTTCTGTGGAGTTCACATTCGCTGTGCCTGGTTTCTTAGGCAGTGCTATGAAAATAGATCTGCTTAGGACTTCCGGTACGTCACCACTGTTGTAGATTTCATTTATTATTTCTGCAATCTTGCCTATGCCAAAATCATCTTAGGATGCCATCATCTCTATTGCAATTCTGTTTGGCCCCGCCGCTTTGTTTTTGTTCAATTTGATTAGTGCAGCTTCCACTTCGGTTTTTAGTATTTCCGGCTAGTTGGTTTTTCTGTGTAATGCCGGTTGTTCTCTTTCGTCGTTGAATAGATCTCATTCTAGCGCTGAAGAATTTTTTCTCTAATAAGAACATTCCGTCCTTTGACTATATGCAGTCTGTTGATGAGCATGTCGTCTGTTCTGTTAGTTCCCTTATTTGTATGCATATCTCCTTTGTTCGTGAGGCTCATTCTCTATTTCTGCACATTTTTCGTTGAGCTATTCTTCTTTAGCCTGCCGGCATTTGTTCCTTATTTCATTGTGTAGTTTTCTGTACTCCGTCTCACGCCTTGGCATTGTTTTCTGTCTCATTTGCACCCTGTTGAGTATCTTATCTGTGATCCACTCATTTTTTCTTCTCCGTACATTCTCCTTTGGGATGATGTCGTTTGCTGAAGCTTCTCTTAGTGTGTTCCATTTCGAGTTTCCTTTTCCATTTTATCCCTCGTATCTTCTTTTCACACTGTCTATATATTTTTTATTCAGTTTAATGTCGTCCAGAAGTCTGTTATATTGCAATTTGTGTATTTCTTCAGTTTCCGTAGTTTCACTCTCAGTTTACATATAACAGGAAGTGGTCGCTTCCGCAGTCGACACTTGGATAGGTTTTGCAGCGTAAAACTGCATTCCTGAATCTTTTATTGATAATTATGCAGTCAAGTTGGTTTTTAGTTTCTCCTCCTGAGCTTCTCCATGTCCCTAATCGGATTAGATTTTCTTGGAACTAGGTTTTGATTATTATCTTTTCATTGGCCATGTATCATTGGACCCATTTTTGTCCGCGTTCGTTGCGGGTTCCTAGTCCGAATTTGTCAGCTATCTCCCCTTCCCTCTCCTTGCCTACTTTGGCATTCAGGTCTCCTATGATATTTATAACTTCGTGTGATTTGCAAAAAGTAGAAAGATTGTATTTCTTTTCCGTATTTTGTGCTGTAGGTGCATACATTATTATAACAGATATATTGAAAGGCTTTCCTTTCAGATTATTGACAGTATCCCTGAACGCCTTGTAGTCTTGATCAGTCTTGATCAGTCCAACACCTTTTTCATTTTTTTCTCTGCTTGCATATATAATTCTGTGGTTGTCACTGACAAAATCTCCGTTCTTACACACACAACTAAAATATAGATATTTAACCTACTCATCGCCTGTTTTACAGTTGTTTGGCGTTATAACGTTCCATATCCCGAGATTTATTTTTTGTTTGATGCCAGCAGTCATTGGATGACGGTCTGGTGACACATGTCGCTCCTTTCCGAGCGAGGGATAAGTTCCAAAGCATTATATCAGCTTTACGCCGTTTATGCTAGCAGTCGCCGGCTGTCGGTCAGGAGACACCTGTTGTACAAGTGGGTCCTTACCAGGCGAGGAGTTAATTCCCATAAACTTAACCCCTACTTAACCCCTACACACCGTTAGGTTTCATAATCTGTTTGTTAATTGTCATAATATGACTTGTGATTAATAGTGGAGTTGCTTTTCCACTGTGGATAATGGAGACACCGCTTCTAGTTCTTTCGCTCTTTATTAGGTCTTATTTTTCGCCCTACTGAGCTGCTAACACGCAAGAACATGGACTTGGGTAGCTGGCTTAGTCGCCAGCACTCCGATAGTGGAATAATGACACCCCCCATATATATATATATATATATATATATATATATATATATATATATAAAATAGAGTAGATAAGTTGGTTAATAAAACAAAGGGTACAATACGAAAAGACAGAGGAAAGGAATAGCACAAAAAAGGGGATAAAGAATTTTTGGGGAAAATCATTGTTAGAAAATCATTGTGCGGAAAAAAATAAACTGAAATAAAAAAAATAACAAAATACTAATAATAATGATACGAGATATGGTCAGAGTGTACAATGTCAATAAAAATAAATAAAATAAAAGAGAAAAAAGAGGAAAGGAATAGTACAAAAAAGGGGATAAAGAATTCTTTCGGAAAATCATTGTAAGAAAATGGGGGTGCGGAAAAATAAACTGAAATTAAAAAAATAAAATATTAACAATAAAAGAGAAAAAATATACAAAAATAGATGTGTTGTGAACATGAGTGTATCAAACAGTGTATAAATATATACTAGCTACCACAGTCTTTAAGGGACAATGAATAGTTGTTTGTAAGTTGTAAGGAAGAGAATGTCCAATCTTGTCTGTGTAACTTTCTTTAAGTTATTTTCAAGTTGTCTTCTAGCGTTAAGTTAAGTAAAATTTCATTAAGTTATATTCATTTTGTCTTTTAGCGTGGAGTTGACTGTTGTCAAGGTGAGGTCCAAAATACATGATTAGAAGAAAGTGTCCACGTGTGCTTCATATAGTTTATAAAATAGAGTAGATAAGTTGGTTAATAAAACAAAGGCAAGCGAAAGGGCACCGATATGATCAGTACGAAAAACATTTATCAATATTAACCAAATGACAGAAAGGAAGCACGAAGATCAAGGTTCTAAGTTCGGAATTTTCGGACACGCATCATCGGATGCGAGAAATAAACAGAGAAACAGTGGAGACTCACCAACAGTAGTTCTTGAGGGGGAGACGGAATTATTAGTAAAAAATCTGATCTCTGTCTGATTTCTCGCTGTGCGAAACTTTTGTGAAAATAAACTTAGATTCAAAAATTGGGATTGGTGTGGGTGGAGATATTGAAAATAGAGGAAAAAGGTTATAGGAAGTGTTGTGGGGAAAGTTTTGGTTGCTGAGAGATTAGGATACTGTATGGGAACAGAGGGAAAGAGGCAATAAAAATAAAATGAAAGAAAAAAGAGAAAGGGAATAGCAGAAAAAAGTGCATAAAGAATTTTTTTGTTTTTGAAAAATCATTGTCAGAAAATGAAGTGGGAGTGCGAAAAAATAAACTGAAATAAAAATAACAAAATACTAATAATGATATGAGATAGGATCAGAGTGTAGAATGGAAATAAAATAATAAAATGAAATAAAAGAGAAAAAAGAAGAAATATATCTCTCCCGGGGTAACGGCAAAATTGTCCAAATCGTGAAAAGCAAAATTGTATCACCGAAATGATTAAAGTTAACTTAATGTCTTACTGGAATTCTTCGATGTTTTTATAACACTATTGAACTCTACTTTGAGCAATAAGAATATAATTACTCTCCAAGCTTAACAGAAGAATCGTGATGAAATCTACCATAAACGAAAACGTTCATCATTAATTAATCATAGTTAAGGGTCGGAAGCCGATGAAGGATTGAAATAAAGTTCATATATATATATATATATATATATATATATATATATATATATATATATATATATATATATATATATATATATATATATATTCTAATACGAATTTATATTTCATAGTTTGTTTACATTGGAATCGTAATCACGACCCAATTCATCAGACCTAAAAATGTGTAGGTCTGATGAATTGGATCGTGATTACGATTCCAATGTAATAAATTATAACCACGGAATATTAGTGTCTGAACCTTTTATATTATATTCTTACTCTGTCCTGGACATTGAGTTCTACCTAGATTCTATCTTCTTGGGAATTTGTTTATATATATATATATATATATATATATATATATATATATATATATATATATATATATATATATATATATATATATATATACACAAATGTAAAAGAACGAAGAGTAAGATTCCAGCGTTGAAAACATTCATTTAGAAGAGAGCTCAATACAAAAATAGAGCCGTAAATATTTATTTATTGTGCAGTGTTACATTAGAACGTGCACATACCCACTACAAAACTTGTTTCAACGTTAAAAAAACGAAAACTTTTTAACGTTTCATCAGGTGGGGAATCACGATGCGACTGAAATATTTTATTTAGAAATGCAGTTATCGAAGCATGCGTTCCACATCCGTCACTATGAAGTTTAAAAGGTATAAAAGGTATACAAGAATTTACAGGTGGAGAAAGAAAGGAAACTAAGTGATTAGTAACAGCGAGAGGGGGGACATGGGTTACATAAACTAAATAGGGATAAATCCAGCCAATGGAATTCGGGCGAATCGTAGAATTTGAACTTTAACGGTCTGCTAGCTTGGTTAATGTTTGCTCGGAAATAATTCTTCATGGAATGGAATATAGATTAGTATACTAAACTGATTTAAAATCTTTACATTGCCATATTTATTATACTTAACTAAATTTTACTTTACGATATGAATTAGAATACTACATACTTTTTTCACTTTAATATTATTATTTTTGGCATGTGCGTTATAAAAGAGAAAAATAATCCAAGTAATTAATATAACGTTTACTTTTTTTAATGATAAACAGGTGGTGAAATCTAGATAGAAATAAAGGTAAATAACATTAAAATTCGTATTAACCTTCAAACTTCAATAAACTAAGTTGGAAATTGATGCTATTGCATAAATAAAGATAAAAATGAAAGGTCTAGATGAGTTTGGATCGAAACCTGACCAAATTGGAGTTGTTACCCTTGGGCCATCAACGCCCTGTTAATAGGCACTGCTAATTTTATGCGTATTGTTTTTACGAATGTGAACGGACATTTTAAATTTTAAATTTTATATATTTTTTTAAAAATCCCCATGTTATTAAATTAATCTATTAATATTAATTATAAAGTTAAAACATTAATTATAAAGTTTAAGGGGTTAAGTTACCCTGTTTAAGCCAAATAGTGGATAAACAATAAAAGTTACCTCAATGAAATTAAGATTATTATATTCCAGTTAATTTACAGAAGTAAGAATAAATTAGAATATTTTAGGTTTAGGGATAAATTTGAAAGTCAAATTAAAATGAATTATGTATTACAAGTACCACTCGGGTATATTGAGGGTGGGTTACGCTGCTATGTGTAAAACATAAGAAGGTTCATTCGTAGATTAGAAATTTCTTTAGCAAGATTGTAGGGTTAATTCTTTTTTATGTTTACAATTTATTTCCGTTTCAGATCTTCGATTCAACAGATTGTCCTTGTTTGAGTATTTCATTATTTGTATTTTCTCCTGCAGGCAGAGAAAACACGGTTCGTCTAATGTCCTCGAGATTCTAACTTGTTTTAGGATTTTCCATTTAACTTTAGGTGTTTTATCTTTGTCTTTTAATTCTCAGAAATACTTGGAAAGTGAAGTCATGTTTCATTTATCTGAATTATTAAAAGATGCGATATGGTTATAAAAGCGTTTTTTTAAATCGTTCATTGTGTTACCGACGTAAAAACATTCTAGGATTTTCAACCGAGGTAATAGTATACCCGTATACTATGGATTTTGTTAAACACCTGTTGGATAACGGGCACTGGTTGGGAGTTTTACAATTACACAGGTAACTTGTAGTAGACTCCGTAGTGTCAGCCCTGGTATACCCATTACACTTGTTATATAATTTTAATATTTTAGTATTGTGTGATTTAATTATTCTTTCTAAATTATTTGTGCAACTATAGCTATGTTTTAGAGTGTTATGATTGAAAGTTTTTCTCGGTGAGCTCTTTTTAAGGAAATGTTTTTCAATTAATTCTAAGAATTTATGTCGTAATTTAGTACGCACTAATTGATTGTATGGAGGAGTATACCATATGATCTTCCTTTTTCTGTTTGTTTTCTTGGAATGATCATAATTTTCCACAAATTCGGTTTTTGAAGATATATAACCACTATCCTTAAGAATTTTGTCATAGACCGCCTTATGTTTTTTTAAATATTTCTTTGCAAGAGGAGTGCTGGTTAATTCGTCGTTCTACTGATGATGGAATATGTTTGATTACGGACGGTTGGGTGCTTGGAGCTAGGATGTATGTATATACCCTGGGTTAGCTTTATTTTTCATGTAAGGTTGCAAATTATTTATCGTTAAATTAAATGTAATATCTAGGAAATCAACTTGTTTAATGTTAGCATTTATAACTACGTTGAGAACAAACGATTTAAACACCCTATGTATTATTTTTTCTAATTTTATCGACCCTACTATATTCATTAACTACCATTAGACCATCGTCCCTATAAATCCACACACTGTTTATGTTAATTTCATCAAATGCTGTAAGGTTATACAGGAGAAATAGTTCTACTAAGTCTGAAGATTCTTCAGAATCCAGAGACCCCATTGACAAGTCAAAATTATCCGATAAATTATGAATCCACTCTTTTCTTTTTTCATGTATTACTACTGATTACCTGCAGTTCATAATAATGTTAATTTCTTCTTTCGTAATGTCAGAATAAAATTCGGAGAATTCTAATGCAAACCTAAAAGTTCCCTAGAAATAGATGGATAAAAATCAACAATATCAGACTGAATGAAGGGACAATTACTTTTGTTTTCCACGTTTTTAAACCAGTCAATCACTTCAGACGTATCTCTCCATTGTATCAGGTTCAGTTGTGTTGTTGTTGTTTTTTTTGGTGGGGGGGAGTTGACACGTTCCAGGATTCCTTTACTTATTTTTCCGATCTTGGATCTGGTTGGAGTAATAATCCTGGTTGGTAATTTCCGTTGGAATTCCGGTTTATGGTTTTTTTTATGGTGTTTTATAACACATAAGCCTGATTTGTGGTGAGTTTAAGCATTCTATCACTTATCTTTAATTTATCAGTAATTTGTTTAGCTGGAAAGTTGATAGCCTTAACATAATTAAATGTGTCAGTATTTATTATAATTACTCATTAATCTATTATTTATGAGAGTATTATACTCTTTAGGATTCATTTTATAGAAATGGGAGGTCTTATCAGATTTTACAAAAATCTGCTCCGACTTATTCATATTCCGAACTAACGTGTCCAAATGTTTTTTGAATTTATTTTTTCGGTGTTGCAAAGTTATTTATAATCTCGTATAAGTCCTTCTCAAAATTTACTAGTTTGTCGATATGAGGTGCAGTATTTCGGTTTTCAAATCCATAGTTGTCCTTTGTGTTGCTAGCATTACATGCGTTGATGAAGAAATACGCTTTCCATTTCATCCTTCGCATCAGATCTTCAGTCTTTAGGACTAACTTCTGAAAATATTCCTGTTTGTTTGGGATTGGAATATTTTTCAGCGAAATGTCGAAATTAATTTTGCCCATGTTCGTAGATTAAATAATTAATGGTAGTAAGTGCTCGACCTTAACAGGAGCAAATTATATATATATATATATATATATATATATATGTGTGTGTGTGTGTGTGTGTGTGTGTGTGTGTGTGTGTGTGTGCGTGTGTGTGTATGTATGTATATATTATTCTAGGATCATTTCCAGCTTATTCAAGATGATATTCGTCCTGTCTAACTTTATAACATTTTGTACTCAACTAACAAGTTGCCATACAAATTTCACATGCGATTTCATTTTCAAGTATTTTTTCACAGCTCAAAACTGAAACTTCTCTCTGCCGTGCCAAAAGTTTGAGGTTGATCTTTTGTAATTGATCTCTTTAGTTCTATGTTGAAATGGTGATCCCTCTTCCTGCTGTGACCTCCTTCCTCTCATTGTTCCCTCTTTTTTAAACTTATTCACCGTTCTCTTGATGGTTCTTGAAATAACTTTGAAGATGGAAGCTAGATTATGAATGTTGGTACCATTTCTGAAAGCCTAAATGATCTTTTTCTCTCACCGTTGTTCATTTGGAAAGACAGTGGGACTGACACAAACCTGTTCTCTTTCTAGCTGAATAACTTAAAGTGTTTTTCGGTGATTCTTACGGCAAATGGTATCAAGATGGATTTAGATATTAAATATTTTGCAGGATGAGCAATTATGCTGTTACAAGATTTGGACAATTTTCGTGTTACACCCGATATATATATATATATATATATATATATATATATATATATATATATATATATATATGTGTGTGTGTGTGTATATATATAATGGACAGACAGATAAATAGATTGATAGATGAAGAAGTTTGAAACACGATACTTAGGAACGTGATAGATAGATAGATAGATAGATAGATAGATAGATAGATCCAAATGATCGCTCATACTAATATACATATATCAATAAAACAAAGTATTTTTAAGACTGCTATCAGAAGCCTCTTGTGTGTCGGCCACGAACTGCAGCTTGCATCGAGCAAAGAACAGAGACGCGCATTACTGATGTATTGAGCTGAGAGCCAAAATCGATAACATTACTTGCTAAGTGAAGGAATTGTAATATTCCGAATGCTTCTGATATCTTTATGATTGGATGCAAAGTAAGTGTGACATTACTGAAATGAAAGGTTGGAAATGAAGAGAAACGGCAAAAAGATGTATGTGTCTCATTTGTTATTGTCACTGAGAAGACAGCTGCATCTTTTTATCGTCTTATAGAAAAGATATTGGAATCAAAATATTCCATGATTTTTTTACTTTTTAAAATATAAGGAAAAACTCAATTGAATTCTCTGACAGTTCACAGTATAAAATCGTTAGCCACAACAGACACTTTTGTTGTCTCTTTCATTTTATTTTTTACCTTAAATATCTGTAAACATTTTGCTTTTGATTTTTCGACATCAATGTTTTAACAGGAATTACCTTTCAGCAGCATTCTTTGGTATTCTTGATATGGGAGAGTATGATATATATATATATATATATATATATATATATATATATATATATATATATATATATATATATATGTATAATTTTTTTTGACTGATTTATATATGTATAGGTGGAGATCGTAGGTTACAATTATGTAACGACAGGAAACGCTGAAGATGTTGGAACGCTGAAATATAAAGTTTTTTAATTTAATTTTTTTCAGAGTTGTCTGGACAGGTAATCTACTCAGTTTACCTATTTTTTTAAGCATCGTACATTGTGCTAGCAGAAGATCTGCCAAAAAAGATGACATAAATTTTCGGTATTTTGAAGTGTGTGATAATTCGAAAGAGTGTTCCTGCTCGCTGTACACGGACAAACCTGTTTGATATGGAGCTTTCAAATTTTGTATGCATGGTTATTTGAACCAGAAGTTTTTAACGTATTATATATATATATATATATATATATATATATATATATATATATATATATATATATATATATATATATATATATATATATATATTCTAATACGAATTTATATTTCATAGTTTGTTTGCAACCCTTCTTATTAAACTTTTTTCTGAATTTGCAGGCCGTTAGACGAAGTATGATACTGCTTAAAATAAACAGAGCATCAACTCAAATACGGGTATCCTCTAAAAATAACGTTTAAAGTAATAAAAATATATCGGATTATAAATTAAAATCCATTAATTCTTTAGAAATTGCTTTCTTTACGTTTCGGATGTGAAACTGAGCAGTTATGACTTTCGAGTAAAACTGAAGCAGTAAAATGTGCTTCAATGATAAATAGAACCTTGATTGATTTTGAAACACATCCTAACCGAGTGGTCAAAGTGCGGTGTATTAAAAGGCGGTTTCACCTGCAAGTTGGCGGGGGAGCAGGTTCGAATACTGTCGGAGTGAGCATTTTCTTTAATAACTTTTCTCGAATGTGCAGCCAGGTAGACGAAATATAATGTTGTTTAGAATAATCAGAGCGTCTACTCAAATGCGAACATTCACTTCAAGTTACGTTTAAAGTAATATATATATATATATATATATATATATATATATATATATATATATATATATATATATATATATATATATATATATATATATATGGTGGGCTATGAAGGTCAAGCAACTCAGTTTCTAGGAACCAACAGCCAGACACCAGCATATATGATTTGATTATAGTGATGAAGGTTTTGTGCAGAACCAACCACACTTTTTGAAGCAACGAATACAGAGAGCTGGTGCAATATGTGCTACAAGGTCCCCAAACGAACTTCCGCACATTTTGAATTCAGAGTTGTCCTTCTCCTAGACCAGTTGCCATCCAAGGCTCTAGAACCCGGCTTGTCCTGCTATTTATTTACTCACAGCTGAAGGGAGAAGAGGCTTCATACCTTTCCAAAGGGTATTAGCACATAAGTGAATGTGATGGATTCGACTGAAATATATATATATATATATATATATAATTTACTACTATTAGTAATACACATTATGGGTACTCGCTTTTAAGTTGCTCACTCTGTTTCTTGTTTTTATTTTCTAATCGGTGAAATGAATAACAACTGGCCTAGATTAGGAAGTTTTTTTTTAAGAAACGATAGTTTCCGTAATGAAATTGGTAGTGACACGCTCTTCTTAAAAAAAACATTTACCCTGATGAAAAAAAGGAATATGAGTTCGATTCCTGTTAGAGGTACAATTTTTCTCTAGTAGGACTTCTCAGTCAAGGCCGGTTGTTATTAATTTCACTGTTTAATGAAATAAAAAATAGGTATATTATTTCAAACACGTGTACCCACTAAAAATAATGTTTATAGTAATAAATAATAATGTTGGATAAAAAAAATCCACAAAAAAGTCAACATTTTCGCCTGACTTGGAACTGATGAAAACAATTCTTACCAGATCACAGTCAGTAATAAAATATCGGTTAACTGATATTATGACCAGCTGCGATTCCAGTCATATATGCCTATATATTGATATATGCCCGGCGTAGACGTGTATTTCAGCTGGCATCTATATGGACGGGAGGGGTTCTGTTTTCCAACACCCACACCAGTCGATATCCATGAATTTATGAAAGCTTACGTTCGCAAACGTAACGTTTTATTTATAAATTTTAAAATTTAATCGGGAATTTTGTTAACAGTTTTTCATCTGTCGAAACCTTCCCAGGTTATATTGCCGAAGATCATTAATTTAACCTTCTGTTTGTAAATATACACGCAGTGCATATGATTCATTGAAAGACAAGATATATTACTCTCTATTACAACACCCTATTTTAATCATGTTTTCCTACATGGATATTGGTGAGAGTACATGTTGAACATTCTCGCCATATTTTTACCTTGTTACAGACAGAAGCTGAGCAGTAATCTGGAAAAATGGTATCCGACCTGAAATCGCGTGTGAAACAGGGGTTTATTACTGTATCTACACCGTACGTAAAAAAATGCACTCATTGACATCATCGCTTGCAGAATGTTTATTGCGATCAAATAACGGATATGAGAACGGTTATAATGCCTGGTATTCTCTTGTCAGACTGGGTGCCATGATGGGTACATTGGGCTTCATATATTAGGAGACCAGCGTCACTTTGTTGGCATCTTACGCAATAATAATAATAATAATAATAATAATAATAATAATAATGGCAGTTATCTCGAACAGAAACTAATTTATCGAAATTATTAATAAATATTCAGCACATTAGATTCAAACATGCACACACACACACATACACACACATATACACACACATAAATGACGCAACAGGAAATCATATAATATTAAAAATATATAAAAGACTGCACCGTTTCGAAACTTTGCAAAGCCAATTGTCATTGCCATTTAATCATTTCTCAAAAGGACTCAGATTATGACATGAAATAAGTCGCTTGGTAGTCTCAGTGAGCAAAAAAATAATTCAAAATATCTCTTCAATATTTTCAATATTTTTTCTCATATCATAAATCTGTTAAAACATTCCATGATTTTTCGAAGCACTTAAGTGACCACTCCGCAACAAACAGAAATTCAATTTTGCTTTTTTTGTAAGATTAAAAAAATGCCAATCATAACATGTAATATTTTATAAAAGAAAGGGAAGAAAATATAAGAAAGTAGATTGCTGACTGATTTATTTTATTTGAAGATATTTCTGTTTAAAAAAAAACTATAACATAGTTGTTTTTTGAAACAAAGTAAAACGTATATGTTTGTTTTGCAAGGAAAACTGCATTTGGTTTTTATTTTTTTAGCTAGACAACTGATTAGGTGGTGGTTTTTAAATACAAAGTGATTGCCCTGTGTGTACATGTTTTTATACATACATACATACATACATACATACATATTTTTTGCATTTTTATAACCTCTGTATGAATGTTTATAAATAGAATAATACCTATGCATATATGTATATATGTATTGATCGAAAAGTATATAAGAAAGAAGTAGACAGATATGAATAAAATGAGATATCTATCTATCTCTCTATTTGTTATGGTCCAGGTTCCTTGTACCACGGTGATGGTCCAAGGTAGAACGAATGAAGAATAACCCGAACACAGGTATGGACTAACACAGATATATTACAAATAGGAATATATACAAAGAAATGGAAAGTGTTAGTAATAACAATCAGGTTATGTTAGAGAGAACTATGTTGTCTCGACCAGTATCACTATTCCAATGTCTTACAGTAATCGTCTGACGCGACTCTGTCTCTGACTGACTCACACTACTGCTTCCTCTTGAGGCGCAGTATTTATGGTGTACGGGATAGTCCATTACTATTATGGATAAGTTCCCATAACACCCCCCTTCCGAAGCTTTTGCGTAGCAGGGGTTTTTAATATCTTTTTTTCTTTGGATCTATTTCTAAAGGTTCTGTAAATTTTCTTTTTCGAGGGGATTTTCTTGGTTCTGGCATTGTTTACGGTCTTTTTATATCAAACGTATCGAAAATCGTGTCCATTACTTCTTCTTGGGGTGGACCGTTAGAGTCCTGTAACAGTCTTTTCCTTATTTGGTTTACGTGTCTTCTGTGTGAGAATTTTTGGCCCTGTACTATGTAAAGCATCTTGCTAAATTCTTTTCTCAATTGTACCTTGCTCCCAGTAAGATGTGTTATTTTTATAGGCTTAAAAAAAAACTTTTTCTCCTGGGAGAAATTTTCTTTTTGGTGCGTAGGACTGTGTTACTTGTTTTGTTTTAATTGGTAGCAATTTTTCAAATGCAGATCTGATCTTTCTAGTAAACATCACTTCTGCTGGTGATAATGTTGATGGTGTAGCATTATTTGGCGTTATTCGATATACCTGAAGAAATTGCTGTAGTACTTTTTCGGTAAGCACATCATAGGCTTTTCGTAACGCTCTTTTGAGTGTATCAACGAATCTCTCCGCCTTCCCATTTTATCTTGGGTGATAAGGCGGGGATTTTATATGTTTTACTTGATAAATTTCGCAAAACTCTTGGAAATCTGCTGATGTGAATTGCGTTCCATTATCTGTGACTAGGCAATCCACTACACCAAACTGAGCGAATAGCTCGTGGAGGCAATTTATGGTCGTTTCTGAAGTAGGATTTTTGCAACGAAACACCTCCGGCCATTTACTAGAGCTATCGACAATGATTAAATAGTAACAACCGTCAATTGGTCCTGCACAATCTGCGTGTATTCTTGACCACGGATGATCAGTCTTTGGCCATGGCTTATGTAAGATTGGCGGAGCCTTGGCTGCTAAATTACAACCCTTGCACGTTTCCACCATCTGAGTAATATCCTAGTCCATATTATTCCAATATACATAGCTTCGCATTAGCGACTTCATTCTATTTTTACCAGGATGTCCCCTATGGAAATCCTTTAAGATCCGCTTTTGTAATGTTTTGGGAATTACAACCCTTTCGTTGTAAAGTAACACATTGTCGCATAGAGAAAAGCTGTCCGATATTTGCTTATCTTTTTCTGCTATTTTTTCCGCATGCCCGATCTTTTTCGTTGGTAAATATTCCAATCTGAAATTATAGTTCAGAAGAATTGTTCCCCCATCTAAGTAACCTATTTGCAGTGTAAACCGGTAGACCTTTTTTCGAAACAAAAATTGTTAGTAACGGTTTGTGATCCGTCTGAAGAGTAAAATGTCTACCATAGATGTACCTATGAAACCTCGTGACTGCGAAGAAAATCCTCGAGCTTCTTTCTCTATTTGTGAATTATTTTTCTCTGCTGGTTGTAAATTTCGAGAAGCATGTGCGATGGGATTTATTGTCCCATCTGGCATTTTATGTAATATACACGCTCCGACTCTGTAGGCGCGAGCGTCACTTGCTACAATAATTTCTAGTTTGGGATCGCAGTGTGCCAAAAATAAATCTGAAGTTAATATTTTGATTATTTCGTCAAATGCTTTTTGGCATTGATCTGTCCACTGCCAAACTTTTTCTTTCTTTAGCAGCTCGTTCCGTGGTGCGCGAAGTTTATGCATGTGAGGTATGAATTCCTGGTAGTAACTTACTAATCCTAGAAAACTTTGTAGTTCTGTTATGTTTTTAGGAACAGGCATTTTTTTTATTGCTGTAGACCTTTCAGGCTCTGGTCGTCTACCTTCTTGATCTATTATATAGCCAAGGTATTTGATTTCCTTCATGAAAAAATCGCACTTATTTTCTTTTACTTTGAATCCATAGCTTTGTACTCTTTTAAATACTTCCTGTACATGTTCTCTGTGTTGTTCAACGCTTTCGCTATTAATCAATACGTCATCCAGATATGCAATTGTGTATTTTAGTCCGGCAAGCATCGTATCCATTGTCTGTTGGAATATAGCCGGGGTGACCTTAATTCCAAAAGGTAATCTTTGGTATCTGTACAGTCCTTTGTGTGTGTTTATGCATAGTAGTTTTAAACTTTCCTCATCGACTGGAATTTGCAGGTACGCCTCACTTAATTCAATTTTTGAAAAAAAAATTCTGCCATTTAATTTAGTGAATACTTATTCTGGACTGGGTAGAGGATAATGGTAGTCCTTTATTGCTGCGTTCAAACCTGTAGAAAATCAGCGCAAACTCGAATTTCGCCTGATTTCTTTTTTGACGTAGACCGTCGGTGCGTACCATTTACTGTATTCTACTTTTGTCAATATGCCAGTGTTTTCGAGTTTGCTTAATTCTTGATCAATTTTTTCAATTGACGCAAACGGTACGCTCCTTTTTTATTGAAAATAGGCTGAACGTTTTCCTTAATTTCGATATTAGCTGTCATTTTCTTACATCTTCCTAGGCCTGCTGAAAATACTTCGGGGAAACTCGTTTTTAATTTCGCTTTTAATTTGTCTGCCTCGGTTGGTAAGCTTTTTACATTTTGGCAGTACGTACTTATAGGTAGATCCAACAGTTCGAATTTTTGCATCCAGTCCGTTCCAAATAGGTTTTCGGTATTTCTTAAGACGTACATTTTTAGTTTTTTCGTCATTCCATTAAATGTTACGTTTGTAATTACTTCACCCTCAAATTTTATCTTTCTCCCCGTAACTGATCTAGCAATTTTATCAGTTTTTAACATGTCAGGTTTGTTCAGTTTTCTCCATGTTTGTAGGTTTATAATCGTTAAGTCTGAGCCAGAATCGAACTGTAGCCTGACTTTTCTATTTTGCATTTCAACTTGTACGTATTTTCTTATGTTAGTCTCATCTGCTTTGGTCAGTCCTCGTGATTCTTATTCTGATTTTATTTTCTCTTCTATTCCAACAGTGAGAACTTTTGTGGCCTATTTTTTTACATGATAGACAAGTTTTGAAACGATATGTACAGTCTTTAAACCAAAAGGATTCTGCGTCTCATTCCCGCGTCTTTCGTTGAGACCAGGCCTTGGACGTAAATTAAGCATTTGAAATTGTCCGCGCTGAGTTCTGATAATTTGAAGTCGTCACAATATTTGTTGACAATGGACGCGAAAGTTATGTAATCTTAGTTGTCCTTTTTTGTAAGGTTCATGCATTTCCAAATTTTGTGGAATAGTGAAGTATTATGGCTGAAACGTTCTGTTAGCAGTTTAATGGCTTCTTTGAACGTTAACTCACTTGTTTTTCTGGGAAGGATATAATCTACGAATTTGGCATATTCGCATGTGCCTAATTTTCTTAGTAATAGACGTACTTTGCGTGCGTCTGACCAATCTTTGTAGTCAAATTCATATAGATCTTCGTACCTTCGGAAGTAGTTTGCAAAAGTTTTATCTTCGTCGGGTGCGTACTTGAAATCTTCGATAGCACTCCAAATAGCGTATTGTGAGAGAACTGTTTCGTTCTCAGATTTTTGCTCCTTATTTGACCTTATACGTAGCAATAATTCTTGTAATTCCAGATGTTTCTGTTCGTACTTTTGCTGCTGTTCAAATTGTATTTTGATAAGCTCCACAATGGTTGACTTGAAATCTTCCATGTTAACGTAATTTTGTGTAACCTGATATTCTGTAACCTGTGTACGTAGAAAAATTTTTTTTCCTTTGTTGCCAGTGAAATTTGATATCCAAAAGAAAATCAGGTTAGGTTAGAAAGAACTATGTTGTCTCGAAGTATCACTATTCCAATGTGTTACAGTAATCGTCTGACGCGACTCTGTCTCTGACTGACTCATACTACTGCTTCCTCTTGAGGCGCAGTATTTATGGTGTACGGGATAGTCCATTACTATTATGGATAAGTTCCCATAACACTATTCTACAGGCAATAATTTGGTGATCACCCTGCATTTCTTTAAAAACACTTTAAAATGAGATATGTTTATATTATTTTAAGTAAAAGATAAAATTTCAGTAACTACAGTGTATTTGCTTATATTTTTCAGACTTGCTCCGGGCTCCTCTTACTACCAATAAGTTCAAATTTGCATTCGTCTGTCCACAATGCATTTTGCTAAATCACGTATATTTTGTATGAGAAACATATTTTGTTTTCAACATTAAAAGTAGACTTTTTGACATTTTCAATAAAGTTGAATTTTAATACAGGTTTTAAATGTTAAATCAGCAGACTGATGTTGTAAACAAAACATATGTAACTGTTTCTGTTTGAAGAAAAAGTATTGTGATATTACGACAGTATTTGCATATTTTTGAAGCAATTTGCACAAAATGGCATAATCGAAGCAGCTAAGCATTGAGATAAGGACACAAATTGAAATTTTATTCAAAGAAGACTACTCTCAAAGACAAATAGCCAAGAAGTGGAAGATTTCTAGACATGCGGTGCAATGTTCGTTACAAAGGTAGTTAGAATCTGATCCAAATACTGGCAGAAAAGTGATGGGACACCTAAGGTGACAACTACCGCTGAAGATAAACATTTGATTATTGAGAGCAAAGGAAATAGAAAAAGAAACTGCTCCAGAGTTGACAGATGAACTTCCTCTCGACAACAACCAGTGTCATTTTCAGCTGTGAAAAATCGACAAATCAGCCCAAGTGGTGCATAACCATCAAGAAATATTTCACTCAATTTTCTCTTTAAAATTTCGACGTTTATGTGAATTCTGTAGATGCAAACATCTTCATGAAACTTAAATAACATTTAAAATTTAGATTGTTTATTTGGTTCAACCAAAACCGTAGGATTCAACAATGTATTTGCATTTCAAAGAAATGTAACGATACTAAATATTTATATATTGAAATATTTATATTATGTTCATTCAAAATCTACACATAATATTGTTAACCTGAATCGGTGCATATTTTTCTGAGGTAAATAGAAAACAAAAATTCATACAAAGAAGAGGAGAAAAAATGAAAACGTTAAATAAAAATAATAACAGAATATAAACTGATAAAATGAATATATTCTTACTTGGTCAAAAAAATATCTCAGTTGACTCTGGGGGATAAATGGGAGATATTATTAATGGAATATTATAGATGAGACTGAAAGAGAAAATATTGAGAAAGTGAATTATTTTTACATCATGTTGTAAGAATGGGTCTGTACCAACTTTACCAAGGTAATATATAAAACATAAGACAAAAGCTATTTGTGAATCTAAAACGACAATAATGTACTTAGTGACTACAGTTAAAGTAAATAAAAATATTATACGATGTATAGATGTTTAGCATAAACTATGAAAACTCATATTTCATTCAACCAATAATAAATAGCACAAACTCAAACCAAAAACGATTGTAAACGTTAAAATAAGTACTTTGAGGTTTCGAATTACAGTAACTCTATAATTAATACCGAAAGGAAGCGAAAGAAAGGTACCAGGACCATGCTCATAAATTGAAAGTACTAAATTATTTTACTAAATTTTGTGTGCTTGGTATAAAGTTATGAAATCAGGTAAAGGATAAACTAAGCAGTGAAAAATTATTTAAAAAATGACAGTTTGAACTTAGCTAGCACGCAGAAGTATGTCTCAAAATCTCGAGGAAATATTGGTTAATTTGTATAAAATTGTGTCTCCTATATGTACAGTTCAAATGTTAAGCAGCAGTAGTAGTAACTTAAAATTAGCAACAGAATATAAATAGTATACACAAAAATATTTACAAATTTGTATTAAAGTCGTTATTGTCTGTTTGTTAGGTTTGCGTCTTCTGTTCGGAAGCAAAAAACAAAAAACTGTGATTTTTTATATCAAATCCGTTAATGTCCGTTTGATTTTAAATTATCTCACCCTGAGTAGATCTCTATTATTCTCTATATTAACGCGTATACCGCATTGTGAAAATGTGAACATGAAAAAAAATGAGATACATTTTTGTTATTGGATGCTCTTTTATTTCAGGAAAAATATAATGGGCCACATTTCCATCTGCGATTATCTACTAAAATGCGAAAAACGATACATACTCGAAAGGAACAACCGCAAGAGTCGAAAATTGACTGTTTAAAACAATATCGCACCAAAATCTCCTGGTAAAAACGAAATGAATCACCATTAACCACTTCAAAAGCCGGTCTGCATCCGAAGAATGTGATGTTGTGTGCCTCGTAATCATTGTTTATTACGAGCGCCTACAGCTAAATATGACGTTGGATTCAGACAAATACTGCTCCCATGTAGACGGGATAAAGTGCATCAATCAATGAAAAATGTTCAGAATTTTTCTAGTGTGAATAGTGTTGTCTGTCATCAGGACAACGCCGGACATTGTGTCTTTTTGTAGGCCTGGCAGAAATTGGTACAGTTTAGCTGAAATGTCCTACTATACCAGCTATATTCATCTAATCTTGCATCTTTGGGTGACCACTTATTTTGATCACAACAATATTTTCCCAATGCAAAGAATTTCAGTTCTCTGGACGCCTTAGACCGTAAATGTCAAGTTCTGAAATGATGGAATCATGAAGCTGGCTCAAATATAGCTAAAAGTAGTGGAACAAAATGGTGCATAAGTCTTTGTATACCTCACTGTACAAATATATAAATAGTCTTTGAAATTCCTATAAAAACTCCATAAACTCTTTTCCTACCCAATACATATTCTGTTGATTGATAAATAAATAAATGCATACATATATATAAAGCAAAAGATTTTTTACAAGGAAGATAGACGAGAAATCAAGTCGTGCGAATTACTCTGTGATATTCATTAATTGTGAAATACTGAAGGAAGAAATGCAGGTTTAATTTATAGACCATTGTGAATTGTTTTGAAATTCTTCTGACGCACAATGGAACAAATTGAAATTACTCTGAAGAAGAGACATTAAAAAGAAATTTAATAAAAATTAAAGGTTTTATGAAGGAAAATATAATGAAAACTACTGAAAAAGGAAGCATATTTTTATATAATACTAAACAACCGGTGACTCGTTGGGTCACTGACGATTCAGATTATAAAACACTGAAATTGATTTCAACATTTAAAAAAATGTCTGTTGAAAAAAGTTGAAATAAAAATACTGTATAAACAATTCGTATTTTTAAATCTTATTCACTTAAAATTAGGTACCTCTACGAATTGTGTATGTGTAGGTTTAAAATGAATTTTTAAAAATTAAAAGAAGTTTTCCAGACGCTTTCAGTTTTGCTTTAAATGAAAGCTAAAGGATTAAATTTACGATACCCGGTAAGTAAAATACTTTGGTGTATTTCAGACAGAAATTATATCGATTGGAATATATTTGCATTTTTTTTAGTAATTTGTAAACAAAACTTAATTTTCCGTTTTAAAAATCTTTCAAAAATAAAGAAAATATATTTCTGAAAGTTTATTTGTAAAAATATTGCAAAATTTGCAAATTTAAAGTTAATTTAGTCTGGTTTGAAACGAATATTACTTATAGCATAAAATGTTGTATACAAACATTTCCTAACCACGTGGTCTAGTTTTTCTGGTGTGTTAATAGATTCATTGACGCCGAATTGACCGCTGAACGTGTTCATATTTAAATATGGCGACAAACTTCATTAGTTTTTTTTTTTTTTCTTAATGGGGGTGGGCGTTTCAACCCTTAAAACACCTGACCTTTTAAGAATAGATTTATTGGTTTGTACATCTATACTTCAGAAATTCTGCATCTATATACATATATAAAAACAAATCGAAATTCTTTAAAAAATACTCGGGTTCTTCAGATTGTAATAATCTTTAAAATATATGATTAGTAAATATAGTTTTACTTAATAACAATACTCCTAAGAATTATCTCATTGAAATTGAACTTTAAAAGATTCAAAAAATACAATTTTAAATTGTAAAAAATTGTAAAAAAAATGAGGACAAATCTTGTAAAAATTAATTTTTCATCGAATTTTTTCTTCTTCAGACAATATTGTCTTTAACATATTATTCATTAAAGCAATTAAAGCTTTTGTAATTAATTAATGTCTTAGTTTTATCGAATTTTTTTATTATTTTTCGATTCAGAATAGATTTTTGTTAAGACCAGGTCCGATTTTGCAAAATAAAAAAAAAAATTAGTGACATAAGTTCTTAAAAAGAAATACTGCTTTTAACTAATATAATCACTGAAAATTATCTTGATGAATTTCTCAAGCTTTCATAAACTTAAGTAAAGAGGAGAAACTCATATAAAATAAAAAAAATATTTTCATCCTGATTTTCTAATAAAAAATTAAAAAATAATTTCATTCGTTTGTGAATAACTCCTGAAAATTTAATTAAAATCTGACAATTATTTAATTTTTGCAAGAATTTCCAAATTAATGTGTCTGTCACCACAAAAAGAGGCGAAAATTTGCTAGCTATGCTAAAAGTTAGTACAACCACTGATTCAAGAAAAACAAGTTATTTAATCAAAATTTCGAATGTTCTAAAAAGGAGTAAAATATTTAAGTAAATATTCAAAAATACTTTGATCCTTCCTCTTAATAATAACATAATGATTTTGACGATGAAACATCATTACATTTGGCGGCAAGTTTTCATCACAGCATGCTGACTTTTTAGCGATCTCGTGGAGATACTTACTTAAAATATTTTTAAAATCAGATTAATTAAAAAAATTAATATGCTAAAAAATATTTTAAAATTATATTTACTTCAAATATGTTTTAAATATGGCAAAAAATATTCGTTAAATATTTAAAGTGTTGTTTGTTTAAGAAAGCTGAAATATAAATAAGCATTCACGCAATCACATAGAGGTGGAAAGAGAAAGATGGAAAGAGAGAGATGGAAAGAGACAGATGGAAAGAGACAGATGGGGAAAGAGAGATGTGAAAAAACAACATTATTATGCGCCCGACGGACGACGCACCACGCAAACACGATTCAATGACTTTTAGTATTATATAGATTCACATTATGTCCAATAATAGTGAATAATCACTTCAGGTAACAATTATTTTGTTTCGAGCCAGCAGCGATCAGAAATGTTTTAGTGGATGGAATGATATATGTTTTTATATAATTTTTCTCTTGTCAATAGAATGTTTATTATTTCATTAATATTTTTTTATTTATAGCAATTTTCTAGATATCTGTAAAATATTACTAATATTATATGATTTTATTTCATGATGAAGAAGACAAAATTGATGACATTTCCCACTGTCCTTCTGTCATATTTCTTTACGAATTATGTCGTTTCGAAATCATTATTGGAAATTATTATTATCATTATTATCAGTAAAATTACATACCAGAAATTTTCGAACTACGGTCAAAACTTTCAATGAAGTTTGCTCATTTTTTTCTTAATTTATTTTTTTTCGTGTTTTTTTCCTTTCTTATTTTTACATATTTTTTTGTGTCGGCACGAGTAATCTCGCCTATGTATCAAAATCAACATCAACATTAGCTTTTTTTCAGTTTGTAACCTACATCAAAACTGACGTATCAGGTAAAATTCCAAGAGACATTTAGAGACATTTATTTCATTGGCAAAAGTATTATCACTGCTGCCTTGACTGATTTTCTTTGAAAAAAGGGAAGTAAAAGCAGTTGTCTTCCTATTACTTTTTCCGACTTAGGTTTTCCGACTTAGGTTTCTAAGGTGGAAAAGGAAGCCGACAAACGAAGGTTTGAATTAATTAGATCATCATCAGTTCGGCTTGGGAGAATTCTACAGAAATTGTTTCGATATTTTTTGTGGAAGACTGTGAACACATCAAACATCAATATTGCTAGTGGTCTTCTGGTTTTGTGATAGATTTTAACAGGAAATTACTTTCTCGTGATTATTTGCATTTCATCCTCGCAACGCCAGCTGCAGATAAATTTTCTCGCTGTCCACAAAGATTTGTTTTTCCGATTGAAACGATGTTAGCCTGTTGCTGTCGGCGGACCGAGTTGCAGAAAGAATGGTGAAATAACCCGCAATGTTTCTAAATCCGGACTTTCAAATCAACATCGCAATAATTACTTCGGTATAGAGATTTTCTATGCCTAAAGGTCAGAATAGTTAACAACGATCAACTGTTCAAATTCATGATTATATGTGCGCGGATTCCGTTATAAATGAATGTTGGCATGTTAATGAATTTGTATACAGCATTCTTTTTCATTCCTCATTAATTTTCTAATTAGGTTTAGACAACTCTCAATATCTGGTTCCTCTTCACACACATACACACACACTAATATATATATATATATATATATATATATATATATATATATATATATATATATATATATATATATATATATATAAGTAATTGATTTGGGGATTTAGGTTAATTTTATAGTGATTCGTCGAGTTTTGAATCCTCAACAGAATGCAGAAAGCACTGGACGGACGTTTCGTCCTATCTGAAAGTTTTACATACACACACACATATATGTATATCTACTAATATCTATATATAAAAGTAAATATATATATATATATATATATATATATATATATAATATACTTTAAATTTGTTCACCCCCCCATATATATATATATATATATATATATATATATATATATATATATATATAATATCCAACGTCGATAACACTACTCGGATACTCATGTAGTTAATGAATTATTTAGGTTTGGAGATTCTGGCCGTTATCTATGGCGTTCTCGTGATAATGATTCAAAATTGTGTGTACAAACTTGTCTATTTAGAATGTACAATTAACTATTAATAATTTCGTTCAAATTCATATGTTCGAAGGTCGAAGAATTAAAAAATAATAAATAATAATAAATTATTTAAAAGTTATTTGAATTTGGTTTTGAAAGTAAACAATATATAAAGCGGGTAACTCACGTTTTTTAATAGCCAAGTTATGTCTATTAACGTAAACTATAACGCAGATTAGGAATATAATATAAAGGTGACTATATAAATTAAATACTATATCTGGACTATATATCTAATGTACTTATAACGGTGAAATTATATATACACACACGTTATGAATTAATCGAGTACAGTAATATTGCAATATTGCATTGTATATAAGAAAATTTATAGATAATGAGTTCTGAGAATATTAAAAGTTGTTGCATATTACAAAAATCGTTAAATCCACCTTGCAATCACTTTAATCGGGGTCAATGTTCTTGAGCAGGTACTTGGATTTGTGGATGCATGAAGAAATTAATTCGGACATCGTGTTCCACAAGTTTATTTAAGTGCTTTGATACAATAAGCTTTTCCAATGAACATAATTTACATCTGTCCCCTTTTCCGTTACATGGATTAGCTTTCGCGATCGTCTTCTGGTTAATAGTTGGATTCTTATTGTTGCTTTTTAAACGCCAAACATACTTTGAAAGCTTTGTACAGTTTTTGTATTTGATGCTGCTCAGTGTCATTGTTTCCAGCTATTCTCAGTGGATCCAAAATAATACTTCACATCATCGTCTGATTTAATGCTAGCTCCGTATATAATGTCTTCAGGCATGCACTGGCCGTTTAATGATCAGGTTGCATCCTTATGGTTATTGCATTAACTTTTAGTACTATTATTTTTTAGTGTTTTGTTAGGGGGCTTGCTTACTACATTATGTTGGGATACGTAATTATCTATGTTTTTTGTACAGCTATAGCTTACCTTAATGTATTTTTTGTAAAAAATCTTTTTGAGTGTTGTCACCAAAGTGTTTAGGAATTAAATTCAGGATAGCTCTGCTTTGTAATATGGAGCACTGTATTTCTAACACCTGAATAATAAATATACTGACGTACGTGCATGTATTTGTGAGTGTATGTACATTTTTTATCCTACCCATTCATATATATATATATATATATATATATATATATATATATGTGTGTGTGTGTGTGTGTGTGTAAAGCATAAAGGTTATATATATATATATATATATATATATATATATATATATATATATATATATATATATATACAAAACCTTTAATATTCTTAAGCAATACTATCTTAAAGATTATTGTTTAGATTTGTAAGAATGCATGAATGAAAGAAGGGGTGGTAGAAAGTCAAATGTTGCTTAGAGCAATAAAGGACAAGAAGTTACTGAGAGTAATGACTTCCCCATGTCTTGAAGTGAGACGACTTATAAACGATGATGATGATTGTTTTGTTGAAGTTATATTTTAATATATCGTTAGTGTTACAGGCTTTTAGTTTTTGTAGTAAATCAGTTGAATTTTCTTTTGTAGATAGTTGTATTGTATCTATCAGTTTCTTATAATTTTCCCTTGTAGTTTGGATTCGTTACATAGTCTCTGTAAAATATTTTAATGTTGTTTTTATATTATTATCAATTGTATTAGTGTTATTTTATTTTTCTAAGGTTACTTCAGTTTATTTATCTATTACGTGATTAGAGAAATTATTGTTAATTAATATCCGTGCCATATTTCTAAGTTTATGATAGAATATTGTGTTTATATATTTATTATATCATTTATGCTGGTTCTTTTGTATCTGCTTGGTCATTTGCTATTGTAATTATGCAGACTTGGCTTTCATTTCGTATGATTTTTAAAATCTTATCATACCCGAATCGATTAACATGTCTAAAAAGAGACATCCTGTTATTGACGAAGAGTTCATATATGAAAATAGTTATACTAAATATATTTCACAATTACAAAAGAAAAAAGAAACGATATACTCACCCATAAACACATTCTTATACATAACTATATATGTATTACACACGCATAATGTATATAATAATGTACAAAAATATATATAGACTTTTGAATTCATTTTTTATCCGGCATTATTTCTTATTACTATAAAATTTATTTTAGTCGGTACACGTGTTTGAGTTGGTATTTACTGTTTAGTAGCATTGATTGGCGATGAAGTGACATATTTTTATTATTTTAGGGAGAACTTATAAAACTGGCGAAAGCCATAACAAAGATTTGAACCCATCTCCCTGGGACAATCGGCCCATCATATATAAAAAAAAAGGAATGCAACCTAGTTGAAAAACTAATGGACTGACAAACTCATAGCCAGTATAAATATAAAATCCCTTTATGTCCCGGTTAATAAATGCTTAAATCTTTTTTTTAAAAAAAGCATCTAATACAATAAAATAATAAACATCTCCCAACCAACAGCTAAAATAATGAAAATATGCCGTCCCATCACCAATCAATGCTATTTCTCATTTAATAATAATTTTTATAAACAAAAATTTGAATTTCAAAATGTGGAGTGATGGCATGTCTTTTCTTAGAATTTCCCGAATCTGGTCCTTTCCAAAATATTATACCTAAACAATCAACATACTTATGATATATTGATGATGCTCTATTAATATATTCTCGTGATAATGATTTACCTGATCGTGTAAAGTCGAACATGCAATAAAATTTGCATATGAAATAGAAACAGATCATATTTTACCTTTCCCAGGTATCATGCACAATCATGTTAACAGTAGCTTGAAACTTAGTATCCACCGAAATCAAATAATAAAAATCATTTCATAAATTTCTATTCTCATCATAACAAAACTAAATCCGGAATAATCAACGGTTTCTATTTAAGAGCACTCCGAATCCGAATAGTTATACACACACACTTACACACACGCACACGTGTGTGTGCGTGTGTGTGTGTGTGCGCGTGTGTGCCTGTGGGTGTAACGAGTGACCGATCGTTTCCGAGTACACCAATCTGCTATGTTTGCTACACTGCCCAGGTACAATCGTGTTTCTTCAACATTCGCTGGACCAACGATTTATAGTACAACTATGGACCTTAATTACCGTTTGCTAGGTGGGAGCGTGGCATCTAGCGAGATCAGTAGTTGAACAAAGTGAGTACGTTCAAAGCCTCAGTCACGATCAGGAACAGTTTCGTTTACTCAATTTAACTCACAGGGCTTGGGTCAATCTGAGATATAGTTTTCAGACACACCCAAATGGTGCTACACACTAGGATTGTCTCCCCGGGCCGGTATCAAGAAGTCACCTACTTCAAAATGGAACCCGGTTTCCATGATCGGAAAGCTAATATCGTCTCCACTCGGATAAGCACCCATATATACATAATGGGTGGTCACTCGTACCCGAGGATGCCCGTCTACTAATGCGGCTAGACAAATCGTGTTGCAGGTGCCTGCTCAGGTACATTTGTGTTTAATAACAGACACACGAAACCCACATTTATGGTTTATACTGCAAGTATGCTGAGTGGACATTACTAACAGTTTCTGAGATATAGCGCGTCATCTAACGTGATCAGCAGTCTAAACATGATCAGTACACTCAAACTCTCGGTCACGCTGACTTGTAACTTGCTAGCACTACCGTCGGCGGCTACCCAAAGGGTTCTGTCCACCCAATCTCACTCAAAAGTTGTTAGAACGTTCGCTTTGTGAACGTTCGAATTTCATCGTGGTCGATTTGTCAGGATAGTGACTTCTTGATGTCAGCGGTCCGCGGGAGGCGATCTTTGGAAAGTGCCTGAAAACCATGGCACTGGTTGGCATGCAAATATACATAGCTCCTTTGCTATTTTTTATATAGTTTGCGGAATTTTTACATAAGATGCTGTTTAATATGCGTTTTGTAAGCGTGTGAAATTATATAAATACAATGTACGCTTCTAAAGTAATGTTTCTTATTTATGTGTATGTAAATTGCAACATACACAGAAAGTATAATGAAACCATTGAACAGAACAGGTGTTTAACTTCAAAACACTGTTTTTCAACAATCAGGACCACTGGCAATGCATTATCACCAGCGATAGAAAATAATCTACAAGGACCACTTGTAAAGAAAATCCGCACTGTCGAAAGCAAGACGCACATCGCTGCTGCCTGTGCAGTATTCTCGTCAGAATCCACCTTGCACATTTACAAATCATTCATACAATATTCGTTCATTCGTTCGTGCATTGAATACCGTTGCCATATCTGGTCTAGATTAATGCTAATAGTTGCAATCTTTCTACGTGTCGAAATTAGTAACACATTTCTACTGCCTACGTATTTGCATATCAGACGCCACTTTACCAGTGATGCTAACCTCCTATCAAGGTAGAATATTACGGGTTATAGGTGAGAATGTTCAACCTCTATTTCCATAATAACAAAATTAAAATCTGACGTCCTAATACATTTGGAAGTATTACTTTCAGAGTAAAATATTATTAGGTGATCAATTAGATTAAAATGACAGCTTTCTTTGAGTTTGATGAGGCAGATTGTCGCCAGTTTTAAATTACTGAATTTCTCAGGGAGACATTAAATTGGAGGGAAAGTAAAATATTTTTTAAAATGCTGTTTGAAAATCGCTTTTTAAGAGTGCAAAAACAAATTTTAGCAAACCAATTTCAGTGTTCACGTACTTTATACTTTTTCTTTTTCTTCCCTGCCACTTGCTTGTACACTGAGGCGCAAAATTATCCTTACCTGATAGTCAATTTATTTTAAATTAATTCATTTTTCTAATCTAGAAACGTGAAGATTGGAACATGATAATAAGTATCGAATAGCCAGTTTCAGAAACTATTCAATTTAGTATGGACATAACAATTTAGTATGGACAGAACAAGAAGAAAATAGCCAAGAACTCAATTATCCTTACGCTTCAACGGTCAATAGCATAATTTTCTGGCAATAAACTTTAAACCATTTTCTAGAGTTAGTAACTAAAATACTAAAGATTTCTTATAACATATTGATCCATTCTTCAAAATCAAAACGCTTTACTAAATTTGAATGTTATCTTGAATGAACTTAAAGTCCTTACCACAAACATTTTTTATTCTGGTTCAAACTCGTAGCATCCAAGACGTTGACATTGTTATCATCGGGACAAATTTTCACCTGTGTTCCTGTGTATTTAGGATCCTTATCATGTTAAAAAGTGACACCTTGTATTCCAAAAAGGCACTTGGCAGAATGCTTCAGATTTTCTTTGTAAAAAACACAGTACTCTACGTTTTACATGCTTTTGATGATTTCCATTTCCAATAAAGCACGCCCAATGATTGTCCCCGCCATATTTCACTTTAGGGATGATGTTCATAGGGTTCATGACTTGTTGTGCCTGATTCCAACCAAAGAATTTAGTTTTAGTTTTATCACAACATGAAACTGTGTTCTTTTTTCCAACGTAGTCACCTGCAAATTGCAATCAAGCCTTTACTTGGATACTGCAAACTGACTGGGCCTGAAATCGAACTCGCCCCGATAACCGTCACGATATGAAAGACACAAGTGGCAAAACCCCAACTATATCAACCAAATTCGTAGATATATACAGTTTTGAACCAGGAGACGTTCACAGACTAAGAAAAAAAAATACATAACTGCTTACACATACATCGAAAAGACGCCATCTATTTGCATAGGAGATTACAAGTTTCGTTTACACGTCGGTGTCAATAAATTTTGGATTTGGCCGAAAGTGAAATGAAGAAAGAAAGAAATCGATTCTTTCCATTGTTTGTATCAGCTTCTCTCCGGCAGACATAGAAATATGTTTGAAGAACACAGCAAAGCAAGGAAGTAGATTATCACCTTCTCTCGCAAAGGTTTGATTCTTGTCGCCAACTTGTTTTCGGTCCAAGTCAGCCCGAAACCATTAATCGAAAAACATTCTGTTCAGCGCTAGTTTTCCAGGAAAGTTTGTTTATTTGGTTTATTTGATACACTTGTTCATTTTAGAAGGAAATTTCAAAAGATTCGATTGGTATCTTGCCTATGGTTTATATTCAACAGTTGACTGACGCTTATTATAAAATATTTTTTAAAATATCCATATCTTCTAAAAATGAAGTTCGCCACGCAGCGACATCTTAATGTGAAAAATATGAGAAATTTGGATAAAAATAGTTGATTCCCAATATGAGACCACTTTTGATTTGGCTTCGCCCCATATTTTCCAGAAATTATGAATTTCCGTTCTGTGTGGGCTTTTTTTTTTCATTGAATATATAAGATGCTCCATGTATAATCCGTTGAAACAAAAAATATTAAAACAATTAAAATAGCCATTTTTAGGTGTACCTGGTTAATTGACTAATTCCTAATTTTGCTTTTAAAAATCTAATATATATTGACGCCTCATCAATGCACTTGAACACCTTTTGCATTATATATATCTCATTATTATATCTCATTAATTTTCAGGTTTGCACTAAATGGCAATTGGTTATCGGCAGTCTCCTCAAATCTTCAGCCCCTTCCTGAGTATTCTCGCTGCTCCTCAACTCCGGACACTCACAATTCTTCCTCAAATTCCTAATTTAGCTCATCTCGATTTTAGCAGCTTCCTTACTCTTCTAATTGGGCGAATTATTATTGGCACGATCCTAAATGCTATGTTCCACTATTCTTAGTTCACGGATATGGTCTTGGCATTTTTCTAAAAAGTTTTTATTCTTCTCGTTTTCACCTTGACACAGCTACAACCTCTATCTACGCTATCAGATTTTATGAGTTTATAATTCTTAGAGTCAATGTTCTTGAAAGATGGGTCTTGGATTTCAAAATCCCAGCGTATCCTATACTTTTTCATTTCCTTGTACAACTTCTGTTTTGAGCTCATAACATTTTTATGGTGAATATCTACTTTTACTTTTTCGTACTATTATTTGGTCCATTGAAATTATAAACCATTCAGAGTTGGTAGTTTTTACGAGAGATTAAGTCATAGCAAGTCTCCTTGGTAATCCAGCAATTTCCTCAGTTCTTCACTAGCGTATGGTCATTTCCAAACATTTCTTAATGTTTCTCGGCACTCCAACTGTCTTCTTCACGTGACAGCATTTTTTTAAACTTTTTTTATAAAGTTACGGTATTTTCCCAGATTTTCAGTTGATTTCAGGTTTACATTCTGGTAGACTTGAACCAGAAAAATCCACTGACAATGTTTCCTTGATCTTGGGATTGAGTGATTCGTTTGACTATTACAGTCCCAGAATTTTCTTTTTAATTCTCTAAGACAGCTTATAATTTATATATAGACAAAAAGTACTGAAAAATCCCACTGCCAAAAATCTGACCAAATTCACGAACCGAGGCTTTACTCTACGAGGCTACATTCATAGTGGATTAAAACGTTAATTCACAAATTTGGTAACACAAGAATACAGAGTTCAATCGCTGGGCTGGTTAGTACATACTCAGTGGAAAAAGGACTAAATGAGAACAAAACGAGATATCCCGAGACATGGACATCGGAACGATAACAATCTATCACCGCAGTACCACACATTAAATAAAGGTTTCACTTCAAGATTCCCTGAAAGTTACCCGGATCGGCTGTCACTTAAAAAGGACTAAAAGGCACAATGGTTGACACGTTTGATAATAGCAACAAAGATGAGGAGATTAGTCCGTATTTAAATAATGTAAATAATTATGACTCCTCGTCGTATAAATTCTAAGCCTTTTGTTTCAATCTATAGAAGACGGGAACTTTCGAGACAACAAAAGGTTTTGTACTCTCTAAATATGTAGCAATAGAAATTGTTTTTAAAACATGTATCCTTATATCTAGTAATGTCCTGAATAGGTAAATGAACCCATTGTTAGCAATGTTATTCTTTTATTCGCTACGATGTCGGGCTGCTATATATTTTTTGTAAAGGAGATAAACTAGCGTAAAAATATCTGCCAATAAAGATCGCCATGTGTTAAGGAATGCTTATACTTTGAGAAACACTCAAAATAAATTTTTTAAAATATTGGATATCACTTTTGCTGACAGTGAATCAGGCTAAACAGATATAGAATAGTGCGTATGAAAGATGACTCAAAACTATGTTTTCAGGTTGGAAGAAAATCTGAACAAATGACCGGACACAGAATAAGCGAAAAATGGCAAGCAATTACAGGCATATAATACACCTATACCTTATGCGGAAAATTTAACTGGCCAAAGACAGCAAACATCTAGAATTCATTGGAAATCCAAAGGCTTCTGTTGGAACAAAATGGAAGCAGAAAAATTACTAAAGGAGCAAATTATTATTATCGTACCATCATCATCATCATATTTCGATTTCTAATATGGTCACACTAACTACCAAGTCTGCGGGAAAACCTAAAGCAGGTAGTGGTATTTTGCCATCGCTACATTTCATGATTTGTTTTTTTAAAACTCCAATAGCATCAATAGCGTTAGATGGACAAAGTTCTTCTTAGTGTGTGGGCTGTAATTACCAAGAAAAGTTTCTGTATTTCTCTTAAACTGGGATTTCCAGGGACTAAAAAGTCCTTGGAAATCCCAGCTTAACATTTTTGTGTTCCTTTTGTATCATTCAAAGCCCACCTACTATGGCTGGTACTATTTATGTTTGCAATTTTTACATTTTTTTCTATTTTGATTTCCAGGTCTTTATACTTCAGTAGTTTTCAAATTCCTTGGTTGCTATGTTACAGTCCGCTTGGCAACGATATCAACTAGTACGTAATCTTTTCTCTTTTCGGTTGTTGACAATTATGTCCGACCTATTTGCTTCAATTGTTTGTAAATCTGGTGTAATCCCACAGAATTGTGATGTCTTCTATTTCTGTAACTGGTGCTGGGTGATGTTCATACCAGTGATTATTAACATCTTTTCGAAAGTGTTTGCACATTGTCCAGTGTAAGTATTGCCCCACTCTATCGTGACGATTTTATATTCATTTGGCGCAAGTACAGAACATCCTGGAATTAGATGGTCTATGGTTTCCTGATACTTGTCACAGAACCTGCATTTTGGATCCACACTATCATGTATGATATTTGGCTGAAAGTTTCTAGTGAAAAGTCTCTGGTCTTGCGCTGTAAGAATAAGGCTTCCGTTTCAGCCTTTAATCCAGATGCACGTAACCATCGATGGATATTAACTTTTATCAACATCGGCTTTATTGGCACATTCTGGATATTGGCCATGCAGAGGTTTGAGTTTTGCCAACGTTGTTTCATCTGTTCAAGTGCTTTATCCTTGGCTTTCTTTTTCATATTTTTGCTGCAACAGTTAGTTTTTGGGGTTTGTTTTGGTTTGCTACAGACTCTACTAACTGTAAATCTCGTTTTTATTTAAAACGTTCTTTCATGATTGGATATTTTTCTTTCTATTTTCGTGTTGTTTGACTAATTGTGTCCTTTGTCATTTCCATGTATGTTAGTAAGCCAATATCTGTCTTGTATGACAATTTTAGCCGAATAACACAGTATGACCTCTCCCACTTTCTTTACGGGGTCTGTATAGACGGTCTGCATCAGACTTTGGATGATGCATGTTATGCTCAGAAAGAAGCTTTCTTGTCTTGGAATCAATTTGTCTGATGTCATTTAGAATCCAGTTCAAGATGGTGAAACTATATTG
Source organism: Acanthosepion esculentum (assembly GCA_964036315.1). NCBI lineage: Eukaryota > Metazoa > Mollusca > Cephalopoda > Sepiida > Sepiidae > Acanthosepion > Acanthosepion esculentum. Next base: position 58,114,658 of record OZ038511.1, read on the forward strand.
AACCACTGGGATGGCACGGCTATTAATGGCCATAATTCTGTTGTGAGAATTCAATTCAATTCTTAAAATCAGTCGCACCGTTTAATAGTATTCTTTTCGCACTATTTCTTTCTTTTTTTATGGTGAATTCCTTCACCTTCATTTACACCGAGGTACTTATAAGCTTCTTCTTGCTCTAAATCCTAAGATTGTTACCCCAGGGTTTAAACTAATAGAGGAGGTTTGTTGCAGTGACCCTCGTGAAATTGTGGCGTTAGCACATTTATTCAGACTGAATAAATGTCATCACTGGAACATTTTACTGTTTTCAGGAGACATCCCAGCTCACTATCATTCTTAGCATACAACATTCATGTAAAATAAATGGATTATTTTCTTTTGAGATATCTTATAGCAATATTATTATTATTCATTTATTCATTCATTCGTTCGTTCGGTCGGTCAGTCTTCATTGATAAAATAATTTTAAAGGAAGAGAAAAACAAAAGGAAAATATGAACGAATTAGAGAAAAATATATTAGACGTTTATTAGATTCGCGATTGTAAAGTTCAAAGGTGATCAAGATCGCTGGAATCGTGGTAAATTTATTATCCAACTCAATGAAGAACTAGAAAGTAAAATTTATAGCAACAGAAGAATCTATGGTTGAAATCTATATGAAAAAAATGATTGCTTTATTAGTACTCTTTATGTTTATGACACAGATTTGATAGAATTTTCAGGTATGAGTAATTAAATAAAAATGATATGTCCGTTCACAAAGATCATGATTCTCCCAGATTCCTTTTATTTATGATCTGCTAATTGTCATCTTTTCTTTGGAAAGATAATTGAATGGTCTCCCCTTGTCGTCTCCCCAGTTTTGTATTCAGGGTCTTCATTTGTTGCTGCCCACGGGTAGAGAGCCCAATATACCTGCTATTTTAACCAGTAGCTGTAGGGAGAAGTGACGGATTCATACCTTTTCGAATGGTATTTATGCGAAAGAGAACGCAAATGGCTAGACCGGAATTTGTATTCGGATCGCCGATTCCACTTTCAATGCTGATAACCGTTACACTACTCCTATGGTACGAAAAGGAGATTACAAATACAACGTAAGCAATCAACCACCTCATATATAAGGATTCTACAACGCTACCACACTTGAGAGAAATTTGTGAAATTATCCGTTCAAAAAGTCATAGTTTACAACGAATATATCGGTATGGAATATGGGAAAGAGGAGCGTATAATGCCTGTGATGAATAATGACAACCAGAAGAATGGAATAAGTTATAATAATCAGGACATTGAGTTTCAAATGTCCCAGCGTATAAGAAAGTGTTTCACTAAATCAGAAAGAATTAAAAGTAAATAATAAGAAAATATTTCAAGTGAAACAGGAATAATTTAGTGAATCACAGAAATCTCGTAAAAGTATGGCTGTGTTCTTGATTCAATATCATGGATCATGAACAAGAAAATTACTAAGATTGTTATATTAGCTGACAAAGTAATTTATAATCTACATGACTTATTCTTCAGAGATCTATCTGCGAAGTTCTATGGAGATATTTTAAAGAGTAAGAGAATATCACCCAGTTAAAACGAAACGTTGTTGAATCGTTGCAGATACGTTTTACTTGGTTGGCAGATATGTGACGTTGTGGCAATATTACTGTAATGTTAAAATCAACTATTTTTAACCATCTTCAACGTTGTCTCAACGTTATTTACACACCTAAATAAAAATGTCAAGTCTAAAGAAATAAGTTTGGTATTGTTTGGTTTGGTTTAAGTTGACGTGTTATTTAACATCAAATTCAATCATTTCAGTATTTTTTTATTGATTTATTTTTTAGGTAATTTTGATTTGATGATACAAGTCATACATAGCTAGTGAGTGGCGAGGTGGAGAATTGCATGTTTTAAGTCTAACATAGATTTGTTTTGTACGGTTAAAAAAGTAGGTTTTTTTTGCTTTGCACCATAGTCAAAAAGGATGACATAGATACGGAAAGCAGTCGGTTCCTTTTATAGAGGATTTTGAAAATATGATTTATAAGCAGAATTGAACGTAAACTCTATTTGATTCTTTTTATGAGCCTAATTTACGCGTGATACTTTTGCAATATAGTTATCCGATTCTTTTATGACCTTATAGTGTTAATTCTCTAATTTAGCATTTTGATAACGATACATTGTCTACTGCCTGACAATTTAGTATATTTTTAAATTGGGAAATTCCTTTAATCATGGAATTATTATTTATATGCAATTGATATTATTTTGATTAGCCAACATACGATTCTACATACTTAACTGCTTTCTTTTTCTCCTCTTCATTTTCCCTTCTCCTCCTCTTTTGCTACTATTTTGATTTTTCATTTGTTGCCTGTTGTATTTCTTCTTTTTTCCAGTAATTTTAATCTCTTACTCATCATTTCTCATTCTTCGTTGTCCGATTCAGTATCGCTCCATAGAATTGTTTCAACAAAACATGGACTCTAGTTTAGCAAACAATAACTTCCACCTCATCGCTGTAAAAAGAAGAAGCAATTATTGATTAAAAACGGAATTAGTTTTATGATTCTAGTATAGATATATTTTGACATTCTTTCATTCTGGTGGAGAAATCTTAGATGTGTCTGTCGTAAATCGATAGTAAACAGGCTTGTCCCATTAGACGATAAGGTAATGTACATAAATAACTATATATATATATATATATATATATATATATATATATATATATATATATATATATATATATATATATGGAGAGGGAGAGAGAGAGTATTCAACCAAACTAGTATAAATGAAAGACTGCTGTTCAAATAAAATGGGGTGTTTACTCAAGTACCAGTATCCCCTAAAATAACGTTTAAAGTAATATATATAAACGTTATTTTAGGGTATACACGTACTTGTGTAGACACCCCATTTTATTTTAAAATATTTTATTAATTTTACCGGCCTGCACAGTATTTATGCATAAACGATTATTTTATTTCGTTTATCGGCCTGTACATTGGAGAAAACCTATTAAAGAAAATGCGCTCTCCGGCAGGTTTTGAATCTGTATTGCCCCTTTAATAAATTTTCTTGAATGTGCAGTTCGGTAGACGAAATAAAATACTGTTTATATACTGTTTTTTTTTAAACTTTTTAATCCGACATATTACTTTAAATGTTATAAATACTTATTAAAGAAAACAAGCTCTCTGGCAGAATTGGAACCTGCATTCCCCTTTATAGGAGAAACTGCCGTTCAATCTGACGGGCTTTGCACATTCGACTATGAAGAGCTTCAGAACAATCAATAAAGGTTCTATTTGGCTTTAAAGCAGAATTTACTCGTTCAGATTTATTCGAAAGTCATAACTGCCTCAGTTTCGTATCCGAAACGTAAATAAAGCAATTTCTAAAGAATTAATGAATTTTATTTTTAATCCGACATATTTTTATTACTTTTAAAGTAACTTTTAGTGGATACTTGTATATGAGTAGACGTCCCGTTTTATTTTAAACAGTATTTTATTTCGCCTGTCGGCCTGCACATCCAAGAAAACATATTAAAGGGGTAATAGAGATTCAAAATGTGCAGGCCGATAAACGAAATAAAATAATCGTTAAAATGAAATACAAATACGGGTATTCACTAAATATAACATTTAAAGTAATATGTCGGATTAAAAATCCATTAATTCTTTATATATATGTGTATGTACGTGTATATATATATATATATATATATATATATATATATATTTATATATATATATATATATATACACACACACACATATATATATATATATATATATATATATATATATATATATATATATATATATATATATATATATATATATATATATATATTTAAGTATTTCTCATTGATTTTGCGTTTCGTGAGTTTGTGCTGCCCTCACTTTCTGTCTGTTTGATGTTATTTCATTGTATTTTGTACCAATCAAATCAATAAATGAAATATTTTCTTCTGCGCTTCTGAGACATTACTCCTCAGTGAATATGCACAACTTCCAAGCTGTATTTCTTCGACGCATTTGCGTGCAACTGAATTGTTCCTTCTCAAGCAATTCTTATAATAGAAATGTGTACACAAGCTTAAATGTTCGACTTGAAAAATATTTCCTGTTCAGTAGACCGTGTATTATCGGTCACCACTCGTCATTCATATTTGAATTGTCATTTCATGCAAAAGTGAAAGGAATATACAAAAGCAATCTGTCTTTTCCATTATCTTTCCATCAGATTCTGTGGCTCAGCCGTATATTACGGTAGAGTAAAAAACAAGAGAATGATGCCATCAACAAACAGGCAGTTTCAAAGAAGGCCTTTCCAATATTTCCATCTCATCCTTGAGAAATATCACTTAAAATAATTACACCCTAAAATATTGATTTTAGTATATTGCTTATTTTTGCCAGTAGCTTAGCAGTTACCGGTGCTGAAAATAGAACCGAGATGACGAGTTCAAATTCTCAGCGGGTCTTTTATGTTCGCTTATTACTAATGGCGATGGAACAAACATTAATTCATCTTCTTTCAGTTAAATAACGTAACAAATTCTGCTCTATTGTGTTAGATGGTTACCAGTCTAGGTGAAAGAAAAAACGTGTGACGTGTGCGCGACAAGGGAATTCCTTGACATAAAGATCGGTCAATCATTCCCTGCAACTGTTCCTCTACCTAAACTTGTCTGTCACTGGATTCTAGAGAGAATGTTGATCGAGTAGGTCTGGACCTGTGCAATTGAGTACTGACTTAAAAATCCACCCACGCATACATTCTTCCCTCCATTATTATCCGTTAGAAATGGATAGTGTTTTTTATGCATCTTGATTCCAATCGTTTTCATATTATACTGTGCACTGATTATATAGAAGACAATCTGGTTGTAAATTACCCTTGTCTCTTCGGGACGTAGTCGATCAATAGCTCTCCAATTTGTTTACATTTTTGAATGCAATTTTTGCTATTACAATGCGACTCCGGACCTTGATGTCACATTTTCCATCCACTGTTAAAGCACTTCTCAGATGTTTAAACTCCTGTACGTTTTGATTTTGACATCTTTACTGATACAAATGTTACACTTTTAAGATACGCTGAAAATGGATTTCCTTTCATTTTAGTTTCGAATTTTCCAAAGAGAGCTCTCTTAAGAGCTTGTTAATTTAATATTTTATATTTTAATATGGCATTCAGCTCTTTTTTTGTTATGAGGGACTTTGAGAACCCGATATTGTTAAGCACTATTTTACTTTTAGCAGTAAGCTCCTTTGCGATAGAAATAATTTGTAAAAAGGATTAGAAAGAAGTAAATCTATATTTTTAAGGTTTTATTGAAATTTTATTTAAGTTTCCACATGTCCTCCATCATTAGCAATACAAAGGGTAATACGATTTTGCAGTTCACGGAAAACATTTGCCAACTGATTTACAGTAATTATTTCTATCGCAATTACAAATAAAGTAATAATTTTTTTAAAGTGCACACGAACTTTATGGACACCCTATATATATATATATATATATATATATATATATATATATATATATATATATACCCGGATCTCATGGCCAGAAAGCAAACGTTCTAACCACTCGTCCACGTGCCGATATATATCTCGTTTCGTGCGCATATGTAGATGTGGCAACGTCATCAAAGAAATAATGAACTTTCCAGTTTGTCTTGTCTTTCTAATTACTATTTGTTGGTATATAAAATTATACAAATTTATATATCGTTATATCATATATATCTATATATCTATGTGTGTGTGTGTGTGTGTGTGTGTGTGTGTGTGTGTGTGTGTGTGTGTGTGTGTGTGTGTGTGTATTACCTAGTAGACGAGTATCCTCGAATACGAGTGGCCAGGCATTATATATATATATATATATATATATATATATATATATATATATATATATATATATATATATATATATCTTGTATAAACAATCCTTTTACAAACTTTGGTGGCGGATCCCTCACACCAAAACAAATATCTGCAAATCCTTTGTTTTTAAGTTATAAATTTCGCAGTAGACAGTGTTACATGTACAATCCAAGAGAGTTAAAAGAATCTTTTTACAGACTATGGGGGCCGGTTCCTAACACCAAAACAAGGTAAAATGTCCATATGAACATCTGTCCAAAAGGCCATCGGTTGTTCCTCAAGAGTTCAACTCATAACAAATGTTCAAAATGTCCTCCGCTTGCTTCTACGCACTCATTGACAGGCGGTCCCTCTGAAATATTCCCACACAGTGTCGAATGGTTTCGCCGGGCCCATGACACGTTGATGAAGCGTCCCTACATTATTAATATCTACTGCATAAACCAATTGCTTTAGGTGACCCCACAGATAAAAATTCAAAGTATTGAGGTCTGGGGAATGTGCAGGACACGGAACCAATCCTCCTCTACCTATTTATCTTTCATGGTAGATGTCAGGCAATGCATGGGGAACAATGTGACTAAAATGTGCTGGAGCTTTATCATGCGTGAACCACATGCATCTTTCTATTAGGATGGCTATATCCTCTATCACGCCTGGAAGAGTGTGCGAAATAAAGTCTGATTCTGATCCGCCCACAAATGTTGATTGTGTAAATTTGTTATTCCATCGTTTCTAAATGTTACCTCATCCGTAAACAAGACTGAAGAGACAAACGACAGCTTGTGCAATAAACCATCTGCAAATGTTCTCCCGTGGTGAGTGATTAGAGAGAGAAAGACCCTGCACACGTTGCAAATGATACAGATACAGGAGATGCTTTTAAATACGATATCTGATACAGCCGTGTGGCCTCGCGTCCATTACCATTCGTGAAGGCGTATGTTGAAATCATATCTGCCTGCTCACGATATGAATATCCTGCCAGTGTTAAACGGAACACTTCTCATTTAACAACTACACACGTTAAACGCTGAAGACAGACTAGCTACAAATGTACAAGAATGACAAATGCAACCTAGTCCTATGGCAACACGGCACCATCTACAGAAAACTTTCTTTAAACTTAACTCAAAAGTGAAGGATTTGTGGACATATGTTTATAGGGATTTTGTCCTTGTTTTTGTGTGAGGAACCCACCACAAAGTTTGTAAAAGTATTTATGATACACCTTGTATATATATATATATATATATATATATATATATATATATATATATATATATATATATATATATATATATATATATATATATATATATGGTAGTCCAGTATGAGATTTTAAACGATGACCGATGATAACTAATTCAGCACTGGCTGACATTTTCTCTGCGTATATGAGTGAGGATGGTTGTAGAAAAGAAACTAAGTTTCATAAACTAAATTAATAAACGTTATCAAAAGAATCCTTCATATACAACAGAAGACGTTGCCTCAAGTTACGCATAGACATCGGTAGCGTGGGTTAACTTAACGTGTCTATTTATTTGTTTTGTTGATATTAGATTAGTAAGCTATTAGTGAAACAGTATCATGCAAACACATATCTTAGACGGTCCCTACCGTAGTAGATTCAGTCATCTCGTGAAATTATTTAATGATCCAAAAATCACTTATCTGAAGAATATCTTGTCCGTTACGAGACCTGATACACAAAATTAAGTACCTGACATCAACGCTTCAGTTGTTACTGACACGAGAGATATCCTCCGTAACAATTATTTAGAGAGCTTGTAAAGCATTCGTGAGGATTTCGATCCCCACTGGGTTCTTAAACTTGTGGTGACTTGTGTCATAATAATAGTTCTTACTTTTAAAAGACTAATCTAAAACAGTTTTAAATTGACTTTGATTCTATTAATTGTTTAAAAGTCGTAGTGAGAAAGGATATTTCTCATCTAATTTCATAATTAATAATACTTGTTTGATAGTTTGGAAACTGTAAACAATGAAGAATTGCTTAGTATTATCAAACATATTTCTAGAAAATGTTTGTCAGTTATTTAAAGTTTTATTCGCCTCTCTTATGCAAGTATAGAATCAACACCATTTCAGATAGCGACTTGTGCAAATGGACATTGCCGTGGTGAGGGCATAAGTTTGAAGGTGAATAGGTGAACCATTAGAAAAAATAGAGATAGAATGAAATCCACAAAATAATGCCAATGGATATTTCGAGATAATCGGAAAATACAAAGTTCGCTTTGGTTCACAGTTTGTATTAAACAGACAATAAATTTCTGTCTTTCGCTATGCTTATACTTCTCGTCTTTTCACAATACTTCAGGCTTATGTCATTCTTGTATTTGTTTTCACTTGATCTTTCTCTGCGCTGGCGCGTGTGGTACAGGCGGGTCCCATGCTGTCAGACATTCATATCACGTGCCGCACAAGATTAATAAGAATCCATTAAAGGCTGCTATCGTTACAATTCTATACAATTCAAAAAGAGTTCTAGCTATGTATGATATTCAAGACATGAATATCTTTTATTACATCTTACATTTTCAACTCTTATAGAAAGACATATGTATGAGGGTGAGTATCAGCGCAAGATAGAGAGAAAGAGAGATAGAAGAAAACAGCGCGTGTTTACAAGTTCTGTGATCACTCAAAACCTTTTAATACTGAATGCAACACAGTTATATCGTGCAAAGTTATATCATGGTATATCTCTTACTTAGAATTTCCCCGCTTCCAAGACATAATACCGAAGTGAAATGAAATCATATTATTTTCTGCATTTTCACATGCAACTTTGAAAAGAAATATGTTCATCGTTTCTACTGATGGAGAAGCTTTAAACTACAGGCATCTCTTTCGACGATTTTATTTTGAATTTTATAGAGAAACAGTCCCACTGATGCAAACTCCAGGAAAATGCCACTATTATAGCCATGACATCTATATCATTTTAAAAATCTTTGAGAGTAAAAGTGTAATTCCCCGAATGACATACGATCTGAATTGCTGATCGCCTTCCAAAATATTAAGTGACTTCCTTATTTCATGCTGTGATTTTTTATAGTGTTAATGGTGTTAACTCTGCTTAGTTTGTTTTAAATGCAGTATCCTATACTTTGTTGGTATAAGATGTATCTACACGGAAAGTATAATCTAGCTTGGAGTTTGATGTTGTATTCACTTTCGGACAAATGCTCTTGTGAAAGATATAAATCCGTACCTTCTGCCCTAATTGTGTGTTAAATAACAGAGTACACTTTAATTTCTATTCTTGGGATGCAACCAATCTAAGAGAAATAAAATTCTGAAACACGGAAAATGCAAAGGGAAACCACTCCAATATCTTTCACAGGAATATGTTGAAAAAGATTGATCACCCTGTATATCCGAAGGGATATGACATTAAAATAAAATTGAAGTGCTGAAGATTAAACTAATTTGATCACTGTTCTTTTAGGGACTTACTCCCTTTAACTAAACACTTTCAAATATATTCTATTGTATTTGTCAATATGAAATCATTCCATATTGAAAACTTTTAAAACTACGTATTTTCCCTCTAGTACATTGACTCTGAAATAAATATAAAAATCGATATCAATAATGATTATTGCATATGTAGAGACAGTGACGATTGAAATTCTATTTTTGCCTAACTTCTCAATGTTATTTCTTTAAATGTGTCTATCGATCTTTTATATCATGAAGTGTCTGTACTAAAATGGGTTTTACTTTAATCTGTCAAACACAAGTCTTCATATTTGATCATATTCTACATAAGGTACTCGTAAAACACACACACAAACAAATATATATATATATATATATATATATATATATATATATATAATCATTCTTTTTTATTTTGATTACTTTATGCAGCACTTAACTCAAACGTGAAGTGATATTTCTCTCAGTTTCTATTTACAAAGTGTTTATTCTTTTAAATTCAAAACGTTAGGGAGAAACATTTGGCAAAATGTGAACTTTTTAAAAGCTTTTAGACGCCATGTTGAATTATGCTCTTCATTTTGGGGGTAATGTTTGGTAGCGAACTGAGGAAGAGAAGAATTGTCTAAGCTGAAAAATAAGGAATGTTGAGAGGAATAGGTTCAGATTTACAGAATAAAATAGACAAAAAGAATATTTTTTAATAAATAGTTGCCAAATAAATAAAAGATTTCCAAGTTTTCCTATATTTGTTAAGCTTCTGTTTGTTTTTGTTTTGGTGTTTTAATGTCACTGATTTTAACATAATTTCGTTTAGATTTTCTTAAAATCATACAATTTTACTTAAAATCAAACACGATCACTTCTGTGAGTGTTTGAATAAAATAAACGCCCTGATAAACATTCATATTTAACTACCTGACATCTAGCATACCACCCGACGTAACTGAATAAAATTGATGCTATCGTTTGCAAATGCAATTGGTAGAAAAAAACGGTCAATAAATCTTCCCACATTGATATTTTTTCTTTTTGAACAGGCGTCCATTATAACCGAAATGATAGTTACTGACACTAGCGAAAATAAGAAGAGAAGAAACAAACAGCCGAACTGTTATTCGTTTAAATACAGATTTTGTTGTTAGTTTTCCTATCTTTTTCCTCTGTACGTCTATGCAAGTCTGTGGCTAATATGGCAGAACAGAAGATAAATATGACACATCCTTCATGAGGAATAGTTCTTTCAGTTGCGTATCTGATACTCTTAGAAGAGATGAAGCCGAGAAACCCGCCAATCGAACACTTACCTCATCCAGTTACCTTGCCAAGTAATAGTGGCAGCCATTCCAACCGCAAGAATAACAACTCGAGCTACGAAGATGAGTTATTTATATAGAGATTCGAAATAAAAGAAAACGGCTGAAGTCTGAGAATGTGTGTCATTACGGATGACGTGACGTGAAAGTCAGTATCAAGCGACATCTATAACTTGTCTTCTTTTAATATGCTATGTTTTCTTTTGTAAAATAAAAACTTCCTTTTCCAGCTGCGTTGGCATTCCTGTTGTACTCGATGACTTAATGGCATCTTGAAACTTTTCGATTAATTCTTTACCTCCGACAAATTTACGTAGATTCCGTGTGTGTGTGTGTGTGTGTGTGTGTGTGTGTGTGTGTGCGTGCGTGCGTGTGTGTGTGTGTGTGAGTGTGTGATTGCGTTTTGGGAATATTACCTACCTTTCCTATCTAGTACTAATAAGATGCCAAAATTGTGCTCCCAAAAGTATAGAGATACTTCCGGAGTTACTTTAATCGGAGAGTTTCTGATATATGTTTTTATACGTGATATGAACTGTGTTCACCTAAAAATACTGTTGATGATAATGTTATGAACAACGAATGTAACTTTCTTATAACAATTCGAACTAAATATCTAGAAAATATATCTTCCATACATTTTTCTGGGACAATCAAATGATCCCTAAAAGCATCATACAGAGAGAAAGAGAGAGAGAGAGAGAGAGAGAGAGAGTCAATAGTTCGCTATGTGCATGCGTTTTTGTGACCAGTTCAACTTCTAAAATTGGGTTTCGATCTAATAAACAACCTCAAATAACAAATGCATGTATTCTTCAGATATAAATATCAATATTTCGATAGATTGGTTTCCAATTGCTCCAATATCTCACCCGATAACTAAATTATGAGTATTTTTGTGTTGTTATACCATCTTTTTGACTAGAAAATAAACTAAAAATGGCCGTGACAACTTACGATATATTTTAAGCGTAAAATAAACAAATTAAATATATTTTATTTAATTTCTTGCTCCATTTTAAACCTTTTTCTTTTCTTTGTTCGCCCCTTATAATATAACATAGGTTGGAGAGAAGTAGTTACGCGGGAATTTCTGTCAGGACGAGCCGATCATATAGTTCGTTTCTTCTGTTCAAATAACACATCTGATTCAGTGCATACAATTTTGTATACAAAAGAGCCTCGTTTTTGTAATGTCTTATACAGCATATATTTTATTGCCTAATAGTGTGCTCTTTTACTAATCATCACTGTTATGAGTAACACATTTTATGGGAAGCCCAAATGATCGAATCGAAGGACAGATGTGTAAGGGAAAACTGAGGTGAGAAAAGAAAAAGAAATGAATGACGAGAAGAGAAAGGGTAAGGTCTATGAGAAATGGTTAACGAGCGAAAATATCATGGGAGGAAATTGTGTATTGATCAAATTTTTGATGGCTTTTAGTCACACCTCATAAAAAGTATCCATTTAGTTTCGGACAGTAGGAGCTTCTAATGTCTAAACACAATTCTATAAACGAGGCTGTGAATCCCATTAAAATGCTACATTTTGATTCTGACAGAAAAGATATAAAATTATTTGTTCGATGTCTGAATGCAAAACGACGTATGAAACTAGAAGTCATTTGCGTTGTCTATTATAATTGGAATTTGAAGACAACCTTCAAAAATACCGTTAAAACTCACACATACATGCATACATACATACATACATACATATTACTGTATATGTATCCACAAAGAAATATTCTTTCCAATATACTTTTATTTTGATGGAGATGTCTTCATATTTTTGAAGAACTTAGTGGAGATCATAATTCTAATGGAATTTCGCAAATAGATTTTCTGGTTTTATTCTTAGTAAGTTTCAACGACATAAGAAATCTTTAACCTTATTTTGTTCTTTTTCTGTTTATTTTCGCTTCATTTGTTTTTCTCATTTTCTCTATAGTCGTTCATAAACTTCATTTTCAATTGACATCTTTCCTGTTTTCATTGTCTTTTATTCCTTCGCCCCTTTACTTACCTTCTGTACCTCCTTCTCTTTCTCTCTCTCATTTCCACTCTCACTCTCCCTCCATCTCCTTTTCTTTCTTTCTCCATCTCTTCATTTCTTCCTTCCACGGTGCTTTCATTCTTCCTTTGATAACTGTTTTCCTACTTTCCTTCGTTCATTTTCTTCATCGCCTCTCTTGTGCTTTATTCCTTATTTCTTTATTTTCATTTTCTTTTTCATTCTTTGCTTTTTATATTTATTCTATTTTCTGTTTATTTCTTCCTTCTAAATTTTCTTTTTCATTCTAATTTTCCTTTCTTTTTCCCTCTTCTTTTCCTTTCTTTGTCCATTCTCCTCTACGTTCTTGTTTCCTTCTTTTCAACCCTTTCGCCTTCTACTTCGCCTCCCCGTCTTTTCTTTTATTTCTTACTTCCTTCTTCTTTCATTTGTGCCTTCATATTTTCTCTTCTTTCATTTTTTGCTTTCTTTTTCTTTCGTTTTCTTTTTTCAGTGTCCTTCCTCTTATTTTCCCTATTTCTGCTTCTTTTCCTTCCTTCTTCCTTTGTTTTTTCCCCCTTCTTTTCCTTTCTTTTTTGTTTCTCAATTTGATTCTTATCTTGTCTTTGATGATTTCTTCTTGTTTTTTTTTCATTTTGGTACATTGAAATATATCAGCTTTAGGAAAAAATTCACTTAAATCGTATTCAGATTGTTACAAATTTGAAGTTATAAAATCTATCCACCAAACATTATGTCCAACACTCCTATTATTAGACACAATTATTTACTTAAAATTCGATGCGCGTGGATATTATTACTGAAAATAGAATCGGTAGTCAGTTCAAATTTTATCCGAGCTGTTCCATTAAGTTTTCACTAATACCCTAAGAAAAGGCATAAGTCGATGTCTTATTAACTTTTATTGGCAAACAGTTTAGGAGAACAGCTCTGAGTTCAAAACTAAGGAGGAGAGAATTGGAAACCATTATCGCAAGAACAATCAGAGTAAAGATTACAGATATTAAAGCAAAATTTGATTTGGTGGCCCACTGAAGGACATAGTCATTATCTTTTTTTTGAAATTCACTTAAAATTATTATATTTTATTTACTGATTATAAATCATGTATAAACTTGCAATTTAGGATACGGTAAGTAATCTGAGTCATGCGAGAGGGAACAGACTCCTTTTCACTTGGCCACTTTCAAGAAATATCTCAAATTTGCTGTGATTGGTTGCTCGAACCACGTGTTAATATTCTTGAAATATTTTATAGAGCAATAACAATGTTAGAATTTGTACCACGCCACGTAACATTACTTTAGGTTTTCTTCCATTTATATTCCGCTAAAGTGTGTTCGCAAATTCACACACACTGTATATATTTTTAAAAAACGAAAATGAATATATTGTAGTAAATTGAAGCAACTGTAAATTATATTAAACGTTAGCTAATTTTTTCTGCTATTTCGATATGATTACTGCGCAAGATGTTGGTCAATCTTGTTTACGCAATTTATGCCAAACTTAATACCAGTTCTCAAATTTAAGAAAACTGAAAAATAGATAAAGTCAGAATATGCAGTCACGGATAAATAGATAGATAGATAGATAGATAGATAGATAGATAGATAGATATCAGCAAATGCTCTGACGAATAGACTAATTTTCACAGATAGCATAAAAAAATTAATTGAACATTTAGAAAAGTGAATCCATCTTTCAAAAAGTTTATCCATCATTGTATTTTTTGTATCTACGTATTTATCTCACACAGTCTATACACATAATAATTTATATTTATTCCTGTTCTTTTCCATGTAACTTAATGAAAGAACTCTACTTTACTAAACTTGAACATTATATTTCAATGAATAAATTGCAGCAAACATTAGATTTAATAAGATATATAAAATACTTTAGAAGGAATATATATATATATATATATATATATATATATATATATATATATATATATATATATATAAACCAATCAAATGCAAGTCTCATGACTTCATCCGAAAAATTTGGCTAATCACTTTACTGGCAGGTCAATGATCTTTATAAAGATCATTGACCTGTCAGAAGGAAAACTTTTCAACTGACGTTTATTCACCTAACTGAAAAACTGAACGAAAATAAACATGAAAATATATAAAAGAAAGACGCCATTGTTTGGTCAGCAAATTTTGATCCATTACCGACTATGAAGTCACTTCTTTCTTTATGGTTCTCCTGAGAAACTGTCTAACTCTGAAAATCAGCGAAATCACCCAATATATCCAGAATTTCATTAGTTGGAATAAGCAGTTATCACTTTTCCTGAACGGTTCGTCACTACTCATTACCAAATTTCCCTATATTGCCTCGGAAATGTCAATTTTTAAAGGTCAATACAGAATTTATTTCATAAAATTTCAGACTATACTGGAGTGAGAAATATAAAGGTACATGAGACAATGTTCTTACCGAATAGAAATTTTCTTCATGAGATCGGGTATTACACCCGAGAAAATACACGGGTGATATCGTCGGAGACAACCTTATCAAAAATTGCTCGTCATTCTCCCTCGAAGCACAATATTATTAGCAGTATCTTAAATAAAGTCGGTGATTATAAACAGAAATCGGATTAACTTCCTTTCTTGAACAGATTGACTGTATAACACTTTCCGGTTCTGCTACCAGGATGTATCTCTATTTCAACGTGCCCATGATAATAATCTGTAAAATAATAAAACATACCATCAAGTCATCTTTTTCTTTTTAATCCATTAGATATATTTATTCATATGGAAAGATTAGAATTATATCCACAGCCGTTTATAAATAACTATGTATTAATAAAATCAAAGGTGCGCGCACACACACGTACACACACACACACACACACACACACACACACACACATATATATATATATATATATAGTGAGAGAGAGAGAGAGAGAGAGAGAGAGAGAGAGAGATGTGTGTGTGTGTGCACGCGTGCTCCCTCACTCGCATACGCAAGTATGCGCATCAGGTATAAGCGTGGGCATATATGAAGTGTGTATCTCATGTACACATATGCACATACATGTATGTGTGTGTAAAAAGTGTATATGTTTATCTATATTTATGTATATATTATTTACACCTTTTTTATATTCGTATGCAGGTATTCGGATAAATAGATGGATAAATATCGAAATATCTTTGCTTCTATCTACTTCGATTCAGCCTAACGACCACAAGTCTAAATGCAGTGATGAGGAATAAAACATTTTGATGCCTTGAAAATCAGCATGTGAATTCCTGATTTTTAACTGGGTTCGAACATCAACGTCTAGGCCCAATATGAGTTCTTTTATTGTGGTGCCTCATTTTCAAAGTTCAGTTTTGTTTATCAATAAAATGTCATTCCAGAAAGATGTAAAAATGAATTTGTCTGCTAGGTAAAATGGCTAAGCATCACGTTACGGTAGACTCCCTGTTTTATGTTTATTGAACCCTCTAATAAAAATAAGTGCATTTAGGTATACATACATGTTAAGTTATCAACTAGTCACGGACACCACGTCTTTCATTTGAAGCTTTTGCTGTAGGCTCTTCTTATAGTTTGTGGAAATGGTCGTCCAGATCTACGCTATCGCAAGAACAAGTTTCTATAGAAAATGATGACATTTGCAAATTTTGCTTCTGTATCTGCAAACAACTCTGGCCTTTCTGAACTGGAATCAGACAAATCTTGCCATTTAAACTTGCACCACACTGAATCTAAGCAGAAATGGCAAACTTCACTTACAAAAATGGATTCAGTCGATATGCGTAATGTAATTCATAAAGAGGTGGTGTAACAGGACACAGACACGAGTTAACATTGTTCAAAAGCAGAATAATTGATGGATGCAGAAATGTGGGACACTCTATCGTCGCAGTAGTAACAACTGTGATTTTTAATCGGGTAACAGTAGCATGATTATTACTAGGAATATGTCAATTCCCGACAGACGTCAACAGCACATGAAATCTATGGTTGCCCATTAGAGATATAAAAATGAGACTGCCACTGATTGATAAGGATGATAATCAGGCAACGGATAAATGTATAAAATGATATTCCTATTCAATGCTGGCACCGTTGAAACATGATTAAACGCACTCTATACATTGAATACTATGGGCATTGTAGTCCTCAAAATTGGATACGAACGGTCAGTAATATATACTGAAAAGACCTTTCAAGGAGAAAGTGTTTAAACTGACATGATCAACAGTTTGAACAACACGTAAATCATGATGATTTAGAGATTTGAACAGTTTATATTTAAATATATAACAGAAACCAAGAACCAAGAAAATAGTTCTAAATATCAAGCTAAATAAATAAATCCATAACAAAAGATTTTCTTTAATAAAACTTACACTATTATTTGCAGTTACGTATTACCTCTTATCAGGCAGCTCTACGATAACTTTTGAGTAAAAGTCCGCTGGTTTTAATGTGAATATGACGGGTTGGGATAGAACAGATCAAGCGAGTTCCAAAATGCTTTCTTGTGTTATTTTTGTTATCTACGTCATTGCGTTGTCATGGAGGAGGACAACATTTTTTCCTATTGACGAACGCAGGGCGCTCTTTGATCAAACTTTTATGAACACGTTCCAGCTGCTGGACGTATAAATGTGCATTTTGGTATTTCCTTGTGTTTTAAGAACTGTAAATGAATAAAACCCTGATGATCCCGCCACATACACATTATATTTCTTCCATGGAGCTAAGGTTTTGTGCTTGTCAATTCACTACCTTTTCTCTTGAATATTGTCAGAAGCCATTTTTCGTCACCTGTTATGATTTGTAAGGAACGATTCATCATTAAAATTGGTTCTCACAAACAGAAATGACATAACCTCGTATTTTAAGTGCCTCTAGTGGATTGTATTGGGAGAACTTAAATATTTAAAAGAAAATACATTATTTGATTTGATTTCTTCGGTTCTAACAATTTTCCTGGTTTTCGAACTGGCATAACATACAGCTATTCTGACACAGAACCGGTTGAACGATGTTCTGTATATATATGATGTTGTTCAATGGTCACTGCAAAACACAAAAGGCACGCAACACTTGAAAATTATAGTCCTTAAATTATAGTGACTAATCACGAACAGAATGGACGAGTAGATTATCTGCAAGTGTCCGTGAGTCTCTGGTAGCCTATGATGAAAACTGGATCAAAAGAGTGCCAAGAGGAAACATCCTAACTTCCCTAGGTCCATGAATTTCAAGAAAAGCAGATCCACCTGGAAGTCAATGATGATCCCCTTCTTTGACTCAAGGACATCATTTACATCCACTGTGTCCCTCACGACAAGACGTTCAACAAAGACTACTATGTGAAGTTTCAGAGGGAGTTCAAAAAGAGATTTCGTCGCAAGAAGAACTCTTCAAACCTGACCAGTTGTACCTTAACCAGGACAATGCACATTGCAACATTCATGATGCTAGGTTTTGCATTTGCATCGCATTGATGAATATATTCTAAATAATGATACTCTCTAGATTTCAGATGTACACGCAAATGAAAATCACTAAAGTCAGAATCTCCTCTGATCACTGAAGAATCTAGAGCGACGTTCGATTCTCCGTACATTATGGCGTAAGTGAAAATCTGGCTAGAGGCCCATAAAACCGTATTCCTTTTATAAGAAGATGATTCTCAACATACTTCAGGCTACATTTGCTCTGATGTGTGCTTTCAATACTGCCCTGACGTGGCCGCCTAGAAACTGTTCTACCGGTGTGGGAACATTCTTTTGACCACTGTTGGCAATGTCGAAGAAGCAATGATGCGTCACGTCCAATATATACTGCAATACTCTGAAATGACCATCCATCCTGCAAAAAAAACAACAAAAAAACAAAACACAATCTGAACTCCTGCTAAACGTATATGTGTGTGTCTGTTTATAGCCTGCAACACATTTTATCAGAACTTTATAATTAAATTTCATTTTGTCTCGTTTCAAATATTTTTATATAACTTTTCTTCCGATCAAATGTTTGATGAATCCATTCCCAGCATCTCATAAAAACTCTGTCTATATGATACATTCAATGGCTTACTTTCTTCAGAAAATTCATATATTAGGAGTGAATACTGAAAAGTTCTTGGCCCAATTCACTTCCCTAAAACTGTCCAAATGGTCAAACATTAGATCCTCCTTGGTCGAGTCAACAACTTTCAGTTCTCTCTCATACTATAACTCATATTAGACATAAACTGCTATTTTTATATTTAATTTGTGCACTTTTATGAACATCTATTCGTAGAAAGAACTGTGAAAATATACAGAAATAAGAAGTAATCTTCTCTGCCATCTAATATGATGCGCATCAGAGGCTTTCTGTGTGATGCCAAAAAGATTTTGCATGCAAAAGACAATAAGACACGTATTCATGTTGAGTAATTGTCTTACACCTTTTGGAAATATTATCTCACTTTCAGCTACTGCAGAACATGTTATGGATAAATAGAATTATTTGTAAAATTATATATTTGAAATTTTATAATATAATAATGAATTTCCAATATATCCAATCATTTCAGGTTAGATTTTCTTTTAATGAAGACAATTTATTAATTTATTGGACTCAGCAAAGTTTGGTTGCGGATTTTGCTGCATGAACCTTTGAAGGAACACAGTGCAATGTCATTCTTTAAAACACGGAGGAGTTTGTGTATGTTTCGAAAGATATTTGGAACATTAACCAAATCCAAACAGTAATTGCAGGGTAGATAAAATAATCTTGCTAATTATATCAACAGCGAACGCAAAGATTTCCTTCAGGCTGCTGTTAAATTCCCAAACGATAGATTCAGTTTGTTTCTTGCTTGCTGTTTAGTTCATATCACGTTGTGCATTTGTTGTTAAACATAGCTTTCCACAATGCTCTACTTGAACTGCTGAGTCAACGAGTAGGCGCTCTATAAAGAGCACTCTTGCGTCTGAGTTTGCTTTTGAAATAAATACCCATACGAATTTCGTTAGCCTACCACAAGTGTTGCTAGCGGGTGTACTTCTTGTAGTAGACATATATCATTTTTAAAAGACCAGTTTACAGATTTTCTTTACGAGCCATTCTGCTATATTATTATAGATTTCACTGCTATAAAAATATTATTTTTGTGTGTTTATTTTCGCATTTTAGTTAAGAACTTGATTTTAAATATGTTCTTTAAATAAAATTACTTACAGTAGCTATTGGGGCTCCTTTCAATAAATTCTTATAATATTTTACTCGTAATCAAAATATAACTACCAAAGTTTTCGTCTTAATTTTTTAGATAGGAATTATCTTTATTATAGACTGTTTTACTCGTATTTCATCGTCAGTATGTTTGCCATACTTACAAATTTCCGTGGTTCTTCTTCATGTTGTAGTTGGTAAGACTCTGGGAACATTGATTCAGGAACGACCGTTGATTGTTCTTATTCTGCTTACTCTATTTCCCAGTTAGTTCAGCTTTGTGATGTTGCTTGTCTCGTTCACTGAATCAGAATATATGGTATTTGGCACTACCAGATCCACCGATTGAACTCACTACTGCCATTTAACTCGATTCACTTAACCAACGTTAGGCCATGTGCTCTGGCAGCTCGTTTGGGTGTTGAAAGCTAGAACTTTCACTTCCAATGTCGCTTGCCTGTCTCTCACCCTATATGATTTTACACCATCGAGAAATGTCATATGAACTAAGCCATCCTCAGAATAAAACATAAATAGCAACTGTGTATATTATACTTCATGTTACATCCTAAAAATAAATGGCTATAGGGGATTATAGCTTATCATGGATTCCTTTACTTTATTATTCTGTGAATTACTATGAAGTATTGGGAAAGAAAATGAGTAGTATCCAGTCGCAATCTTCATGGTTTTGAATCCAGAGTTATCCTTCTCCTAAACTGACTGCCACCCAAGGCTAGTAATGCCAGTCTATTTAATTGCTATTTGACTCACGATAACAAAGACATTACACGGAGAAGGAGGTAATAGTGCAAGTCAACGCACGAAAAGCTGAACTTGGTTCATTCGGTTCAGTTTCTGCACTATTCGCACAAAATGTTCTATTTCCAAATTATCGCCATTAAAAGAATCAATGACCAACATTAACATTACAATCATATGCAGGTTGGGGGGGGGGTCTTTGATTAAGACAGAAACAAATATTCGGTCCAGGAGGAAAAGGGGCCGCAGCCTTATTACAGATAGGGCAATGGCGTCTAAAGTTGTTTAATCAAAGAGGGATATAGCTGAAATTACATGTCAGGCCCCAGATTGCAATCACAGAATTGTCTGTCCTATGAGAAACATGACCTATTTGATAAATCGTTGACTGGGCGTATCTAGTTTACCGAGCCGTTGTGAGTACAATTCCTGGTAGTGATTAAATGTCATATACATTGGTTCAGCGATATAGACAAGTAATATCACAAGGAAGAACTAACACTGTGTTGTGCCAGAAAGTTTTTCTCGTAAGAGACCATCTTGCACATTTACAAATCTGCCATTCGCTCGTGCATTTAATACTGTTGCCATATCAGGTCTGGTTCACCTTCTATTCTTCTTCAGGTTCGTGACAAAATCCAAACAAGGATCTGTAATGTAATCGACCCTCACTTGGCATCTCGACATTAGTCACTTTCTCACCGATGCGATGTGGCTTCCGTCTGTCTTTTTTTTATAAATGTTTTCATGGCATCTGCTCTGACGAGCTTTTATCCCTGGTGCCCTGACTACATGAATTTAAGCGTGCTACTAGATTGGCATCTAGGTTCCACCCGTTTAATCTTGAAATAGCTAAATACAACCGACACTTTTACTCCAATAGTTTATTTTCTCGCACTTCTAGCCTGTGGAACTCCCTTCTATTTCCTTGCTTGCCTGATAACTACAACCTTCAAAAATGTAAACGCAACGTTAATCGCCATCTTCTGTCTTCTTGAATCCTGTTCATCTTTTGTCCTTTCCTCAATCCTCTCTATACTCAGTCTTTTCTCTCACTTTCACTCCCTGATACCCCCTGAGTACTAATAGCATCCTCGCCTTGCTTGGGGTGAAATGAAAACAAACAGAAGAATTAACTGAAACGCTTCAATGAGAACAAAAAAACACCTGAAGAAAACCAGAAAATGCAATTGACGGAATATTGTGACACTAACAAATACAATTAGGATACGTCCAATTAAAACAAAATACAATACCCGACGAAAATGTTACATTTCGAGATTATCTTCTTGAACACCAAATATTCTGTCAATCACATATCAACGATTTCAATCCGATAATGACTTTTCTTCCAATGTCCAATGTTAATCAAATATTTTTATGGTCCTCATATGAAAACAAAATTTGCTTTCTGCTACATCTTACTGAATAACCTTGAACTGAAAAGGCTGTAATCAACTCCCTTCGATACTTAATAAATCTACCATGTTTACATCGATTGTACAGGTAGAATATGAAACGTTAATTTCATTTTTTATTTGCGCTGGATAAATTTATGTGCGTTTTAACAAAACAAAGAGAAATAAATGTGTTTTAACCAGTAGCACTTGGAGTAATGTCAAATAAGAAGCAAGTCATTTAAAAATTGCTTACATTTAGAGGTGTTGAGAATAACAAATTGAAGTCGGTAAAATGTGCTAACGTTATTAATTTCGGGTAAATAATATCACTTTGTGTTATGGAAAATGTTTACTTTATTTTCTCAACGATATGTGTTCATATAATGAAGTTTGTCACCGAGAAATGTCATCTAGTACATACTGAACATTGAGCAATACACGTGACTTAGAAAGATATTTTTAAAAAAGTGTTAGGGATAGGAATAGATTTGGAATATGGGCAAGGGCAATGGTTATGGTTATTGATAAGGACAAAGTCAGGGTTAGGATAGAGTGAAAGTTAGAGTTATAGCTATAGATAGAGTTAGGATTAGGATTAGAATCAATGTTATGAATAGGAATAAATTTAGAGGTAGACCTAGGGTTAGAACTAGGCGCACGGTTAGGGTCAGGGGCAAAGGTTAGGGCTAGAGTTAGGCCTAGGTTTAGTGATATAGGTTTAGGCTTAAAGCTAAGAATACTGTTAGTGATAAGCTTATGCTTAGAGTTAGAGTTAGGGTGTAAGGAAAAGGGTGACGCCTATGTTAGGATTTATGGCTACGGAGAGGTTTAGAGTTAGGATAAGGTTTTAACTTAAGGGCTAGGATTAAACTTAGGATAAGCGCTAGGACTAGGATTAGGGTTAGGGATAGTGTTAAGAATAGTTCTTAGTTTAGGTTAGAGTTAAGGTTAGCTCGAAATTTACAGTTATGTCAGAGTGAGAGTTAGACTTTGGGTTATCTTTAGAGTTAGGCAGATGATTAAGGCTAGGGTTAGATTAGTGTTACGGATAGTTAGAGATAAGGCAAGCTGTAAGGATAGAATTAGGGATAGATATCGTTTTAAGGATAGGGATCGGTATAGTGTTAGTGATAGGCATAAATTTAATGTTAGGGTGAGGGTTTTGGTCTAGGTTTAGGACTTAGTAGTAGGTCTAGGTTTAGAGTTTTAAAGTTAGGGTTGGGATAGCGTTAAGGTTAGTACTACGGTGTGACTTCAACTTAGGGTAAGGCTTATATTAGGGCCAATTTTAAAGTTAGGCTTGGAGCAAGTGTTAGTTTTGATGTTGGGGTTACGGTTTGGACTTGGTTTATTTTTAGGGTGTGGGCTAAGCTTAGGGCTATGGTTAGAGTTAGGGACAGACTTCAGAATTGGCTTAGGGATAGAGTTAAGATTAGGGCTAGTAACAGAGTTACTTTTAGGTCAATTTTTGGAAGGGTTAGTGCTCTTGATAGCGTTTATAATAGTGCTAGGTTAGATTTAATGTTTGGACTAGTGTTAATTCTGGCAGTTAGTTTTAATGCTAAGCGTTAGTTTTAGGGATGTGGAAAGCATTAGGTTTAGCGCTAGTGTTTAATTAAAGTTAGGGTATTGTTTGGTGTTCAGGGCTATGATGAGAATTAGGCTGAAGCCATTTCTGGGTTTGAGCTAATTTTAGATATAGATTCAGTGCTATGGATTGCAATAGGGCTATGGTTAGGATTAAAGATTAGGTCTATGGTTAGAATTAGCGTTAAGGATAATGATAGATTTTATATTAGAGCAAGTGTCGAAGTTAAGTTTAGGGCTACGGTCAGTTTATGGGCTAGGTTTAAGATATTATGATCAGGTTAATGTTAGGTTTAGGTTCATGGATTTATGGTTAATTTCAGATTGGTAAAGGTTTATGGTTAGATCTAGCGTTAGTTTTATCGCTAATGTTAGGTCAATTTTAGGCTTAGTGTTAAACCTAGTTTTAGTGCTAGGGTTATTATTAAAGTTAGTGATTGGGTTAGTGCAGGGGATTAGAATTGTAAAGGGTCTCCCCTTTTTACACAAATGGACTCACCCAGTGTATACATATACTACTGCCAGTGAATACCCGGAGAGTAGTAGTAAGTTAAATGAAGGAGTCGAGACGGAACGACAGAAGAGTAGTAGAGTTCAGTAGTAGTAGAGTAAGTCACACACAGAGACGGCGACAAGCGTCACAGTTAGCGAGCACGTAGACTCAGTAAGGAGTCATACCGCGATACTTCAATACCAAGACTGTATATATTATTGCTACTAACCCGCATTCCTGGATCTACTAACCCGTATTGCCAGTTTGTATTATTACGTTAATACATTTATTTTCCTTATCCATTCCTGGCGTTTGTTATTCATTGATATCTGATTCATCCCGGAATCCACAACAAGAATTAAGGTTAGCGTTAAGAATACCGTTAGAGCTCCTTTTAGAATTACTTTTAGAAATATGGCTAAGATTAGATTTATGGATAGGCCAAGGTTAAGATTTATATTTTTATGGCTAGATTTAGATTTTACATTGGGTAAGGATTGGGGCTAGTTCTACGGATAGAGTTGGGATTAGGGAATGTGTTGAGTCCCTGGTTATAGTTAGTTTCAGAGCTAGGGTTAGGTTTATGGCTAGGGTATGCTGAAGATTATAAGTAGTATTAGAGCTGAGTTAAGAATTAGAGTTAAATCAAATATTAGGGTTAGGGTTAGGTTAGAGCTAGAGCGATTTAAGGCTAAGGTTAAAGTTAGGCTTAGCGATAAGTTTAATGTTAGAAGAGTTAGTGTTAACGTAGCGTTAAGATTAGAGCTATGGTCAGGTTTAAGGTTAGAGTTTGGGTTATTGATAGAGATACGATTAGAGGAAGGTCAATGCTAGTGTTATATTCCTGTTTCGGGCTAGGGTTTCAGTTAGGATCAAGCTAATGTTAGGATGTGTTAGAGTTAGTATTAGTGCTAGAGTTATTTAGGATTGTGCTTTAGATTTAGGAATAAGCCGAGGTTCTGAGTTAGGGTTAGGGCTTAGGATGGTGTTAAGATTAGGCATAGGGCTGGAATTAAATTTATGGTTAATGTTAGAGTTACAGTTAAGGCTAAATTTCGGGATTGGTAGTTACCATTAGATTAAAGTGTCCTGATTTGGTTAGGATTAGGATTGGGCCTAATTGTTGGTTTTTGACTACGATTGGTGTTATGGTTAGGGTTTAAGTTAGTGTTAGCGCCAGGATTTGAGTTAGCGCTAGAGCTATTTTAGGGTTTAAAAAAAGCAACAGGAGGAACGATGATTAATTTTATGTTAATGTTACAACTACACTTAGTTTTAAGGGTTAGGTTTAGTTTAGGGATATCTTTAAGTTTATGGCTGAGTATAGACATAGCTAGGCAGATATTGACAGTTAAGATGGGGGCCAATGATAAGGTTAGCGTAAGGTTTAGAGCTATGTTTAGTGTTAAGTCTAACGTTAGGGATAGGGAAGATTTATTGTTAGTGTTAAGACTATGGGTATCGTTAGTGTTAGTTCTAGGGTTTGAATTAGGGTTAGGGCACAGATTACTGTTAACGCTAGGTTTAGTATAAGGCTTAGGATTAGTTTCAGATTTAGTATTTCGGTTAGGATGATATCTACTGTTTGTACTGGAGTTTGAACTAGGGTTTGGCATGTTTTGCTCTAGTTCTAATGCTAGAGTTAGAGTTAGGGTTAGCGTTTAGTTTAGATCTAGAGTTAGAGTTAGGGTATATATTAGGGCTAATGATAAAGTTAATGCTAGGGTTAGAGTTAGCTTTAGGTCTAGTTTTGAGATAAATGTTAGTGTTAAGTTTAGCTCAATCTAGTTTTTACGGTGTGTTTTCGGATTAGAGATAGATTTAATGTTAGGGTTATGGCTAGGGAATAAATTTACAATTAGGTTATGTTTTGTGTTAGTAATAGCGCTAGCGTTTGATTTAGGGCAAGATTTAGAGTTATGATTAGGGTTTAGATTTAAAGCAGTGGTTAGAGATTAGATTAGATCAATGTAAGAGTCTCTGATTAGAGTTAGAACTAAGTTTAGATTTAGTATTGGGATTATGATTAGGTTTCAGTTAGAGTTATGTTTAAGGCTAGTGTGAGTTTTAGGATAATGTCTAGGTTAGATTTATGGTTAGGTCTAATTTAGGATCATTATTGGTGTTAGGGTTGGTATTAAGGATTATAAATTTGATTAGGACTAAACTTATGATAAGTATTAAGGTTAGTTTTTGGATTAAGGATAGTATTTTTTTTTTGTTCATGAAATCGTGCAGTTTTATTTCAATCTTCGTTTTTCTCTGTCTTCTAGTTTTCTTAATTTTTTTCTATCCTTTTTAACCATTTTTCTCTTTTTTAGTTCAATTTTTCTACCTTCTCTTATGTTTTTTTTTCTTGTCTTTTTCTTGTTGACATTTTTCCAATTTTCTTCCTTTTCCCAATTTATATTTAATTTCTTACTTTTTTCCCTTCGGATGAAAAATGAAAGAAAAAAAGATTCTTTCGTATTTCCTAAATTTTTCTTCAGTTCTTTCAGTAACTTTCCCTTTTCTACCCGTAAATTTCTTTTTCTTTTGTTACTTTTTCTTTCGAGCCACAAAAACGCCGAATTATTTCTGCTCAACTAGTCAACAAAATTCCAAAATCTTCAATTCTTTTATCCACAAATCAGTTCATCAAAACAATTTGAATGGAACATTTATATTTTTTAAAGATTTCCATTTTTGTATTAAAACGTCCCGAAAATCAATAAACACATATCCACTCATAAATTTATCTTCTTTTTTCGTTTAACCTGTATATTTTAATTCCTCAATCGTCGATTTGTTTCTTAATTTAGGGTAATCACTGTCTATTATTTGGCACAATATTGATATAAAATAACGGTATTTATTTGCTGTTTATTCATTACAAATTCGTTTTAAAATGAAAAGTTATATATTAACTTATTTATTTTGTAGTAATATTTTTATTTATTTTTGTTTGTGTAATAAAGTTTGTTATTTTTACTTTGTTTTATAGTTGAAGTTGGTGAATAGTGGTGGGGAAATTTCATGAAAATATTCACTCACTTAATCTTTGATGAAATTAATAATTAAAAATTAAGAAAATAATATAAGTTGATTTTTAATATTTTATTTTTAACAAACTGATTTTAGAACAATGATTAATAAATAAAATGAAAAATTAAGTTAAAAGGAAACATTTAGAAAAAAAGAAAGATTGAAAAAGATTTGGAGAGTGAATATCGAAAGGTATTGGGACAAAATAACAATAATTAAAGAAAAACAATGAAAAAGATTCGGGAAAAAATAACAAAATATACAATGGGAAGAATTCGGGCAAATAAGATAGATTAAAAACACAAAGAAGAAAGAAAAAATTTGAAAAGAGATAAGAACTTTGAATTTCAAAAGAAAGCTTTAGTCAAAGATTTATTTTAAAAGAGAAAAGATTCCTTAAGTGAGTGAAGGGAAAATTAAAATAAAAGCAAAAGAAAAAAACTGAAACGATCAAAATTTAATTTAATTTAAAATTGCAAAGAAAAATCGAACGTGGATATACATACAAGTAAATAACCTGAGACAAAATTATCTGTGTCGTAGTTATCGACGTTGAAAATATGATCGACATGCTAAATACCAATTCCAACCGAGGCCGTTGTGTTTATTTTCACACAAATATCATTGGGAAAGATATGAATCCATTTCTTTATGTTAATTAGCAGATGCGTCTGAGCACTTTAGCCTTTCTTGGCAAAAAGAGGAAGGCTGTTTGGAGATTCTCTGGCAAACTGTACACCATTTTTCTGTTTCCCAAATAGTGTCATTGTTATAAACAAATCATGTGTTTGGCTAGTTTGGCGGTTCATTCTTAAAGCTGTTTATACATCAAATCAACAGGAGAGTCCACTATACACACATGGTGGAAGTCAACTTGTGACCGAATAAAACCAGCCCCAAGACTTATTACTCCCAAATGTATATAGGGATGATGTCACTTATGACACATTAAATGGCTCATAAAACCCGCAAGTGACCTGCAAGCCATTTCAACTTCCGGCAGAGCCAACTGGATATTTTGCATACATACACACACACACACACACACACGCACACACACACACACACACACATATATATATATATATATATATATATGTGTGTGTGTGTGTGTGTGTGTATATTAAATATCTATTAATAAGTATGCATATTAAGTATATATTATAAATATACATAAATATACATAGTATCTCTCATCGAAAGGACGACTCGGAGTTTCGTGCACAACGCAATCTTTATATTTCTAGAATTACACCCTCATCTCTATAAAGTCCGGTTAAGGAAACCCTCATCTCTATAAAGTCCGGTTAAGGAAACCGGACTTTATACAGCTGACGGTGTAATTCTCCTCTGTAATATAATTCCAAGAAATATAGACCAATTGAAAAAAGAACTGATAAAATTTTCAAAGCCTCTAATCTAATCTAAATATTGCCACAACCAAAAAATGCTAAAGTGATCAACTTTCTCGGTGTTACCATGGACTTGAATACTGGTTATTACAAACCATATACCAAAGATCTATATAACCATAGATACGCCAGTAAAGATTCCAACAAACATCATACAATTCTAGATAATTTACATAAATGAGTCCAAGTTAAATTATCTACTAACTTTAGCAATAAGGAAATATTTGATAATAATAAAATTAAATATATAAAAGCATTAAATCTATACAACGATAAAGTAAATTTAGAAGATTTAAAAAAAAAAATAGGTAAAAATAGAGACATCGTAATATTATATGGTTTAATCCCCTTCTAATGGTAATGTCCAAACGAATACTGGAAAAATTTCCTAAATTTACTTCACAATCACTTTAATCACTCAACTACTAAAGAAGATTTTAAATAAAAATAACGTAAATATCAGTTATAGCTGCGTTAATAACATCGATAAATCAGTATCTCAAATAACAACATTATATTAAATAAATATATTTCCAACAAAGAAATCGTTATTTTAAAAAACAAAAACAAATTCAACTGCCGAAAACATACGTTATATCCCAATTTATGACTGATAATATTGTATACCGAGCTAGAATAAATTCCGGTAATGATGTTATATTTTATTTTAGCCCCACTGAGAATCCTTGGAAATTACATTTCTATCATCATCGAATGACTTTAGATAATGTAGGATGCATGAACATCACTGTTCTCTCCAGACATTTCTGGCAATTAAAGAATGATGGTATTACTACAATTAGCAAAAGCCAAATCTTTTAATGGGAAAGGCGATAGATGTAATTTATGCCTTATTGAAAAAACACTTAAATAACCCAAGTTTATTAAACAAGAGTAATGAATTGATGGTTACATGTAGGCATAAAAATAAATATCTGTTGAAATACGTTGATCCAGATAAAATTTCAATGTAAATTAATCTTTCTATTGCTTAGGCTTTTTAACTAAAATTTCATAAAAAAATGTCAAATAGCACAGTAATCTCCCTTTATGCTTAATATAAAATCAATATTTACAACTTTAAAATGTTTTTTCTATATATAATAAAAATCCCGTCTATTTTAAATGCTAAGTATACTTTTAAATTTAAAAGCTGTAATCCCCGCATTATATAGACTGCCAAAATTACGTTAACCAACTATTTTTAATAAAATTTAAATTACGTAACGTAATATATGTATATATTTGTATTACAAATATATACATTTTTTATCGGTAATTTTGTATTGTGATCAATATTCACCAGCGAATTAGGTGCATTGTCAAAGAATGTGATTACAAAAGGGTGGATGACTTTACAAATCTAATCAAATGATCAAACATTATATTTAAAAAAATTCTTTTTGTCGATCCGAGAACTTTTCAACACTCCCTCGTAATTGGAGACACATTTATGTAAAATAAACGCTATTTTCATGGTAGACTGCGAACATATTGATATACTTACATATATGTATATATGTATGGCAGAGGTTATATCGTTTTGAGATGATTCGGTCATTAACAACATCACCAGTGTCTTAATATCAAACTGATCGAACCACAAGTGACACAGCCAGGCTCTAATTATCTTGCGTGATTCTTGTCGTTCGATCACACCTCTCTGATGCTGAGAGTTTACATAATGCTGCGCAAATTATGAAGGACTAAAATACCGCGGGGGTAGCATTGGGCTCCTGGTGGATGAAGAGGCACTTCATTCGCCGCAGCCTGTTTCATGGTTGTCCTTGTGCAGCAGGTATGCAACCATTATGTATGAATATTTGTGTAATTATCAATAAATTATATTTTAACCCGCTCTGGGATCCGTGAGAAAAAAATATTGCCTTTTCTGTTGAAAGTTTTTTTCGCAGCGGGTGCAATACATCTTGTTATAATCTGATTTTATTAATTCAAAACAACTTCGGGTAGAAATACAAACGAATACAAATGAGCACAGCTACATAGGCATGCAGGCATGTGAAAGGGCGCACAAATACTTTTGCATGTGTACTGGCATTAAAAATGGTAATTTAAGAACCTGCTGCTAGCTAATTTCATTTAGATTCTCAGTCAAGGCTCCATAGAGTTGGATCATGTGCTAATCTAATGATAGATAGATAGATAGATAGATAGATAGATAGATAGATAGATAGATAGCTATGCTTTTGTGTCATGTTTAATTTTAAGTTGTTTTTTTTACTGACATAAATTCACTCTAAACAAACATTTTTAACAACCCTGACACACAGCACATCTTCATATTAATGAAAACATGTCTGTGCAAACAGGTGTACTCTTACCTATCTAAACAGATACAGGGAATCATATGTACTCTTCACATACATCACTAACACATGCTTTTTACTTCACATGAGCTATCTCACAATATTAGGCATATATATATATATATATATATATATATATATATATATGTGTGTGTGTGTGTATATATATAGATATATGTGTGTGTGTGTGTCTGTGTGTATGTGTGTGTGTGTCTGTGTGTGTGTATATTCCTGAATAGATACGGAAATATACACACGCATTATTTTAGATATTGTCACACCCAGTTTTACACAAATGAAAATTCACAGTTACTAATGCACCTGCACTTCCAAGAACCCTTTTTCTATGACACAAATATTGACAGATGACACAATTACACTAACGCACAGACAAAATGTAACAGCAATATAGGCAAACACAAACAATAACATGCAATTTTCCCTTTCGTTTACTATTATAAATTAATGACTTGATCGATTATAAAAAATGTGACTGAACATTGGATTTCAGTTTTTTTTTTGTTTTTTTTTATCGGTATCACCCATCCAAGGGAGTAAAGGCACGAAGACACAAGGGGTTAGAAGGTGCGGAAGAATTAGGGACAGAAACATTAATAATGAGCTGGAAGTGGAAAGAGTAATCAAGAGAACAGTAGATAGCGATTGACAGTGGCAACAATTATGCCTGACTATTGTATCTTAATACCTCTGGAATGAAACATATTAATATGAAAATAAAAACAAACAAACAAAAAAAACACGCGTAAAGCTTTGCAAATTCTTCAAGATATTTAATGATAATCTGAACTAGACAATCTTAATTCTTTGACTTGGAAGCTTCCACCGTCAACAAATCCACAAAATTCCAAAGTTAAACAGTTGATGAAGACGTTGATGATAACTGACTTGGGC
Organism: Acanthosepion esculentum; assembly: GCA_964036315.1. NCBI lineage: Eukaryota > Metazoa > Mollusca > Cephalopoda > Sepiida > Sepiidae > Acanthosepion > Acanthosepion esculentum. Next base: position 58,146,510 of record OZ038511.1, read on the forward strand.
TAGAAAGCTTGTGTTTTTCGTGAGATTTATAACGTATTGTCAGATTATTAAAGCCATCAGATTCTACCAATACATTCAAGATTGTTATTGATATGTTCATGAACTGATGGGACAAGAAGATCGAGCTCGATGGCAATCGGGTAGAAACGTAGCATCGTAGTTCATATGCACACTGTTTTATTTTTATAATAATAAACAAGTTGCACTAATTTCTTACTTTTCGGACTTCCCTCATAGATTTTCTTTGAAAATACACACTATTCTTCCCAAACACTCAATCCATTGACTAAGCAATTATTCACATTCTGTTCCTTCATTTTTCTTTCTTTCTCTATGTTATTATTTTCATTTTCAATCGCTATTTTACTGTTTTGTCTTCCTATTTGGTTTTGATTTATTCCTTCGCTCGAAGCATAATGTTAAAAAAATGACAGTTCTATTTCATATTTTGCCGTCTATCAACAACAGGTTTTAATGTCTTCCATCAATTTGTCATATGTCTACAGAGATAAATCTTTCCGGTAACAATTTCTTTATCTTTTCTCTTTTTCTATTATCTCGTCACTCACTTGGATATGTCGCTTTTCAATTTGTCGCTTTATCTAAAAGAAAAAGAAAAAATAAGAAACAATGAACTCGAAGAAGAAAGATTAACCCCTGCGTTTTTAATTAAAAAAAAGAAGTATTTCATAAGAGAGAGAATAATAAAAATATGAGGAAACAAGTAGAAATGAAGACGAAATAGGGGAGAGAAGATAAGAGGAAAGGAAAATTGCATTGAAAAGAAGTGAAAAAAGATGAACATATGTGAGGAAAAAGAGACGAAAAAGTTAAGTGACGAGAAAATCATGATATGAATGTAAGAAAGAAATAGAAAAAAGCAAATTGTCGAAGTAACACGAGGTTTATGGAGAATGAAACAACGAGAAAAAATTAGTAAAAGGAAAAATAAAATTGTTGAGAAAGACAGAGAAAAGGAATATGAATAGAACAAAGAGAAACAAACTGAAGTCGAACAAGTCGATTGATAAAGAAATCTATTTAAGAAAAAGAAAATTTAAATAAACGAAAAATGCAGTAAAATGGAGAAACGAGATAGAAAAAAGGTTTTCAGACGGTGAGAGAGAGGGAGAAAGAGAGAGAACAAGAGAAAGGGAGTCAGAAGAAGAAGAAGAAGAAGATGCTGACAATACGGAAGACGAAAAAAAGAAAATGTTGATGATGCCAATTAAGAGGAGCATAAAACAAAAACAAAGTGAAATTAGTAAACGGAAAGTGACAGCAACAAATGAAAAAAAAAACAGCAAGAATAAGAGGAAATAATGGACAGAAGAGAGAAGGAATGAAAGGTTAAGGAAATATAACGGCTGAAACGTTGTGACGAATATGGCGACAAAGATGAGGACAATAGTCTGACTAATGTAAATACTATAACTGTAAATATCGAAATTATGATTAAATTTAAAAACCGAAAATTTTAAGCAAAAGTTAGAGAAAAAAACGAAAGTTAAAACCGAAAGAAAAATATAGAACAAAATTGTAACATAAAATGTAACATTAAGAATGTGAATAAATGCGTTAATACAAACGTAATTTTATAAACACTCATAAATAATTCAACATCAAGAATAAAGAATAAAAAATGATTAAAATTCAATAATTTTAATTTATTTCCATTATTTTTGGTAAACAAAATACGCCAAAATGGGAGAAAAGTTGAAGACGTAAAAAATATTCAAGAACCAATTTACAACAATCTGAACATTTGAAGTGGGCTGAACTGATCTCTTAAAGTTTTTTTTCATACAAACACGAGCCACATTTTGATGAGATCAACTAGTCTGTGCTTAATGTGATATTAAATCTTGATTTATCTTTACGGACACAAGAGGATATATTTCAATGTCCATTTTAATGTGATACTTTCTCTTAGATTATCATTCTTATCTTCATCAGCTGATGGCCATATCTACTAAGAAGACGCAATCTGAATTCAAAAGTAATGAGACCTTGGTCTCTATGACACCATGGAACAGGATTTTTTTTGTATTTTCATTAAACTAATGAAAGCCTATAAACAACCATTAGCCAGCTAAACATTTAAGTAGCTGTCGTAGTGTATTAAATGATATAATACGATAAATAATCGCCTAGACCAGGCGAGAGGTCGACAACCTTTTGGAGAATGTGGGCCAGTGTCTCGAACGAGGGCCATGACATCGAATTTACTATAAAATATTATCTCGACTTCTGACCGCTCCGTCAAGAAGGCTGCCTTGGTCTGGAGGTTTCAAGAAAAAACAACCAACTTAAAATTATATTATTTAAACAAGCTTCCTTATTTTACTGCAGGAATAACAGGATAACAACTAACACAAAAACAAAAAATGCAAATTCCTTACTACAAACGAAATACAATTAGAAGTGGCAAATTATTTAATGAGACAGTTGTTTCTTCTTATTGTTTAATAACTTTTCCACATCAAGTGAAATATTTGTCGATGGCAAGAGTAAAACATCATCCAGGTGCTCATCACTAAAGCTTAATAAGCGACTTTAGTATATTTCATTTTCGAAAAAGTTGTCCACATGCATACGTACTTCCATATGATGATACCATCATTTTCGCATTATTCAAAAGGCTTTTTATATTTTCCGCTTTGCAAAACAAATTTCAGCAGTGGATTCGGAATAAAATTTTGAGTTAAAAAATTTGTCGCATTGTAAATCAAGTGATATTTTTCTGCCGCTTGTTCTACGAATTAATTAGATAATTAGTGTCTAGGTTGTTAAGGTGGCGAGCTGGGAAAAATCCTTGCCGACCCCTGGCCTACACTATAACGGTGGCTAAAAATATTGACTTAGAAAGCATGGCGACACATAT
>OZ038511.1:58154393-58339393 GCA_964036315.1 Acanthosepion esculentum
AACCATCCCATTCTATATCACATATGATACTAAGACAGCGCATGTGAAAGGTGTCAAGTTGATTTATGTGCTTGCGGTACAGGGTCCAAGTTTCAGCACCACAGAGAAGGGCTTAGAGAACGACTAATCTCTATATGTCGATTTTTACTCTGAGAGACACACCGTTGGTGTTTCATAACAGAATACTGTGCTGACTTTGGATATTCTGGATTGGATCTCGCTACCCATTTTTCCATCAGAAGAGACTCTGCTGATATGTGAACGCATCAACAGTTTTTAATTCCATACCATCAATGAAGACGGAAGGATTTCTGAGAGATGGATTGCCTGGTACTGGCTGGCACGTTAACTCAGTCTTCTTTATGTTGATAGTGAATCCAAATACTTTCGCTGTTTCAGAGAATTTATCAAGAATAGTTTTATGCTTTAAAACGTTGCTGATTTTATAGACCTCCACTTGTTCTGAATTCAACATTGACGCCTTGAGTTAAGTCAGAGAATTCTGTTTCAAGTATAGCAGAACAGAAAAATGCAAAGAGGAGCAAAAACTTAACATAGCTTTGTACCGTTGGAGACGAAAAAGGCTGCTCATTTGCCGATCTTACAAAACTTTCATTCCTTCGTGAAAGGAGATAATAATATGGAGCATTTTTTCTAGAACACCTAATTTTGAAAAAACTTTCCAAAGAGCAGTTCGAGATACAGTATCGAAAGCTTTTGTGAAGTTTACATAAACAACAAAGATATCCTTGTTTTGTTCTTGTGCCTTTTCCTGAGCCTGCCGGAGACAAAAGATAATATCCACGGTTCCTCTGTCGGATCGAAAACCACACTGAGTCTCTGGTAATGCTGATTCTGAGACAAATTCATTAAGCCTATTTAGAATGAGATGAGCAAGAATTTTGCCAGTAACCAAAAGAAGAGATATTCCTCTATGGCTGTCACACTCACACTTGTTCCTTTTGCATTTATACAAATGGACAATTGAAGCATCCTCATACTGCTGTGGCACTTCTCCCTTTTCCCACACAAGGTTGAAAAATTCACAAATTTTGCATGTCAAAAAATTGGTGCCACATTTGTATATTTCAGCTGGAATTCCATCTTTGCTGGGGCCTTTTCCATTTGAAAGCTGTTTGACCTTGAAGATTGAAGGGTTAGCAGATAGGCTTTGTACAACAGGTCTCTGAGGAAGATTGCTTATTACTTCAGCATCAACAGACAAATCCTGATTTAGAACCTTCAAGAAGTGTTCTGCCCAGCATTTGATAATGTGGCTTTTGTCTGTCAAAAAAGTGTTATCTTAAGAAAAGATTGGTGATAAACTGCTGGAAATGGGACCAAAAACACTCTTCAAGTTTTTGTAGAATGATTTGAAGTCACATCTGTCAGCAGCCTTCTGCAAAGCTTTAGCCTTTGCGAGCCTCCTGCAAAGCTTTAGCCTTTGCTGTCCACCAGTCCTCCTGATCTTCCTCAATTTTGCTTTAAGCTTTCCCTTGGCTGATTTAAAGGCCCGTTTCTTTGATATGTGAGACTACCCACCTCTGCAACTCGTTGCACAAAGATATAGACCCCACGTCGTAGAATTTCTGTGCGGTGGATCGAGCGAGAGGCAGGCTCACAGGCAAAAGAAAAACACAACTACAAACTTGGGTAGGACGAAAAGAGGAAGGAAGGCGTGTGACCTCTTTGTGGATGATAACTCTGGGCTGATTCTCGGCTGGCGGAAAAAATATATATCTTAACTAACAATGTCCGGCTGCTAATGGGTCGCTCTTCGATGTTACGTGCTCCGGCCTAAATCAACCTTCCTCGAACCTAAACTAAGTCTAACTACCCCGTGGCCCAAAGCGCTGCCGTATATATGGAGAATCCTCTTTCATCATTTCCGGACAAGGGACACCCACGAATAAACCCATAACTTTTTCATGACCATTTCTCTCTTTGAAGAAAGTGGACATAAAAATATTTCTTAGCCTAGCTGACTCCGATTCAGGGACATTAAATTCAAACCCTTTTAAGTTTTGACCAGAGCCGGTCTTTTTCCTATCGTTGTATTTTGACAAGTACTTAACACTTATCTACCCTTTTCGCCATATGTTTTTATCTAGATTCCTAATCTAATCATTTGGTCTTGAAGTTTGATGCCCAGGTCAAATCTAACTAATCTTCTCGCACATATGTGTGCGCGCGCACGCACACACAGATGTGGGGGTGTATATATACACACACACAGATGTGCGGGCGCACACACACACACGCGTGCGCATATATCCAACTCATAGTGTCACAGATAGGCATGTTTTGTCTGCCATCCAAACCTGATGTCATTTATGCATGTTTTCAAGGAGAGATTTAATTTCAGGATCATTTGAATCAAACCAGTCTTGATGTTTTCGCTGAACATACACGAGTGTTTCTTTTGCCGAGTCATACAGTATGCAGACCATGCCGATTCAACTACATTACCTATATCAAGAGATGAAAGTCTTGAGTCACACAATGTTTGGAATGAGTCTCGTGTTTCCTTATCTTTAAGCTTTGTTATGTCTACCTTCTTTGGCGGTTTTTCTCGATTGTTTCTAACAGGTTTCTTCAAATGCATTGCTGTATGTGAGCAAAGAATTTTGTGATCTAACCAACATTGACCGACTGCTAATGATGGCGTCAGTTTTATGTCGGGGCGATCACGACAACGAACGATAATGTAGTCAATGAGATGGCCGTGTCCTGATCTAGGATGTCGCCATGTAGTTTTGAAACTAGTTTGTTGTAAAATTGTGTTGGTGATTTCAAGATCGAATTCCCTGCAAAGAGACCTCAACAATACCTCATTAGAATTTGATTTATCGAAGTCATATTTCCAATGACTTTACCCCAGGATAGTGTGTCACATCCAACACGGACATTGAAGTCCCACATGACAAAGTTTGTTAAAGGTTTACAAATCTTGCAGTAAAAGGATTCTTTTACCTCCTCAGTAGAGTCCATGGTAGGAAAATAACAACTAAATAAATATATGGGTTGCAATTGTGACTTAACTACGATAGCTCAATTAGTCTGTTAATGTCCAGTTTTGAAAACTAAATTATTTCCTTAGTGTAATCAATAAAAATCCAGATTGAAATTATCACAAGGATTACATCATATTCTGATTTGAATCCAAAATTAGAAACATCACAACAATTCAATTTTGTAATTCTATGCAAAAATAACATATAGTAAATTTCTGCAACTCTCGATCATAGTGTAAATATTTTTAATTGAAACAGTAACAATATCTAAGACTCCATTATGCATGTACAGTCGCTACAAATTGACTGTGTCATTAGATTGCACTTTTCAATCTCGAGGTCATACAAATATCTATTGTTCCAATATGAGCATAATAAATGATTTATTTCATTTTATATTAAAGTAAAAATCATTTCCTTAAAAATAATATTCGAAAATATAAACCTTCTGTTAAAGACAGATTAGGATCACTTTAATTTACAGAGAAATTAAAGCATTTATTTCTCTTTTATTTTGACAATCAAACCTTACATAAATATGCATATACACAAAACTTATTAATACATTGTGTGTGTGTGTGTGTGTGTGTGTGTGTGTGTGTGTGTGTGTGTGTGTGTGTGTGTGTGTGTGTGTGTGTGTGTTAGTATTGTAGTAATACAAAACATACATCAGATACCGAGTTAATTTCATTGATGGATTGTTTGATACTAGCAAAAACTCCGCTGATCGAGTCAGACTAAATGAAACCGTGTAAACCACAACAACACACTTTTTAAAACTTCGTTGATGCTGAGAATAACATTTGTTCGGTCTACAGTATCTCAGCATCCTTTTGTGGAACCAAATTTCTGTTGCTTCAAGTCTCCTCCTCATTTGTGAGAAGAGATAGTCCAGTATTCGCTGCTGGCCTGATATTGCACGTCGTTTTCTTTAAGTTAATAATAGTCATTCTGCAGTCGTCGTTGTCAAGCGATGACATTTGGAAAGTCATTCGAATAAGATGGAAAACATCGGTAAATAAATGAAATTGCTTTTATTTTTATTAAATTACGAAATTGCTTTCATAGCTCTGATCGTGTAAAACCATTTTATTTAATAAATCCGAACTTACGAATGCGAGGTTTCTGTAGTTTAATGTCAACCGGCTAACCTTTACTGTTTATCTATTATTTATTTTCTGTCTGATTTGCTTCTTGCTTAATACGTTGATAATTATCTGATTATTCAAGCGGATTTCATCAGTATTGGAATTGGGAGATCTAACAATGCAGTCAATATCAGTTTGCGTTCGTTTATGTTAATTCATGTTTTCAACAATATATGATGGTCTAATCGATGCGATATCCACATCTAACGCTCAAAATCTGCCTCATGGCAGATTTATATATGTCCTTATATCTTTCCCATTATAGTTAATACAAGATTGAATTTATTGAAAACCTATTTCAGACATTTCTGCTGCAGCATGTCAGAGTTGCATACAAAGTAAATATGTACAAACAATAGATTGAATTTATTGAAAATGTTTCTACATCTTTTTATGATCCTCGTAAAAGAATGGACCATTGTTCCTTGGGATTTCCATGAAAACTGTTTTCTTATGTTAATAATTGTTCTTACTAAATTCGTATCATTAAAAAACAAAAGATTTTTCTACAACATTGATTTTTAAATCATAATGTTTTTCACAAATAAATTTGTTTTAATAAAATCTCCGATACGCCGAATTATTTATTTCTGTTGACCATTTAAATAAACCATAAACACAAATAGTTGGCTGAGCACGAACTTATCTCCTAAGGCTCTTTTAGTCTTTATACATGAAGAGCAACTAACCATTATATAGATACGTCTTAGTTACTTTGACATGACGCAGTCAAATAATGTCAGAAAACAGTTTCCGGAATGAAGACGGTCGATAGGAAATAATAGGCTTTGTGTTGAAAACAAACAGTGAATTCCGTAATAATGCGCTCCTAATGTCTGGACAGAGTTTGTCGCTGGCAAAAGAATTTCAATGAAAGACAGAAGAAATATAGACAGAAGAAAAAGAAAAACAGTAATAGAAAAACGAATAGAACAAAGATGATAGGTTATTTCAATATAACAAAATAAAAGAGGGAAATTTATAAATATTTTTACTGTGTTGTTATTGCACTAGTCTACGAGCTTCTTTATAATAATGAATTTAAGGATGAGTAGTTTCTTTGTATATAAGTGACTTACATTCCGTAAAAGTAAGTTTTAATAGGACTGGAATACCACTACTTAACAAAATTAACTATATTTGATTGTTAAACAGGATTTTATTTCGTGGAGATTTGTGCTAGTATAATATGGCAAATCATTTAATAACAAAAAAGACTAATCCTGAAAAATATAACAAATGTCAAAGAGAAAGAACTTGCTTAAGAAGTACTAAAAGTACAGAAAATTAATGAAAAATGAAAATTGGATGCTGAAGACTTTATCAAGCAAATAAATAAAAAATAATGCAAAAACTGAAGATTGGAGAGAAAAGGAAATGAAATTCGAAATACTGGTTGTGGAGTAAAGAAATAAAACAGATTCGTAATGGTGAAGAAAAAAAAGAAGGAACAGGCCTGAAAGGAATAAGGAATATCTAGAACAAGAAGCTCATTTAAAAGAAGGAAAAAAAAAGAATGAACAACAGTGGAGGAGAACTAATCAGAAGATAATAACCGGTATTTTTCTAACAATATATATATATATATATGTGTGTGTGTGTGTGTGTGTGTGTGTGTGTGTGTGTGTGTGTGCAGGAATGTTTTGATTGTAATCCCACATTATTTCTTAATTAACGTTATATCAAGTGGATAAGGTTGTTTAAGTAAGTGTCTTCCTTAAAAAGAGGCCACGGTTTCGAATCCAGATGAAAGACATATTCTTGTTAAGATACCCGAATGCCAAGGCCGGCAAGCGCCAGTTACGCTGTTTATAAAACAAGGATGTCCATTCAACCACGTGTATGAACAAAATATAACATGTATAATAATAGGATAAGAATATATACATAATAATTTTTCATATAAACAAAAACAATTTTATGAGAAAATATTATAATAAAGAATTATTGGTCTACTACCGGTCTTTTGAATTAAGCGTTGATTAAACGTTAGAATTTATATATTATTTTTCTCATTACATTTGTGTGTGTATATATATATATATATATATATATATATATATATAATTTATTCGAAATTTATAACATATTATGTTATAAAATCACTACAAAAATAGCTAATTTGTTTCAACACTTCTGGTGTCTTATCAAGTGATGGTGTTGAATGTAGAATAAAGGGTTTTAAAAGATTCTAATCGACCAAGTACCCCTCGCTAGGGGAAACGCTGTTACATAAGCTGCAATGACCAATCAAAATACAAGTATACGAGAATTCAAAAAACTTGACAACGAGCCTTGGTCATAATTATTAACGCCTTAATGTTAGGTTTAGACTAAAATAGAAATCTTTCTGATTAATTAATATTAAATTTTACAATAAAATTAAAAATTACCAATTTAAATTTTAAATTTAATCTGTATTAAGTTTGAAATATAAAATTATTTAGAGAAGAAACTGAGGAAAAAATATATTTTATTATTTATTTTGTTTTAATTGAAAGGCCAAAAACTCAGAATAAATTTTAATCTAATAGGGATGTAAAGCATCGCTACACCTTAGATACATTTGAAATGGTGATATGGGCAGGGGGGAGAAATCTTGCAAAAGACAACCAGATATTGAACTCACACTCTTTGGTCCTGTCACTGGTTAAAGCGGTGGAGAACTTTGAGAGGGAAATTAACAAGAGATAACTGACATCTATTAGACATGGCACGTGGAACTAGAACAGTCTACCCTAGTGAGCGAAATAAAGGGTTCAGTTCGACATTCCAACTACCTGAAGAAGGCCGGAGCGTACAACGGCCGAAACGTTGTGATAAACAAGGCGACAAAAATGAGGACAATAGTCCGAATAATGTAAATAGAGCACAATTGTTGTACATAAAATTAGTCAACCGTTGAAATATTTTCCTGATTAATCATCTCGAATTTGATTTGATGATTTTTATCTACGCGATTAGTTTTACGAAAACTATTTAACACATGAACTGATAATATATGAGAGATTTATTTCCATAATTATCAATGCTTTATTGTAATGACTTTATTGTAAGTATTTTATATACATAACTATAACTAGCTGAAGTGTCTTTGGCACAAATCACTTTACGTTTTCTGTAAACTTCGATAACTTTCTTGGTTTGTATTTTGCAAGATCGTGCCAAATCTAATTTCAATTCATGCTACAGATGTTAGCTTGAGTCGATTTTGAACACATTTCTATTACCATAATATTATTTTTCTGAAAATAAAACATGTTGAGTTGCTTCGCGACATATGCTTCATATCTTTGCTTAGCGGAAGACGAATAACCTACCAAGTCTAATCTGCAAAACAGAAAGTAATTTTTTTTCTTCGGAAGAATGTACTGATTTTACAGGATTCATTTTCTCATCAATTCTAGTGAGGTTTCCAGGTAAATTCAGACACCATTTAAAATTCTATATCTACCATAATGCTTCAGTGTTTGAGTCGTATTTTTAGATGTTCGATTTTTTACGTCTTTTTTTCTTTCCAATTTTCTTTTCAAACCCGACGTTGCTGCTTATGTCCTAAATGTTCAGTTCTTCCTTTGACCTCCATCTCAATAATCTTTTGACTGATTCAAAACTTTTTAGCGAATTATAAACGATCTATTATCCCTGCAACCCATTCGTGGATCCTTTTCAGTTCAATATTCTAAGACATGTTGCCGGTTCCAACATTCTTCAGGTTTCCTCGGATCTCCTTTGCTCGATCTCGGATTGACTGTTACTTTACTTACCTTTCATGACGGAATCTACACGAGATAACCCGATACTGCAAATGTTGATGCGATACCAATTACTTTCTATTATAAACGATGGATAAGGCATTGAAAGAGCGTATGTTAAACTGCTTGGAAGGTTGATAATCATTTTATCTTTCAAATCCTGTCAGTATTCTTTCATCTTTGCCATGATTTAATTTGTAAAATAAATATATAGAGACCTTCTGAAATAACGTTGACCATTGTAGGATACAGAATGACTCACTTTTAGGTGTTATGGCCTTATTTATTATCGAACTTATTTTCCTATCAAATGTTTATACAAATGTTATTATTGCTTATATGGAAATAAAATAATTAATAATTATCTCTTGTCTATTATCCATTTACGTATTAAAATGTATTGTTATACTTGTAATGAAATCAAATTCGGAATAAAAAAAAATAAAATTATGAAAATAATATATCGGTCGAATACTTTATTGAGGTACAGTTTTATATAATGAAATTTTATTAGTTTTGGTGGATTCTGAAACATCAACAATTTCTTACTCATAATACAAATATTTTGACGCATTCATACAAGAGTTTTTCTTGTGTATCGATTTGCTGCCAAGATCATTTCTTTCTGCCACAGTCTAACATTTATTTCCATGGTATTTTCATTATATTTTTTAATTGTAAATAATCTAAAAATAATTTGAAACATACAGAAGGATCTGCGTAGGTTATTTGCAAGTATTTTTTTTTATATAATAGCATTGAACATGCACGGATTATCAAATCCACGAGATACAGTGCTAGGACCGATAACTCGTTGGTATCTAAGGACGGATATATATATATATATATATATATATATATATATATATATAGAGAGAGAGAGAGAGAGAGAGAGAGAGAGAGCGATAGAAAAAATAAAAAGAGAGAAGGAGCGAAAGTGTCGACAGAAAAATAATACAGGTATATCCTGACACATAAGAACAGATAGCTTAATAGCTGAATAGAATCAGTATGAGATAGACATACACCTACAGAAACACTAAGGATGCCATCGGTTATTAAACATTGTTCCGTGTACAGCGGGTGCTTCAATGCTGCGCTGGGTTCCGTTAAGTCTATTGAATAGTTGTGTATCAAAATAAAAATAACAAAAACTGAAAAGCTAAAGTTGAACAGACCAAAACCCCAAAAAAAAGGATGTAAATAAGAGTTTTTATATTTTCCTTCATTCCAAACCACTTAAGACTGAGTAGAAGTTTTGAATGAAAGTACTCTACCTTCTTATTCAGAGTTTGATGACAAGCACTTCTCATACACTTTTGGAAGCTACAAAACTTGAAACTGATATTCAAGATGTCTGATTGCTATTACAGTTTATAGAATGAGGATATTCAACTTTTAGGTCAGAGATAATTAGCTTTTGTGGCAAAGCATGAAAAAATTATGTTGCAGAAAACAAGACCGTATAAAAAGTAGAAGGAAGAGAAGCGGTGAACGAAAATATAATTAGAATTTTAAAAAATATAGCAAGTATAGGGGGAAAAATGCTCAACAGAAATGTTCACTTAAAATATTGCGATCGTTTTCAAGTAAGAACAGATATTGAATGATGTCTTTTCAGAATCTGAAAAAACACGCTGAAATATTGCAAAACTTAGATCATCTGTTAAAAGTAAGAGATCAGTTTAAATTAAAATTAATGTGAGCCTGAAAATGTCCTTCTTTATGTATACATGTTCAATTAATTTATAAGCATAGCTGTAAGCTTTCTTTCTTCATCTCCACAGTCTCAAGTTAATTTCTAGCTGAAATAAATACAAAGGTGCTGAGAATCTGTTTTTTCTCTTTTTTGTTATTCCAGTCTCTTCAAAACGTTGGTGGTCATGACTCTCCACAGATTTATTTCCTTCATTCTCAATAAATTTCAGTAATCTCTTAGGAAATATGGAGTTGTTTCTCGTTGTCTTTTTCTCGGTTTTACATCAGGAGAAGCCTTTTCCCTAGACTGGCGAAAAGCTAAAGAGGCCAGCCTACCCTGATATTTTAGCTTCTATCTGGGAAAATAGAACCATGCTTTTCCCAAAGACATTTTTGAGAAAGTGAATTAAAACTTAAACTCGACTGGCCTATTCCATCATCCAGTCACCCGCACATACTTCGAACACCTTAAATATATTTTCTCCATACCCTAAGAAAAAATTGTTTGAATATATTCTACAGTTATTATTCATGCGCCAAAGTCATATTTAGGAAATTGGTAGTCGTACTGGAATCAGGGTAATTGCCCAGGAGTCAGGACAACCGTTCTTGGGAGTGATTATTGAGTATGTAGAATATATTTCTGGTTCTTAGAGTTGTTCCTAGTCCAGACTAAGTTCGCCTGACGAGAATGTGTTAAGTTTATCGTTTTATTTTGGTCTTATATTTGAAACTCCCCCCTCTCTTTTCACACCTCCGCAACTGTCCCTCTTCTACCCCGCACCACTTGTCCAGAAAAAGGAGAAAAGCTGGATATTGAATAACATTTTTTACCCTAAGAACATATGTCGACAGAAGGGAAGCAGAGGAGGACTTTACAACACAAAAGAAGGCCCTCTTGGGTCCAATTTTCAAAGTCGCCTTTGTCGACGGGAAGTCGGTGGAAGATCTCCGCAACTTCCCTAAGGCCTCGGAAGTGATTGGTTGTATTAGTGACACGGAGAAATATTTAAATGTTGATCCCACCTATATGAGGCAAAAGATGCCTTTCCCGAACTGCGCATGGCCCAGACGGGTACATCAGATTTAAAGAAACTTTTAAGATTTTGTGCAGGGAGTGTCCCGCTGCTTCTCTACCCCTCTCTATACAGAGCCTTAAAACTAACATATCCCATGAACGTTGGTGGTATTGTCCTTGGTGGACGGAATACGTTAGAGTTGGAACAGGGAGCCTAGGACAATCCGTCGGGGTACTTACCTCCGCAGATTTCTGCCCTGTACGGGAATAGGTTGATTGATTTTTCTCTTTTTCAGTTTTAAAAATGTCTATCAAGATAGCCAGTCTGAGTGTGAATGGCTTGAGGGGTCGGTGTAAGGCTACCAGCCTGCATTGTGACCTATTGTCGTTCGGTGAGAATGTCGCCGTTATCCAGGAAACTCACTCTGTTTGCAACGTTGATGCTTGTGTGCTGTCTAACGACTTTGTCATCTATTCAACGTATGGAGACCGACTGACCAGAGGTGTTTCTTTGCTGGTTAGTCGTATCCTGGATGTGGTGGGGATCTTGTCCATGTCGATGCCGGGCGCCGGTTGATCTTTGCCGATATTGCAGTGTAAAGTAGTTCGTTTCGGATCGTTGCGGTTTCGAAAGGAGTGTGTCTTGTTATTTCAGCAGTTGAGGCCGTTCCTGATGGATTCAACACCCCTAGTCTTAATGGTGGGGGGGCTGGAATGCCATCCTAGACCCCAGGTTAGACAGGGGGTAGGGAGCTAGCGGGACGTCGGGCGATCGTAGCTTGGTTGGTCCGATCGGTGATTTCTGTCTTCTCGATAGATACCGGGTCGATTACCCAAAGGCGGAAATGTGAACGTGGGCACTAGCTATCTGGATAGAATGTTAGTCAGAAGGACCGACATAGATCTACTAGATTGTCCCACGTTCCACTGGTGAGGCTATTCGGACCAGAGACTCGTCTGTACCCGGGTGGCGTTAGATTGTAGGCCTAGAATGGCTGCATACGGGAAGTTCAATCTGTCTTTACTGGACAGGCGGGACTTCCAGGAACAGCTAACTAACTGAAGCGGGAACTAGTGGGGCGGTTATTGGGAATAGGTGGTGGGAGAGGCTTAAGAATAGGATTAAGTCCTTCACCACAGAGGCTCGCACTAGACAAGGCTAACAAGGTGAAGGCTCTTAATGAGAGTCTTTCCCGGGCGGAAGCTGTGGGGATCCCTTGAAATAGCCCTGGTTAGAGAGGCCTTGGAGCGTTTGGCTAGCAAGCGCTTCTTGGGGCAGGTAATTAGACATAAGTTAAACAAAATGTCTTCCGAAGCTGTGAACATGATGCAGAATTGCGCAAGGAAGAGATCCACCAATTTCCGGTCGCTACATTAGAGTGGTCAAAACCCCGGAGGGGCGTACTCTGAGGTCGACTGACGACATGTGTGATACGTTTCGGCGGCATTTCGAGAGTCGGTTTACCAAGGAGACTGGTCTCTGTAACGAAAAGTTTCACAGCTATTTGGCTGACTTTCCTCGGCTTTCGCCGACTGAAGCGGCTAGCTGCGAGGGAGAGATCTCAGAGGACGAAGTCTACGCGGCACTGAAGAAGGTCGGCAGAGGCAAATCGCCGGGTCTGGATGATTTGTCCTATGAAGTGTCGCACATCTTTATCCCGATTTTGACTATCGTGTTCAACAACTACCGGATTTCCAGGGATGTGATCACGCTGTTGCAAAAGGGCAAGGATGTTGGACGGGATTTAGATGATTACAGGCCCATAATTCTGTTTAACACAGAGTTAAAGATTTTGGACAAGATCTTGACGGAGCATTTGCAGTCAGTTGCCGAGATTCTGTTCGGACTCGAGCAGACTTGTGCTGTGAAGGGCCGAATAATTCAGAGCAACCTGCATCTAACGTGCACGATCCTAGAAGGTTAAAACACGACGAGCAAGCTGCGCTGATCAATTTGGATCAGTCCAAGGTTTTTGATAGGGTTGACCATCGCTACGTGGCTGCTGTCCTACAGGCCGCAGGATTCGAACCCGACTTCTGCTGCTGGATTAGCCTCCTGTATTGCTTCCCCAGTGCTGTGGTACAGGTGAACGGAAAGGAGTCGCGCGCATTTGCACTGTCTCGATCGGTTCGTCGGGGTTGTCCGCTGTCGCCCCTACTTTACACTTTGACGTTGGAACCTCCCTTTTACCGGATGACGGACAGGGCGTGCAGTCTGGTCGTACATGGAATCGCTATCCCTGGTGGGGCTCGAGCCAGGGTTTCCGCGTACGGTTTTGTGTCGTCCCACAGCGGCATTGAAGATGCTTGAACGGTACGAAAATTTGACGGGGGCCAAGATTAACGGCAACAATCTTCCCTTTGGCTGGACGGACGGTCCTGTCCGCATTCTCCGGGTGTGGTTTGGATCTGACATCCCCACCCCCCAAAAGATTGGCCCGAGTTCCAGCCATATGTCGGCACGTCGGTCGAGTCTTGGCACCGTAGGAGGTTGTCCTTGAAAGGTAGGGCTGAGATGTGTGCTACATACGTCTTTTCTCATCCTTTACTGCATATCTGTACTTCCTTTGTGTAAGGGATGTAAAAAGGCGATCGTGCTTGCTCTCTACCCTCTTGTGGCAGGAACGCAAGTATAAAGTCGACAGAGAATTCTCTGCCCAACGTCCGTGTGAGTGGGGAATGGCTGGGAATGCCGCACTTGAAGAGTTGCAAACTCGCCTCGAGGTTGACTTTCCTACGCCACGCATCGACAGGAGACTTGATTTTGGCGGGGATTATGAGAGATGTCTTCCCTTTCCTTACTATCTCTCCTGCCATCTAGCGACGCGATTGGAGGAAGTCTTGCGAAGTGATCATTATTCTCATCAGGATCTAATCTGATTTTTTGAGCATCAGCTCAAGATGAAGATTAGAACTGATAGAAAGCGACTAGTTTCGAATGAGGTGATCTTGGTTTGCGTGAACGGGGCTAGCCCTGATTTTCCTTTTTAGGAACACCTAAGTCACATCGAGGTGGTTTTCTATGGAGCTCTCCCCTGGTTGGGATAGACTCTTTTTTTGTGTACCTAGTTAATGTGAGTAAGTGCCGTTCCCGGTTTCGGCTTTAGTTATGATGCAAGTCGAGATTCCCAACCTTCCCCTTTGGTTTTTGACCCTCCTTTTTCATCTCGAATGGGTCAGTTTTCTTCTCCCCCCGTGGCCGTATTTATTTTATCCTCCACCTCTCAAGTTCGTGAGACAGCCTCTTGATTTTGACTAAAGGAATAATACAGCAGCCTCTCTGAATTATTTTAGGGTTTGACGGATCCAGCTAACACCAGTTATCGTTATTTTGTTTGTTTTGATATGTTAGTTTATTTCGGGGTTCCCCACTCCCCGATCATTGTATCTCATCTATAGATTTTTTATGTATAGGATTTTATGCTCATCAAATTTTTATGTTATGGGTGATTTTGTAGGTTGCCTGAGTATATACGGTATTATGGCATATGGACGATTGAATGTTGTGGTTGTGTAAATTGTAATGAATGAATGAGTTGTGAATCTGATTAGGTAGGTATAAGATAGTGTCGACTAGCCTCAAGCCATTCCACCCTTTTAGGCTTTGTGCATTTCATATGAAATAAATCGCAGTCATTTTAAAAAAATTCTAATCGAACAGTTTATTACTACGGTAGTAAAAACCAGTTTGCTATCTGAAAACTGACTTTGAAAAGATTCCTGGCTCCTATAACAAAATATAAATCTGAAAACTTAATGTTTACTAATATATTTTTCTACAACTGTCCCTATATTTCATATAGTAGGCTTGAAAATACCATTGTAAATTTACCGTAGATCTTTCAAAAAGATGGCATCGGTATTCATCCATAATATATAATTGTTGAATTGCGCCAAATTTAGTACACGACTAGACATAGGAAAAACTCACAGAGAAATAAATTCTGTATTTCTAAGAGTGCTAAAATAAAAGCGAACAAAGAATCCTTCTAAAATCTATCGTAAAGCGTTTGCAAAAAGTACTGCTTCTTAAGTGATCTTTCTATGCGATTCCTTCCGATATTTTATAATTTTATCTTTTTGTCTGTTCTTTGAACCACTGATCTTAAGCACCGAAATAAATACCTTATATATCCAGAAAATCCTCAACAATGAAATCATAGGAATTGTGTATATTCTCTAATTACCAGTCAATGGCAGGTGGCACCGTATTGAAGTGTCAGCGATGACCGCCAGGAAATACAAACCAATTAGTGCCTCGTAGGAATTCTGATTTTAATAGGCGCTTGTAATTGGTAGACAGGCACGATACCAACTGTCGCTTTCCACTTCGTTAAATTCACCGTTTTACATTCAACCTCGATTTACATTGGGAGTTGATAAATAACGTGGTTCTTGAATATAAACAAGTAAATAGATAAACATGAAGGTATAAATAAAAAGAAGTGAAGAAATAGAAAAAGATCCAACAGAAAATAAGATGGGAAAAGAAGAAAAAAGAGTAGAAAAGTTAGAGACAGAATGACTGCATTAGAAGCTAAAAGAATAAAATGAAAATAGGAAGGATTGGAAGAAAGAACACAAAGACTGGAAAAGCAAGGGTGAAGAGAGGAATCGGAAGAAAATATAGGAACGAATAAAGACAGAAATAAAGAAAAAAATGAAAAACTAAACAAAAAAAAGGCGAGGAAATAAGTCAGGCAAACATTTGTACCCGAACACGTCCGGATATTTTTCGACTTCCGCTTTCTTGGCACGTAGACCAGTCATTCGTTGCCCTGCAGTAAAGGAATTTGTACGCGTTCATTTCATATTATTGGGGGGGAATCGGTGAAAATAATATGTTGCTCCATTGAAAGAATGGTAGAAGTGCTAGTGAAACATTAAACTTTATTTAAAATGATTTATGGTAACATACTAAGAAGAGATCGAATATTGTTCAGTGGTACAAGGAAGACAAGATGGGATCGATGATACAAGATTCTAAAAGAGGATTTCAGGAGAATAGTTTCCTTAAATATGGTGCTTCGAAAGAATGGTTTGCTTATCTGGTCATTATTGGACTACTATCAACTTCAAAGCAATCCCTTTGTCAAACGCTGGCTAGAAATTTTAGTGACTAAGCAAATATTACTTTCACAAGCCATTCTGGAAATTAAATTCTCCCGCCTTATTTATATATATATATATATATATATATATATATATATATATATATATATATATATATATATATATATATATATATATGTACCTTCATGAGATCTCTAAAAAGGAGCATAGCATGACGAAAAAGACGCCAAACTTGAAGAAAACAAACTTCATCCTCTAAATGATTATGTTATTATTAAGAGGAAAGATCAAAGTATTTTGGGGGTATCATTTTTACATTTTTTAAGCGTTCCTAGCATGCCCAAATCTTTTGTTAAAAATCTTGTTTTTTGAGTCAGAAAAATTGACAGATAATCAATCATGTCAACCATATTTTCCATTTTAAAAAAATGAAAATCTCGGTTTGAAATCCTTCTAAAAATCAATTATATGTTTTTCAAAACTTGTTTTAAGAAAGTTAGAAATTAAAACGTTTATTTAAAATATTTTGAACCAAGTTTAACTTAGTTTCTGCGCCGAAAAGATGTAATTAGAAAATAAAACAAAGCAGGTCATAACATTTCGCGTCACTTGACAGGTGACAAAATACATTTTCATTGCGTATTGATAGCTTACGTGAGGATAATTTATTCTACGGAAGGAGAGAAGTGAAAGTAATTAGATTTAAGTGAACAAATTATTTACCTCGTTATTTTTAACGAAAAGTTTCAGCGGTCTATTTTTTTTTTGTACTTACCTTTACGTTTACGTTGCTTTATGGAAAATATATTATAAAGAAATTAAAATAAGACTGTTGAGAATGAGATTAAATTTCATAAAATTGAAATAAGACGACTCACACTTTCAAACTGTAAAACAACTTCACAAATTTGAAATTGCAATGAAATATGTAAATGAAATAAATAGTACTTTGAAAAATGTAATAATGTTGCTGCCGAAAATTGCTTAGGATAGTGTTCAAATAATTGTATTAAAAATTCATTTTTCATCGAAAATTTTCTTTTGCTTTCAGAAAATATTGTCCATATTCATAAAAACAAGTAAAAGCAAATAAAAGCATTTGAAATTAAATAATATTTTTGTTTTATTGAGTTTTGTATGTTACAATTCAGGGCCGATTTTCAGGTGGGAGAGTCAATTAAAAAAACATGATTTGCTTTCCCCCAACGCCTTGTGCTTTTAACTAATATAATCATTAAACTGAACGCGACTGAATTTCTAGAGTTTTCATAAAATTAGTCAGGGGGGTGGGTAATAAATATAAAAAATATTTCTGCCATGACTTTAATAAAAAAAAGAAAAACATATTTATAATAATTTCAATCATCTGTGAATAGTTGCTGAAAGTTTCATTAACATTCGACAATTATTTTTATTTTTGCAAGATTTTCCAAATTAATGTTTCATAAAAAAAAACGTGCTAAAAATTTGCAATACAAAGAGAAACAAGTTTTTTCCTATCAAAATTTAGAATTTTCTAAAAAAGAAGGAAAAAATTTTAAAAATAATTAAAAAAAAATTTGGTCTTTCCTCTTAATAATAACATAATCATTTAAACGATAAAATTTAGTTTTCGTCAAGTTTGGTGTCTTTTTCTTCATGCTATCCTCTTTTTTAGCAATCTCATGAAGGCATATATATATATATATATATATATATATATATATATACGTAAAATTTAGCATCAAGAATTAATTTAAAGGTTCGTTTAATTCTTTATTACATATTTGCGTTTGCGTATAAGTTGTCACACGTTCTAATCAAATTTATTAAGTAAACCTGTTTCAATTTCTATAATGCAATTTATTCTGTCCTTCCCCGTCACTTATCTAAAAAATGTACTACAATATTTTCATAACTTTTATTATTTTATGAAATACATTACAGATGATTCTTCTAATTCACAGTCATTATTTTTCTCTTTCTCGTGTTTTTCCATCTGTTTCCTGCTCTCGTGAGCTTCTGGTCATATGCTTTGTTATTCTTCTCTCATTATGCGCTATCAGACATTACCTTAGATTGTTGCTTATTCTTGCACGATTTTCATAATTTTCATAAAATCTTCCTGTTTGTCGTGCATCCTTTCAAGTTATTGTTTCGCTTTATTTATTTTAAAATCACTTTACAACTTTCTTGGTTATCAACAAGCTATTAATATAAAATAAATAAATATCGTTATTTTTTTCTATTTTTCTCTCCAAGATTAATTCTATTGCTCATGCTCATATTGTTCAAAAATGTTAGTTCTAAAATTCCTTTTTGTTACTTCAGCTGATTTTGTTTTTTTTTCATAGAAAAAACTTCCATGCACGCTTTAACCAACACTTCTCTAAGTCTTTTAAAACTAAAATACAACGTCCCTTTACTTTGCATAGCAGCTCATTTTTGATAGACAGGATCGACCTATCAGCCGTATCATTGCTTTTTGGGTGAGGGTGGCTAGAGTAAGTGTTATCTGCGTGGAAAATGGATCGACGATCCGAGTTCACATTCCACTCTGCTACGTTCACTTTCACACAAATGTCCCTTGGAAAAGACAGAATGAATATCTTCGTCTCCAAGCTATAGGTTAAATAGTAAAGTAGCCTTGGTGGCAACCAGTCTAAGATAAGGACTATTCTGAATAGACAACTGTGGAGAAATCAACAAGAAAACTGCTCAACTATCTTTCCCAAGGAAAAAGGATCTGTAAAAAAGCATGATCACCTACTACCTGAAGAGAACTGACATAAAAAATATTTTGCTGCTCTTTTCTCCAATATAATTAAATAATTATTATTTTGAAACAAAAAGTAGGAAAAATACGCTGTCGTGTGTGTATTCCTCCTATTAATTGCCATTTGAGCAATGAAGCGCTTTTGTCAATATTTTCGTTATTTTGGGGGTTATTTTGTGTGTAAAATCATTTTTTGTAAATTCTATTTTATCTAAAGATTTATATTTGTTTGCATTTTTTCATTATTTTACTATTGTTATTGCAACTGCTATGAATGTCACTTTTCTTCTAGCTTTCATTATTGATACCTATGCAGAAATGGATGCTTAGTACTGTAATTGTGTTAAAAGTAATTAAACCATAGTTAGTAGTAGTTAAACCTATTGTTGTTGTTGTTCTTCTTCTTCATCATCAAAGAGAATTTAAAGTTATCTCTCTTTTTTTTCTCCGTCTATTCATTCAAATCTTCCACCATACGGTATATGAAAGGAGTTTGTTCTTCTCTATTTTCAATTCTGTTTGTATTCACTTATTTCTCTTCCCATGTTTTACTCATTCCTTTTCCTATCTACAGTTATTGATTTCTCCTTTTCATATCACTTGACATTTTAAAATTTTTATATTATTTTCTTCTTTTTTTGCATTCTCTTTATTGCTTATTCATTTCATTTTTCTTTCTTTTCTGATTACCGATTCGTTCTTTCTTTTTTTTCTTTTCTTTAACTTTTCCTGCTTTCTCATTATTCTTTACTGTTTTCATTCTTCATCCATATTTCCCATTCGTTTATATCGACCATTATTTCTTTCACCTTCCTTTTTGGTTTTACATCTTTTATTTCTTCATCCTTCAATTATTTCTTCCCGAACGTTTTTATTTTTTACCTTTTACTTCTTTCATCTTTTTTTCTTTCTTTTCATTTGACCAATATCCTTTCTTTTTTATGCTTCTTTCCTTTACAATTACTTTTTTTAGTACCTTTTCCTCTCCAGCTAATTTAACACCACATTGAATAAACTACACAATGTGGAACAGACACATCACGAAGCGAGCGATTGCTTAAGAGGTATGGTGGCAGGAACGGCGATGGCGATATTGGGCCTCGGCTAACCAAGTTTGGGGACGCAGCCGGTCGAAAAACTGTCAGTCAACGTACAAAGCAATGGTGCAGGAAATAGAATCTTCACCGAATGCCGGGACGTTCTGTGCAAAATTGTTTGCATTTGATAGATCTGATCAAGAGATTTGCCTGAATGAAAGTGAACAGAAAGCATAAAACGACTGTGTTGAAATGCAGTGGTGTTATTAGCCGGATAACCACTGGAAGCTGGTTGGAAACCAGATAAAAAAACGTGGGGGGGAAAAAGATATGTAGAAAGTTGTGAATAAAGAACGAAGGAATTTTGTAGGGCTGATATAGGGATAAGTGTATACAAGCAGGTGGAACATTTTCGTTAATAAATAAACACATATACATTCTGATGTAGCCGACTTTTTTCAAGAATTTCAATGCACTAAAGATAAATAAGATTGCATATGACTAATATTATTAAAAAATAGTTCAACTTTAGCAAAAGTATTCTAAATGCTGACCTTTTAGCTGGGAACGTACATCATCTATTAGCGCTTGAATCGTTAATAGAGAGAAATATTCGGATTAAAATTGTTACGTGGCAAATGTAAACTCCATCGAAATTCAATATCAATTATGCAGGCCTTCATTCTGAAAAAAGTTCCCTATTGTCATAAATTTTTAAAACTGAATTTACATATCCGACTGTATTAAATTCAAGAAGGACAATGAATTTCCTCGTTCAGCTCAGGTTTTTCATCAACAACTGTATTCGATCAACTTTGTTTTCGGGATTAAATTCTCCCATCGTTCTTGATACATTTTCTAGATAGTAGGAATATATTGGAAGAACCTTTCCCTGTAGTGTCCATAATTCTCACAGAGATAATCCAGTTACGATGTTATAAAATGTACTCAGTCTTTACAAAGACTATTCGGTAGTTCTTACGCATTCTTCGGTGATTCCAACAAAATTATTCATCATTATTCTTTTTTTTCTTTGTTTCTCTCTCTCTCTCTCTCTCTCTCTCTCTCTCTCTCTCTCTCGTTGTGACATGAAGACAAATGCAGGACTTTCTTGCCAATATCTTGCATTAAATGAAAACGCCAGGGAAAAGGTGTGCTTCCCCCTAAAAAAAGTGTGCATTTATCAGTTCGGACACGGAGGCCAGCCTGACAAGGTACGGTTGGATTTAGTTATTTTAAGTAAAGGTCATTTTTCTCGTTCGATTTTCTGCTGATCTATATCTGTTATATCAACGCAATAGAAGTCCCAGCGAGAAAGAGAGGCAATTCCAACCGTAACCTGCCATATTTATTTCTGTTAAAATACAGAAAATGTGGCACAAGGCCTAAAAAGGGGGATGGGGAAAAGGACGGTCTTCATCTGTCTTAACTTTAAAACTTAGCTAGCCGCAAATACTGACCCAAACATACAAACAATATTCCTAACACCAAAACAACACTCTTACTTACCTTTCTTACTGCATCCACCAAAATACCTCATTGTCTCTATGAAAATCCTAAATAGTCCCCATATGTACAAATTGTCGTCTGTGGGGGGGATAGAACAAGTTAAAAAATCCCCAATGAGTATGTACAATATGAATATAATCTATTTACAAAAAACTAAACAAAATCATGTTAGTAATACCCATCACAATCCTTAAATGTGGCAGAAATATCAGTTAACTGGACGAAATCGATGCGGGACTGTAAGAATATAGAAACATTCATTCATCCCAAGCACTCACACAGACAGACGGTCATTCTGATTTTCCAAGCGTAGCTTAGATGTGGCACAAGGCCGAAAATAGGGGCACCCAGTGAGTATCGTAATTGTTCTAGCGAGACAAGCTTGCTTACCATTACACCGCCTCGAGGTGCCCCAACCGTAACCTGTCAGGCTGATGTCCATGGTTAAAATGGTAGTTATACTTTGGCTCAAAAAGTGGTTTTCCCAAAGGAAAAAAGTGGGCACAATTTTTCTTTTGTAGAACTTCTCAATAGTTGTCTAATAAAATAAAGAAAAACATGGAATGTAACTCAAACACTTGTACCCTCTAAAAATAATGTTTAAGGTAATAAGAAATAACGTTTTGTTGCAATTTTTTTTTTGCCTTATTTTGACAATATGTACTCAAAAGTTACAAATTTTAATGGGTAAAGGGATTAGTAGCTCGTCTATTTATAAGGTTGTTTTGAATTTATCTAAATATAATTTGTCTACCACTGAAATCTGTTTTATCTCATAGATTGGAATTCTGCATTCCTCCCACGTCTGTTAAAAGAGAGAATATCTTTTCAGAATTTGAAATTTTTTCACTCAAATTTCGAAATTTTCCCCTCATTCACCACATATGTTTAGCGCATTAGAAGACCAGACTTAATGTTTTGGCCCTGGGCATATTCTGATACCCCGGGTTGATTATAATGAATTCAAATGGCAGCAAATTGTAACTATGAATTACGTCGATTATGTCAACAAGATTATGTTGATTTGGGATGATGGGGACAAATTTATGAGGCTGGAAAACACAGGATAGGAGAAAGTTAATGGAGTTGAACTTTCAAAAGTATTCACTCAGTTTGGTTAAAAAATAAAGTCCTTCCAGTGGACAGTTATAAATCTGGTAATCCATGGCTGTATGGTTTATCCAAAACTTCTCGGACTTCCGATTTTCGCAACACAAGTTGACAAATTGGTTGGATGTTTTGTCGTAGCCCGTGCTATAATTAATTCTGTTAAAGACACGTTTATTTTTTATGATGTTTCAGCGCTGAGGATAAGTTTATGCACTAATTTGAAATAATCTGTTGCAACAAAAAAAACTATGATATTTGCGCTGATGGGTTGTACCGTCGCAATTTCTCCAGATATTCCTGAAACCGTCTTTAAGGAATTGAATGAGTTTGCTACCAAGTCTGTGGAATTTACCGCTGATAAGATCAACTGATATGCAACTAGACAGGATAGCAATGACAAGTCATTTATGGCCAACAAATATATTTATTGGTTTTATCGAGCAGTATCCATTTGCACACATTAAAGGACCAATTGGTACGTTTTGTGTTTTTGATACTAAGATTAAGCATTAAGACATTACATCAAGCACTTAAAACGCTGAACCCGGCTTTTCACTTCACATGGGGAAAAGGACAACAATGGTGTTCACCATTCTCTTAATGCACAGCTTTTCATATATTGGGGGTACCGGAAGCCAATTTTTACAGATTTATATATATGATGATATTTTCCTTAAGACAATAAAAAATCAACATGATTAAAATCTTACTTCGTTGGGCCTTGTAATATATTCTGTGACTAAGTTGGATTCTGAAATTGAATTTATTAGGAAAGTTATAAACGAGAATGGGTATCCTTTGGGTATTGTAGAAACCTGCATTCGAGAAAATGCGACAATTTCGTAAGCCAAAGTCGATTGGACCCCAGAAATGAGTGAACTGTGAACTGGTGAAGTGAATGCAAGATTTGCTAAGCAGATTTTTCTATGTATAAAAAACTGTTATTTCTCTAATAATCCAGTTATTGTTTTTGGAACTCGTCCTATGTTTAGACCGATGCGGAAGGATATTCTACATATCCATCATGTCAATTTGGTACTTTACCAATTTAGATGCTAGTGCGATGCTGAATATGTAGGCAGAATGACCGATCAACCGACATGTACCAGCCAATATTCGCAAGGGAAAGCTAGACAAATTACATAGCTGTGTAAATGCAACAGGCTTAGCGACATCTGAACATTTGATTAAAAGCCAGCTGCGATCTGGATCTCATAGTCCAGTATTGAGCAGGGCTAATTTCGAATTTCACTTGGAAGTATTGAAATCAGTGAACATTAAGTCCTACCAGACAATCTCTCTTTAAGCAGAAGGCGGGCTACGTGGGTTTAAAAGTAATTAGCCCATAAGTGTTATATTTTCTTGAATATAACATCTCTTTTTGGTTTTTATATTTTTTTAGTCTCTCTGCAAACTTTTGTCTTCAATATTTGTTCTGATGAGAGAGGACTGATAAACCATTTTAGCTGGGATTTTTGTTGTTATATTTCCGTATTACCATTTTACGGTAATATATTTCTCGTTATGGTTTGGCTTTTAATATGTCCGTTTTTATTGTATTAATAAACCCCAAAATTAATGTCCAGAACTTAAAAATTAATTCTCAACAAATGTCAATAAATTATTTTATAAAACTACGTAGTACGAGTAAAAGAAAAAAATATTTTCATACATTTCGTTGTTATTAGTCGATTTTGATTATAAATTAAATTTTACGTTTGGACTTAATTAAATTGATGTTTAATGTCTAAAACAAAGAAAGAGATAATAGATTAATAGAAAATCAACACCAAATTAAATGCAAAATATGATTATAATTACAGTTTTACTTGGTTGACCTTAGGCTTAATTAAAAAATATCTTTGTACTAACGACCTCAATCAGATCCTGTCCATCACAATTAAAATGCAGCGAAAAAAATCTAATTCAAAAATTCATTTTGCATAGACAAATGTAAAGGAAATTCATTTGACCTTTGTTGTTATTTGTTGTGGAAACACTTTTGCATGATCCTATTTGTTTGATTAAATTTTGTTTGATCTCATTTCAATGCAATTCGATGTGAAAAGTATTTTTCTTAATTGGTTTTCCTTTTTTTAATGAATTTTTTCTAGAATTTCAATTTATATGAATTGATCTGCTTATAATCAATAGTTTTCTTATTATTTACCACTATGTTAGTTTAATTATTGATCTTGATTCGAGAAAAATGTCAGCTTCTTAACACAGTTTTTGCTACAAACTTCATACATACTAGGAGAATTCAAAAATCATGTAAAATATAATTAAAAGTAAGTATATTTCAATATAAGCTTTATATCCACATAAACCCAATCAAGGTACTTCTGTGGATAATAACACCATCCTGAAATATCTGAGGGTCTTGAGAATTTAATTATCTCAAAGCAAACAGTTAACCTCATTAATCGTCTTAATGTGGCTATCGTTCAAAATATTCTTATATTTAGGAAATGAGAAAAGTCAAAAGGTGTGAATCAAGAAATTAAAGTGGATGTTTATAGATATCGCATGAAAATCTCGTACTGTTTCATTCGTCTGATAAAGGGAATCGGCAGGGCGTTGTCATGGCAGAAAAGCTTTCTCTTCTAAACAGCTTTTTTTCCGATTTTGAAACTAATTTTTCTTTTTAAAAGACTTTCTTAATGTGACTCTCTTCACCTTAAAAAGTTAATTAGTAAAAAAAAGTTTTCTTTTTTTTATTAACCTCAGACAGAATTTTTTTTTCTAGATTTACATCCTTTGAGGCCAAATTCTACTAACCTTTTTCTCGCTATGCGAGTCGATATCACTTTGTTGCCTCTCGAAATTCAACAATCATGTTATAAGAGTTTTTATTCCTATCACCGAGAGATAACCTCTTTAGCAGTCCGTCTTCCCTTGAATTTGTGCACTTTTTCAGACTTTGACCATTAAAATCTTTAAAAGAATTGGTTTCGTTATATCTTAACGGTCGTTTGTACACCATTTCTTGAGCATTTCACTTTTTTTTGCAATTTTGACTTGGAATAACCTTTGTTATTTATTTAGCCCCTTTACTTTCAGGAATGTTTTTCTTCGGATATATTTTCAACATCGAAGAAGCACTTCTAAATTGATACTAAACTTGTTACTAAAAAAAAATAGGAAAGACTTAGCACTACAGATTAAAGTACAAATAAATAATTTTGCCACTTATTATAAATAAGTAAAAATGGATAAAAATCATTATTGGTAACCATAAATGAGAATGAGTCAACATTCAAGTATATTTATCACAAAACAACAAAAGATTTTCGCAGTGCGTCATTTTCATTCTTGACTTCAGCTGGACCCAGAATTGTTTAATTCATTGCCTCAAAATATTGACCGAAATACATTTCGTTGATATTGGTAATAATAAAGAGGAAAAAAAAACAATGAAAGAAAGTAAATAAAAAAGACTGAAATAAAATTACCGTGGCTAGTCGGGCTGATCAAAGCCGGAGACATACTTAATAGGCAATGTATTTCTTGCTTTAATTTAATAAATAATCTTTTTAAAATCTCTGACTTGTATGCCCTGTTTTTCAAAGAACACATTTTTATTTGAACTTATTCTTTTTAAATATCCATTTTAATTAATATATTCCGTACGGTTTTTAGTGTAATGTATTTTTTGAGAAAGGGCAAATTAAATTTAGCCCGACCTTAAATTCGGCGAATGTCAAACTGGTAGCCTTAAATCGTCGACTGCGGTGAGGAGATATATTAGTCAGCAGTACTGATCATAAACTTATACAATAAATTAAACAAAAAATTCACGGACAGAGATACATAAACACACTAACGCATAAACATATATACACTCACTCGAGATAGATATACACGTTATTTAAAAAATTATATCTGGCTTCGTCTTCACTCTTTTTTTTCATACATGTCTGGAAATTTATTTTAAATGTATGTTTATTTTTATAGAATTATTACAATTAATATTAAAATACCACAATGTGTTTTTTTAAATTTCAGATATCCTTTAAAATTATATAGTTTAGTTAAAGTAAAGGAACCATTTTAGCTTCTAAATTATACCAATAATATATGTTGTTAAAAATTGTAATGAGCCTGACAAAAATTAATGACCTTGAGTCGCCACTGATATATATATATATATATATATATATATATATATATATATATATTAATAATTATACTCGGTTGTTAAAAAAATGGATGGCACAATTTTCTAGTGTACATATATATATATATGAATTTGTTTTCAATTCATTTTATTTCAAACGTTATATTTAGTTGATATCCATGTTTGTAATAGACGCCCTTTTTTTGCTTTTTTATTTTAAACCGTGTGTATTGCGTTTATTGACTTGCAAACTTGTGAAAAATTAATAAATAAAATGTGGTCTCCGGTAAGATTTGAACCAGTGCCTTTCTTTGTAAGAGGTCACCACTGTTTCCGCCGACGTGCCTTAGACCGCCCGGCCAAGGTTCTATTTGCTCTTATAAGGAATGCACACCTTCTCGTTCAGTTATTCTGCCCAGTTTCGCATACGAAACGTAAACAAAGCAATTTCTTCAGAATTAATGAAATTTATTATTAATCCGATATATATATATATATATATATATATATATATATATATATATATATATATATATATATATATATATATATATATATTGCAAACGTTATTTTTACTGGATACTCCTTTTTGAAATAGATACCCTGTTTGTTTGTTTTTTTTTTAATTCTTAAGAAAACTTGAACTGGTTTTCTCCTATGGAGACACAGGTTCGAACCCTGTCGGAAAGTACATTTTCTTTAAGCTTCTTTTAAGTAATAATAATAATATATATATAGATAGATAGATGTGATTGTGTGAGATTTTTATTTTTCTTAATTGTTAATTCAAATGCATTATATACAAGTACAAACCTAATATGTAAATAACTAAAAACTGAAAGATTTTATAATGAAATTTGTTTTTACATAAAATGTTGGAATTAAGCAAGTGCTGCTGGTGAATCTTCAGGATACACTTATATTTTTATGAGTAATATATCTTGTGAATTTCAGTTTATAATATCTTTATTTCCTAAAAATATTAACACCTCGTGTTGGGGTTAAGTTTTATTATGTAAACAAACTTATGCAACATAAATTTATGTTTACAGATAAATTGCCATGATAGAGTCTATAAAAATATTGATTTGATTAACATAATATACTACTATGTAATTAAAATAAATATTTTATTCGAGATAAAAACTTTAAAATAATTAAAATTATTATTTATAAAAATAATTTAAATTTATTATATGAGGTAAAATAATTTAAGACAATTTGTCAGTTACAACATTTCCGATATCATCAATTATTGAAAATATTGTAAAAAAAAATGAAACTTGATCACAAATAACGATAAGAAATAATTCTTATTTCTTGTAATATAAATAATAAATGTTTCCTATATGAACTTTGCTTCCGTCGTGTACCCTCCGGCCTTTGTCGGGTGAACTTTGTTTTGGAATGTATAAACTTGTTCGTGTGAGGTATACCTCTTGCTTTTTTTTTTTTTGTGTGTGTGTGTGTGTGTGTGTGAGAGAGAGAGAGAGAGATATGGCAAGTTGTTTTGAAGTTTCTTGCCTCTTATTTGATGTCCATAATTTGACAGTCATACCCTAAAATAATCAGACATATTTCTTTTTAGTGGTGTAATGTAGTTCATGATTTACATTCTGATGCTTGTTATATTTAGTCTCTTATGCGATAACATGATTAAGAAAAAACAATATTAAAAAAACATTCTATATATTATAGAATTTCGTTCCGCATTGGATCAAAATCAGCAATGTTCTGTATCTTGTTGCATTCATGTGGCAATTGACATATGCTCAAGTGTAGATTTTTAGTCTTCTGGAAAGTGTATGAAAAGACGATCTCAGTTATACGAGAAATAATGGAAAAGTCCACTTCCTTACAAATACTTCTTGATCAGGTCAACAGATTTTCAGCCCCCCCCTCATACGCGCATGCATACATGTACGTTCATGCTAAAACATATATGTTTTAGTAAAATAGAACAGCCTATTATATATGTGGGTATGGGTGATGGCACTTGTGTATGTAGTAGATATAAATTAATGCTTGTGCTACACAGAGATGTATGTGTATGTATAGCACCCTCACTCACACTCACACACACACACACACACACACACACACACACACACACACACACACACACACACACACACACACATATATATATATATATATATATATATATATGCACTTCGTTCCGATCTTTCGGATTTTAGTTGTAGTTAATGAAGTAGTACATGGTTGCTAAGCCCGGTGCGGCTGACTAAACATTAAAACGGATGCGAAGGTCATTATATATATTTTTTCAATGACAGCAGATGCACACAGTACACGGACCCGTATATCTTGGCAACCAGCTACGTGCTTCGAAGTTGCTCGCCGACGTCTTGACTATCCATTCTCAAGTGGACGAACTGTCAAGCAGGACTGAAAGCTTTTAGAGTCATAAGGTGCACTTAGAAAGAAAGTAGTTTCACATTTTCTTCTGTTTCTGGAAATTTGTTCATCAGTTATGTTTCGTGATATAACTTCATCTGTTTCTCATAATGACTATATCTGGATTCCTATGTATGTATGACATACGTACGTATACACACGCGCAATAGCACAACACCGCATGCACATACACAAACACACACTCGCACACATTATCAGTAAGGTTGAACTTTCTTGAATTTGTACGAAAATTTATGAAATATTACCAGATAAACGCAGAATCAATTTTTTACTAGAATACAATTAAAAACATATATTTAAAAATATTTTTATTATTCCTAATTTGAATGTGTCCTCGTGCTCATAACACGCAAACCAGGAGTAAATCTTTCCTGGAATACTCTTTGATAAAGAGTTCTGCCTTTGAGTTTTGTAGGATGTTGTTCTACAGATATTATCCAAAACATCTCAAGTCTCTAAAGAGCAACGACAGAGCGTGTTAAGAGAAGGAGGAGAAATAAAAGAATCAAAACTACAAATACTTGTACTTGTAGAAATAATCTGATGACGCGTATATATAAGGAAGTAGTGTAGCTGTGAGACCTATGAACGCTGACAGATTTAACAACTGTTTGACTATGAAGTGTAAGTCAAGATCACTAAAATTGTACATTCTATTTTTCCAGGTGAAAACTAACTGACCTAGGTTTTCCTCGTGTACATGTATCAAGTGTATAAGAGAAATAAGTAAATTCTAGACAGACAGTGAAACTTGAAAACTGAAGGCAACCAAATGTAATGCAAGAACAGAACAATTAGCACAAGGATGGAAACCATCTGACGAAAGGAAACATTCCAATAAATTACAGCTACTTTAAAAAATTTAGATGGTTGAGGTGTCCTTAAGGAATATTAACTTGGAAATAATTTCGCTATTTAAGATAATTTGGTGTAATTAAAATGGTAAATAATACATTATTACCTTGACTGAAAATAAAAATTATCTCTAAATATCATCGAGAGTTGTTTGCATAAAGACCTATACCTCGGATTGGCCTAGTTTCATGTGCTGTATAATTTCAGATTATAATTCTCTTGATTTGAAAAAAAAAATCAGTTAAAGCCAACCAAATAGTAGCGTGATTTGTTTGCATGAAGACATAATGCCGGTATCTTATAGGGAGAATAATTTTCTAGAAGAATGCCATCAAAACTCGGTCAAGTGGCGACCAATGTAAGGAGCTTAACCCCTTGATTTGATTAGTAAAATATTCAGTTGATACCAACACTAAACTCTCAGCCTCTTCTGTATGGTTTGAATGCTCGTCAAATACCTGGCATAATCAGTACGTGATGTATTATGTTTCATTTTTTAACTGTTAAAACTTATTAGAAACCAGATGAAACTAAATTCCTCCAGCGTGTTTTTAGACGAAACAATGGTTTGACCGATTTCTCTTCCTGCTATGATTGCTATTTTTTTTATCTGACCTTTTTTAAGGAGCTTCAGGTCATTTTCTATAGAGTTAATAATTATCGATAAAGTTGTCATTTGCATATTCCAGAAATTCTTGATATTTCCGCAAAATTTTCATTTTTTTTTCTCTGTTTTCATTGAGGTTAATCTTCTTATATGTCGATTGCGTTCATATTCAGCCTTCTGCCTCGAATCGTTTGGCCAATCTTTTTTGGAATTCCAAAGAAATGTTTCTATTTTCGCTGTCCACCTAAACCATTTTCCCATTCTTTAGTCTAATGGAAAAGCTGGAAAAATATAAAGAACAAAACACCAAAATATGATTGCAACCGAAAGGAAAAGAAAAAGAGAAAAACTGAGAAAAAGGAAAGAGTAATGTCGCTCTTATTAGAGTAGAAAGCCGTCGATTTATTGCTATCTCAGCTTTGGCATTTCTTAAGAAACGTGTTAAGAAAACAGCAAAAAGAAAGCAATCTTTTAGAGGCTAACAAATAACAAACTCAAGGAAATGTGAAGCCTAACCTTTAGTAAACTATCAAGTGTCATATATATATATATATATATATATATATATATATATATATATATATATATATATATATATATATATATGAATATGAGAAAAAAATGTCACTTATGGCATGCTATATTTATGAGTTAAAGTGTTAGTGATATCAGGGATAAAACGTATTTAAATATAAAAGCGGTCATTGAGGTCAACACCAAGCGGTGATAGTCATGATCTGGCGTTTGCGTTTAAGCATGAAACAGACCGCCGTCGCTGGATGTTCACCCCATTGTCCACTTTAATTATGTTTGCTGTATGATGACGGAAGTTTCTTGTTTAAGATTTTACATTTCCTTTCTTCGGTTGGGACAATTTTTTTCCGTATCAAGTGAGACTTTGAACTTATATTTTCCAATGTCTTTCGGACTTCAAAAGCATTATGAAATATTTTTTTGTTAGTTAATAAACGTATCAATTAAAAAGGTATACATCCTCGATACATTTATTCCCGCTACGAGTATGTGTGGTATCGGAATTTTCAAATATCTTGTTTTCAAACGTTGTGGTTGTTGTTTGTTTAACATTTATTTTAGTCTCCTAACCTGCATATTTATATCAATTAGCTAGGGAACAAGTACTAAAGTATCTTCAGTGCCCCACTACTCTATTTGTAGATTTGCTGGAGAATGTTTTTATCTAAACAGTTGCAGTTTTTCTTTGAATTTCCAATTGTTCCAAACTCTTTACAAGGATCTTCGGGATTTTTTCAAGTGCTCCAGCAATGCAAGTATCGTCTTCATATTTCCTAATCATTAAGTTCCAAAATTTTATTACGATTTCCACTCTCTTTAAAATCATTCTGTAGTCGGCTGCAACAGATTTATCCGCTCTAATGATTTTTTAGATGATTAGATTTTATTTCTTGGCTTGAATTCCAAAGTGCAGAATATATTTTTTACATTTTTCTCTCCCTTGTTCATGCTTATCATCTTTTATTCAAATCATTTTACAGTTTCAAAACGACAATCATTCCTGCCTAGTCATGTTTAATTTTATGTTTATTTTATTCTCATTGTAAGAAATTTTTCTAAATTCCTTTAGACTTTTATCTCTGTTTAAGCAGAGGCGGCAAGTGCCATTCTGTTGAATTTTGATTCCATGGATATTGATAGTTTTTTTCTTTCATTTGATTTTGCTTCCTTGTTTTGCTTTTTGTATAACAGTTTTGAAATGAGACAGAGAAAACATATATCTCAATTATACAGATTCAAACGGAGGTAAATATTATAAAAAGAAGCGTAACGAAGAAGAATGAAGAATATATTAGCAAAAGGAAACTGGAAAAAGAATAAAAAAACTACAGAAGAAAAGAAAGAAAAAATGATTTACAAATAGGAACAATAAGAAATCTGAAGGAAATTCCTGAAGTAATTTAAAATTAAAAGATAATGAAAGAAGAAAAGAAAAAATGAACGAAATAAATATAGTAAGTAAAGATAAATAATTATCAGAAATAAAAACAACCAGAAAAAAACAAATGCAAAACTGCAGAAAGGAAAATACGAATTAAAAATGAGAGAAAATAACATTGAATTCAATTTGTAGTAAAGGGCAATATGAATGAAACTAAAAATAAAAATATGAGAAAGTAATACAAGAAAACTTCAGAGCAAGAAAAGCAAACATAACTGGTGATTCCTCAACAGTCAAAAAAAAATATCAGCACAAATACCTTTTAAATTTAATTACCAACTTAGTTTTTTCGATTTAAAAAAAAGTAATGGCATGATGCAATATTTTCCTAAACCACACTAAATCTTATTTCGAAAAAATATATAATTGTATTTGAGAATTTTATCGCTGAAGCTGCATTAGAAACGTATAAACTATACTGCCAATTCAGTTTTAGGCAGCAGAATTCGTAACATTGACCATGTTATAAAGAAGAATTTCACAACGTTAAAAGGATATTATCTAAAAACATTTTAATAGCTAATGTCATCATCTGCTAGGCAGTAGACATCCTCAATAACCCATCCTTTATTTGTAGTAATTAACTGGAATAATATATTTTATATATATATATATATATATATATATATATATATATATATATATATATATATATATATATATATATATATAAATTTTGAAATTTTACAGTTAATTCTGCTTCTTTAATTTGACTATAAATCAAAAGTTTATCATGAAGAAAAAACGTTTTGAATAAAATGAACTTGTATTGCTTGAAAAATTATATAACAAATACTTGAATAGTAGAGACTAATATATTTATTTAAGTGTAGAATATATCCATGGCTATTGGAAATGTATTAGAAACATGTAATTCGCAAAGAGTTGAGAACTGAATAGTAATGAATTCAAACAACTTCGAATATTTTTTCTCTAGCAAAATAAGAAAATTGAAGAATTTAGTTGTAAAATTGTTTCCTTGTACTTTGCAATGCATTACAAATTCAGTAATAAAATCAGACAAATGGAAATCATTTTAGAAATAACTAATCATTTTCATAATAAATATCTTTACTGATAAATATAATTTAAATTAAGACATTATATTGACTACATAATCGAACTCCATTGTACTATTTATTCTTGTAAATCTAATATTCTATTTGCTCTGCTGGATTTTGTATGACCTTAACAATATTATACGAATTTGTTTGCTTTCTTTGTAACGCTTTTTGGGTGCAGTTTGATGGTGGGCGGAGGACTGTTCAGATATTTGGCGACTTGGATTGAAATTCTGAGAAAACGAAAACTAACAAAATTCCTCAGTTGAAAAAAAATCATCCAAACTACAGTACCGCGGAAAATGGAAAAAATATTTTGAGGTGATTTCAATTTCTATGAATACTTAATATCACGTGATCTCCGCGCTCTTAAAATGGAAAAGAATCGATTTTTTGTAGCATTCAAAATTTGGTGCAGGTTCATATTCATGAAGCAGCAACTAAAAAAATGAACTCAATGTCAGTGCTTTTCAAGACTCGCTCGCTAACAGAGTTCCGCAGAGAATGTTCACTGTTTTTAGTTGTAGGGAAGAGTCTACCGTTGGAATGTCTGTCAGCCTTTCTTTTTCATTTCGACTTACATAATAAGTCTAAATTTTCCTGCCCAAAAAGTGTTGCAACAAAATGTCATAACTCATAAAACTTCAATGGAGACAACACTAATCTGCGGATGGCAGGCAAACGAACCCGCGGAAACACCACAAATATGGTAATATTAAATAGTATCAAAAGCCCATCTTTAAATTAATGAGAATGTTTTTAAAATGCGTCAAAACATCTTAATTCAAACATAAAGTGAATAGAATATACAATCGTAAAGTGTATTTCCTAAGAATCATGTTGTTTCTTTGATATATTTAAAATTTATTGCCGAACAAAAGAAAATGTAAGAATTAATTTATTGCTAATGCCGTCTTTGTCAACCATGGAATTTTGTTTTGTATCTTCCTAAGATGTGAGATTATTAGCTTTTTACTACAATCTTATGCTTTTCAGAGCAATTTTATTTGGGTTAGACAAGTCTATGCATAAATTCAGGATGACGTCTCATTTCAGATTGTTACTGATATCAGACAGTATTATGGCGTTTTGTAAATCACCCATCAATGAAAAGTCCACAATGGACGTGCATCAGATTTATTAATGTCACTTTTTTTCGGCTATAACCCCCACCAACCTCTTCCTCGCATAAGAAACTTGTTTCGATCGGGCGTAACCCGAAGATTAATTTCCCCTCTCTAGAGGAATCTGTCACATTCTGGATTAGAACTAATGGTGTTGTATCAACTTCAATTATGCAAAAACCAGTTAAGTGTTTTCTTCATAAAGGTCTATTTATATGGTGTCAATAGTTGTAACCGGTTAGTTTTATTTCGCACGCTCCCACCGACCTCGGAAAAATTCTTTGATAGAACTGACCATTGGACCAAAATACCGTTGTATCTAGGAATAATAGGAACCCTGAGACGCAGAATTATTGCTGAAATTATTTCACATTGGTTTAGTTTCTGGAATGAAGACCGTCACTTTTATGGCCCCCACTGAGAATTAGTCGAAGTAGTCCTGTCTTTGGTAAAGATAATTTTAAAGAAACATACATTTTCTGTAGAGTTAGAATTTCAAGACTTATAGTAACAAATCTATTTCTTTGCTATTTGAACGAAACAGATAAGTTACTGTAAGTTTTAATCCTATCATCTGAAGTACCTCGAGAAGAAAAATGGTAAAGCAGTTCGTAAAATACTTATTAAATATGTTCTATTTATTTAGTCAAAAATAAAAGAAGTGGACATCGAAATTAAAAGATTAAATAACATATTAAATAGAGATAGAGTACATAACATTAAAAGAAAGAAATATTTGTATGTATGTATGTGTGGGTATGTGTGTGTTAATATGCATGAATATAAATACATATTTTATGCTAATTTACTTATTTTGGTCCCGGTTTTAAAAACGTAATTATTGTCCTTGATACTTATCCTCCTTGTACATATTATCATTTGCCAAGCACTAGACGAGTAAAGGATTCCTAGATTGCTTTAGGGTGAACGTCGTAGTAGGCAATTAGATATTGCTCCTTTTCTGTAATACTCTTGAAATGTATATTAGAACAAAACTGTTGTTCTTTTCCTTGTCTTTATTCCCCCCCTTATTCACGATCTCTTTTAGAATTATATCCTATTTCCAGTATCTCTATATATTCACATCTTTATTTTTCCTTGTCTTTGTTAATGTGAACGCGGCAACTTGCACCTCAGTCTTGGATGACGACAGATACTTCTTAGCCGACATTAAAGAAATTCATTTCTTAGTTCAGTGGCTCATGTCTTTTGTTCGTCACTGTATTATTATTTTGGTTCTTGTTGTTGCTGTCCTTTTGCCGGGTTGTTTTGTCGTCGAAATAATTACCTTTGTCCTGAAGAGAAAATAGAAAAAGTATGAAAATAGAAAATATATTTTTAAAAAGAAAATCCTGAATACGAGAAATTGAAAAATGTAAGAGACAGAAAGGAAAGAGAACCAAAGAAAGAAAACGAAGAGGAAAAAACTTGTCAATAAAAGAGAAAGAAAAAATGTAAGACCAAAAGCATAAAAAAGAAAGAAAGAAATGGAAAAAGAGGGAGACTAAAGATGAAATAATGACAGAAAAGTAGGAAAGGTAAATGGCAAAAGAAAAATATTTCTGAAAGTAAAATATATATGAAATCAAAGAATATAAAAGAAAAAGAGAGAAAGAAAAAATAGTTTAGAAGATAAACACGAATCAAGATGAGAGGTAAGGAGAGGGCAACATCTGAAATAAATTATTTCACAATGAATAACAATACTCATTATTTTCTTTTATTTCTAACTTCTTATCTATCGTCCGAAATAATTCATTGCCTCTCGCTCTTACTAATTACGGTTTCTTAAAACACAAAGAACAGCGATCAAACGAATCTTGAGAGAAAAAAAATGGCGGGCCATCTTGTTTACATTGACATCTAATAAGCGTTTATTACTTAATATGTCTGTTGACCAAGAGACGCAAAAATTGGTTCAACCGAAACACGGAGGATAAAATACACTGTCGCTACGTCAATTAGAGACTGTATCATATTATTGGTACAAGAATTTATATTAGTGTAATTGTAGAATGCTGATTAATAAGTTCATAGTGTTAATTTGTAACATTACTTAACATTTTGCAAGTCAAAAATATTTAAAATCATCAAAGTTAACAATCATTTGATAAATTCTTTTATTTGTCTAGATATAGATTTAATTCAAGTGACAACGATGGAATATCATTTTCAGTATTTTTATGTTTTATTACTCCGTGTTTTGCAGTGTAAGAAAAAAAAAGATGCATATACAAATAGATGTGTAATAAATAGTTGTAGCTGATGATGACCTGGACCTACTGGAAACATCGACCATCCTTGCGACCTCTGACTGCTATGAATGATCCTTTTTCTTGGTCACGGATGACACAGCCGCGCTAGAGGACTCCAGTTCATGCCTGACCTTAAACAATCAGGACCTGTCCACTTTTAAAAAGCTGGCGATCTCCGAATCACAGTAATTATATTTCAATAACCAATGTATATCTGGCGTACCATTTATTTGAACTGTGTTAGTTTCTTTCTTATATGGAGGATAGAATTTTGTTGTCGTTGAGTTTTCCTCAAGTAATTATAGGTGGACAGTTGTAACTTCTATAATGGAACGATTTTGAGGATGTAATTACTTTTCTTGTTTACAGTTACTGAAATTAAATATTTAAAATTAAACTGGTCATATATTTACTAACCACATATCTCTATTTTTCAAGAAAAGATTCACAACTCAATTAACTTTGTAATCATTTTCAATAAATTAAAAATTTCAGTTAATAGTGTCTATTATATATATATATATATATATATATATATATATATATATATATATTTACATATATACACACACGCAGAAATATATAACGAGATTATATATATACATATATATATATATATATATATATATATATATATATATATATATACATATATATATATATATATACACGCACATACACATACATACACACTGTATATATGTAATATAACAGAGCTATTAATATTAAGGCACATATAATCCTTCACCGACAGCACGACTCGGAGTTTCATGCACAACGGAATCTTCAGGTGCTGAGTATAGACTGAACGTTACGTAATTTAAATTATCTGGCTATCACAATGTTGGCACAGGTATATATGTTACTGGGATTACAGTTTTTTCTTAATTTAAAAATTATATTTGGCATTTAAAATAAACGGAATTTGTATATATCTGGAAAAATATATTTCAGAGTTGTGAATATTATTTTTTTATTTTGTATTAAGCATAAAATAGATTACTTTTTCTTAAAAAAAGTTTACAATAAAAATTAATCTGGAGCAACGTATTTAAGCAGACATTTATTTTTATGCATACAAGTAATCATCAATTCATTTCTATTATTTAAAAGGCTAAGATTTTTAAATGTTTTCGGATTAACTAATTTTTCAACAATTTTTCAACAACTTTCTTTCCCGTTATAAGATTTGGCTCTTGCTATAAAATCCAAGAGGATTATTACCATCATTCTTCAATTGCCAGAAATATTTAGAGAGAACAATTCTGCTTTTGTATTTTATATTGCTTAAAGTCTTTCGATGATGGTAGAAATGAAATTTCCAAAGATTTTCAGTGGAACCAAAATAAATTTAACATCATTCCCGGAATGTATGCTAACTCGGTATACAATATTATCAGTCATACATTAACCGTTTAAGAGATATTTTTCAGCAGTTTCTTTTATTATTAAAAAAAATTAACGATGTCTTTGTTGGAAATATATTTATTTAATTAATTTATTTAATATAGTGTTGTTATGTTGGGATATACATTTATCTATGTTATTAAGACAGCTATAGCTGATCGTAACATTATTTTTCTTTAAAATATCTATTTTAGTGTTGGTGAATGGTTAAAGTGTTTATGAATTAAATTTAGGAAGATTCTTCCGCTATTAGTTTTCACCTTACGGCCAAAAGGTGGATTAAACCATATGATTTTGCGTCTACGCTGTTTCTGCTTATCTCTACCATTTTTGTTTATTTCTATACACACTCTAAATTTACTTTATGATGGATTAGTTCTAAAATCTTTATATATTTAAGTGTATTATTATCAAATATTTCCTTATTGCTGGAGTTGGTAGATAATCTGACTTGGACTGATTTATGTAATTAATTTACAATTGTGTGGTTCTTTACTGCCGCATTTATGGTCATATAGATCTTTGTTATATGGTTTGTAATAACCCGTATTCAAGTCTAAGATCACATCGAGAAAGTTCATCACTTTAGCATTGGCCGCAGAGGTAATATTTAGTGTGTGATCTTTAAAA
Organism: Acanthosepion esculentum; assembly: GCA_964036315.1. Classification (NCBI taxonomy): domain Eukaryota; kingdom Metazoa; phylum Mollusca; class Cephalopoda; order Sepiida; family Sepiidae; genus Acanthosepion; species Acanthosepion esculentum. The sequence goes on from OZ038511.1 coordinate 58,192,984, forward strand.
ACAAATATCAGTTCTCTTCTCAATCTATATTTGGTGGACTTGTTTTACGCCGTCAACTCTATAGAGTCAGGTGTCCTTAATGTCGAAAATAAATCTTAGTCGCCACAATAACAAGATTCCAAATTTTCACATACCTCTGTTGAATCAAAAGCCCCCATAGCAATATTAAATTCTGGGTTACTTCTTTTGGTCAACAATTAACCATTATGGAAGAATATAGGTTTTTGTACCTGCTTTATGATATTTATTTCGTGATCCCTAATTAGGTCAGTATTTTTTTTTGCTAGATTTATAGCAGACATAAGCAGTTTATCGGTGATGGCCAAGTAAGAGAAACGAATTGGGAATTGGATGAATGAAAATTACATAATTATATATATATAAAGACAAAAGAAAAACTTAAGAGAATTAGTATTTAAATTATTTTAGTTTTGGATTAGTTTTCCTTTTGTCTTTATTATATTGTATTTTTACAAATATACTCTATCTGAATTTTTTGCACACACGCATATTTGCCTTGATAAAGTCCATCAGAAGACGAAACGCATCGGCTAAGATAAGTTTTTTGTCGGCTAAGATAAGTTTTCCTTATATATATATATAAGGAAAACTTATCTTAGCCGACAAAAAACTTATATATATATATATATATATATATATATATATATATATATATATATATATATATCGAGAGAGAACGAACGTAAGAGTGCATTAACATGAAGTTTAATGGAACTCATCTGATTAACTGAAAGTCACTGAGAATAATTTCTTAAGAGAATATCAACTTGACGACAAAAGAAGAGAAAAGGGATATAAAGGGAACGGATTAATTAAACAGTTCACTTGTCTCTATTTTAGCTGTGAATTCTTTATCTCCGCTTTATTGAATACATTGTTTAAGGAATTTTGTTTCATTGAATCTGATTATTAAAACATTCCAACTACTGTCATCAATTTTAGTGGCACAGGTACACATTATAAACACATTTGAGTTTCGATGTTTTACAAAAACAAAAAGAAATCATGCTAAATTGAAGCAGCACACACACACACACACACACACACACACACACACACACACACACACACACATATATATATATATATATATATACGATGATGGACACTCTCGTCGTTTTCGATATATGAGTGTTTTCAGTTCAGTTTTTATGTTTCGTATGAGACAACAATCTTGCACGGGATTTGCAAACAAATCCACACGAAGGGCATACTGAAGGGTTGACCGTCATATGGGTTGATGCAGTAGCCCAAGATTTAGTGTTAACTCTTAATTCTCTCAGATGGTTGAGACGATTCTTTTCAAAGTTAGTTATACTTCGGTAGCAGGTATTTCTCCAGTTTGCTCGGTTTTCAACAGCAAGTTCGAACTCCTCCATAGGGATGTTTGCAGCAATTAAATTGTATTTAAGTTTATCCTTGAAGCGTAAACAAGGACGGCCTACGTCACCGAATGGAATTGCAATAAACATGTATAATGAGTGGCCAATAATTCAATTTGCTTTGAATTTTCTTTTTATTCAGACGGTGAAGTGAGAAACATTGATATTGTAAAAGTTTTCTACACACCATATATTATGAAAATTATGGGAAAATTAACGAAATTTAAAGAACATTAGACATAATACTAATTAAAGCAAATGTCCGTTTTTCATTGCAGGAACAATTTCTTTCAATACTCGAATGTTTTATACATTTTCCTGGATTACACAGAGCGAGAGAGAGATAGAGAGAGAGTTTAAGATATGATTATATAGAGTCGAACGCTTATTCCTGCCTAAATATATATATACTTGATTAGAAAGGAAAACGAATTGATACATTCGTTATTTTCCACGTCTAATGTGAGTAAAGAATTTCGTAAACAACCATCTTTAGCAATTATGGTGGAGTATCACATTGTCAAATGAAAGATAATTGCATCCAATTATATTGTTATTTTCGCGAAGTCTTTTTATGAATTCATATTCATACGTTTGTGATTTGAGAAATAAGTAAGTCGATAAGAGCGATAATTAGCTTCAAAATGGAAAAATATTTAACTGGTTTATTAACGACCGTGGGTGAGTGTATAATATATATATATATATATATATATATATATATATATATATATATATATATATATTTAATTGGTAAGCTCTGAAAGTAATGCCTTCTATTTATTTCCACAAAAACTATAGCAGATACAAAACGCAAAAGACAAGCTTTGGACAAAGCAAATTTTCAGCTATGCATATTGGTCAATGATAAGTAACAGTTTGGATACTGTAATTGTAAAAACAATTTGCCCCACATTGTGTAATCACCGCTGATGAAGCGCATTATCCACCGCCTGACCTTGCTCACATTCACCGTTTAGTCTCCATAAAGGTTCACCTAGTGTCTATGAATATCAATGAGTGCAATTATTTTTACACACGAATGATATCTGGCATATATCTGCTTCAAAGCAGATGTCATTTTACCAAACTAACACTTAACTGTTATCTCTAACAAGGTAAATGGTTATTGGCACCTGGATTCAATATCTATTGCCGTATAAACGGAGGCATTAGTTTCGGAGCAACCATCATATATATATATATATATATATATATATATATATATATATATATATATATATATTGTGTGTGTGTGTGTGTGTGTGCAAAAGAAAGCGCAAGACAGGAAGAATGAGACCAAATACACATATACATTTGTTTGGATGAGTGTGCGCATGGATATATATGTGTATTTACATGCAATCAACTGATAGAGTGGCTTTGTTGCTTTCATTGTGTTTAATGCTTAAGCATTCCAATCCCATCACAGAAGAAAGTGGCGTCTTTGTCTTCCAAAAACTTCCCCACAGCATATATGATCTCATCATTGTATCCAAAATGGCGACCACGCAAGTGGGATTTGAGTTTAGGAAACAGAAATAAGTCAGATGGAGCTAAGTCAGGCGAGTAAAGTGGATGTAACAGTTCAAAGCCATAGTAGGCTGCTTAAGCTACAGCAACGTGAGCAGTTTCATTTTCTATCAATCAAGCCAATTGAGCTGGTCGCTATCTCTGTGTAGATAGATACATGCATTGAGATGGATGGAAAGAGTTGATGCGCGAACACACACAAGGAAAAACATTCACTGCAAGAAACATTTTTGTCATACAAATGTATGAATATATGTAGATATGTATTATCTTTGTGATTCGCAAACATCAAAAGAAATTGCAGTTCGTTTTTCTTTCTTTGTTTAAATTAGCCGTCAAAACATCCATGGATTGTCTTAAACATTTATAATTAATTCTTTGCTTATTCACCTATTTTTTGGCTTTCTCATCTTTTGCTTTATTTACCCTATTTACGTATCCGTACGACTACTTTTTACTTTATATTACGCTTGCTTATGACAGAATTTTACTTGAACATTCATTATAATTGATTTCAAGATAAACAGCTACACTAACTATAATATTTAAGCTACAGCAACCTGAGCAGTTTCATTTTGATAATATTTAAATACGTATATGGACAATATATTAAATGCGTATAAAAACAGTAATTTATTTTACCGAGATTGTGAAAGATAAAAATTGTAATAAATCCTATGTATCCTGCTTTATCGCTATTTTCGTGGAATGCGTTCATTCTTTAGTTCCACCAGTCCTAAAAGCACCACAGCGAAGAGCCGCCATGCCACGTACATTGTAACAAACCACCCCCATTCCCGTCGTATTCCATTTGTGAGATGTAAGTTCCACTCGAGCAGCTTCTTTCCGTGAACTACTGCCTAATGAACCGACTCCTAAGAGGATGCTCCTCCGTTCACTACAATCTTAACCTGTTCATGTCTAAGCTTAACTGTTATTTTCCAGTCATATTCACATAAGCTCTGCAACTTAATCTGCAACCCTCTACCTCAAGTGGCCCTCGTGCTTTTGCAGGAAAAAATAGATGATTTTTATCAACATGTATTAAAATATTTCTTATATTCGATGCCATATTAACTAGGTTAATTTCCGTCTCTTCAGAGTAACCTTAATTTTAATTTGATGCCGGTAAAAAAAATAAGAAGAAACATCAGTTTATATAAAATCATCAAAGAGGATATGTTTCATAGCAGATTCTGATAACCACTGGAAAGTATTTTCGTATCATAGATAGATAGATAGATAGATAGATAGATATGGATATGAATGAATGGAACTTATAAATAATGTAAAAATAAAGACTTAAGTAAAAATAATAAATAATGGCCAATAGTGACAAATACAGTTACTGTATTTTTCATGGATGAATATATTTTGAAATATGTTCTTGTAATGTTGTCTTTGTTCAAAATAGCCAAGTATTAGGAAGGCCGTAGTTTGTACTTACTAAGCTCCCTCCTCACCATGAGGTCAGGTTATGACACAAGGTCGGTTTAATGTGGGGAGCCCAAGCGCCTATACCCGAGCTAGAAACAAAAATTAATCGCATCTCCCGCGAGTGTCGGTTGCGCTGACCTCGGTGAGAGCTCGATCCCTCTCTCCGGTGCAATGAGAGGGCACGGTCTCGGGCAGCTGTTCCCTCGCAGTATAATTTCCCTTCGTTTGTGACTCTGTCCTTTGACGGAGCTGCTCCTGAGTGAACTCTGTCCAAAGACAGAGACGCAACTGAGAGATGATAAATAATCTGTTACAAACCAGTAGAGAGTAATTTACAAGCGGAAGGCCGTAGTTAGAGAGAGTATCAAAGGAACAGAAGACTAGCTAGAGGAAACAAAGAAGAGGTTTATGAAATACTCATACAGAAAAAATTGTGTAAATCAAATACTACTTAAATCTGACATTGGACTTGCACACTTACTTAAAAATATGCCAAATAGGCACATTAAAGTAGGAACAGTCCATTATCACATGAGTAGGGAAGAGCAGGAAGTATACCGAATCCTACACTACAACAGTTCTCGAGATTTTTGTTATTGCCAACAAAAGGTAAATATTTATTTTGATTACAATAATTTCGAATTATTTACTTACATACCCACATGAAGCTCTATTAATTTATATACATATTTATATATATACGGGAGGAATTGGCTCATGTGTGTTATTTAGCGTGAGTATAAATATGAAAATAAATTAGTGTATGTATATTCCGACGTGCATTCCTAAATACAGGGATACAAAGCTGCATATATTCAATAAGGTATATGGTTTTAATATATTTATATATGCGTGTGTGCTCGATTTCGTCCACACCAAGTCGCAGCTCCCTCGTAATGGATATGAATAGTGCACTCATTATCCTGCGATTCCTACCAATGACACAAATCTGATCATGGTATTTGGTAACGGGTGTCAGATAAGTTAGATTCATGCCTTTCTAAGTCTATTACTGAGAGAGTAGTAATGACAGTCATTATCGATAATTCAGCCAATGCACCATGTAAATGCATATATGTGTACACATATTTCTTTTCATGAGCATACTGGTGTAATATGTGTGTGAGAAGGAGGTGTATGCGCGCGTATGTATATGCATTCTTTCTCTTACGCACACACACACACACACACATACACTCACACAAACAATACATATGTGTGTGTGTGTGTGTACGTGTGTGTACATTCCTTGCATGTAGAAAGTCACAAAACTATATGCACACATGAATGCCATCAAATTAACATATCGATACGAATATTCAAACATTGATCTAATCCGTATCGTTTTATGTTTAAAGGTTTTGGTTCAAAGTCAAAATACTTATCTGATATTTATTACTTTCCTCGAACTATCGAGCAGAAATAAACGACGAGAAAAAGTAATCAATAAGCAATTGGGAAAGCAAATAAATCAATCTATTTCATCTCGACAGGACATCACAGATTTAAGCCGGATTTATTTCACGTGGACATTCGATTAAGACGATCGCATGCATCCGAACAGAATGATAAATTAGAAAACAAATGAGAAACGAAAATGAGAATGAGGCATAGAAAGAGAAAACCTTTTAATGAAATCGTGTAAAAGAAAAGAGCCAGATAGATAGATAGATTATTGGACAGACTGATACAGTTAGATATATAGGTATTGGACACATTTATATAGATAGATAAATAGATAAGTATTGTACAGACTGATATAGTCAAAGAGATAAATTATTGGATAGACTTATATAGATAGAACGATAAGTATTTGACAGAATGAGATAGATAGACGTATTGGAAGAACATAGATATGTATTGGACAAAATGATATGGATAGACAGATACTTCGGTAAATTATTGAACAAACTGATACAGTTAGATAGGTATTGGACAGATTTATATAGATAGATTGATAGTTAAGTATTGTACAGACTGATATAGACAAATTGATAAATTACTGAATAGACTGATATAGATTGATTGATACATGTGTATATAACACCATAATACTTCTGGGCATCAATTATAACAGAATTCTTTTTTAAATCTACATTGTTTATTGGAAATGGCACTAAATCTACTGCAATATATAACATATTACATCATCACGTAGCTAAAATGTTCAGTGTAATTTCCCTTTGAAGTAAATGAAAGTCTTATTTGATTGATCAATGATTTAGTAATAATTTGCCTGTGCCTTGTTTTGTGTCAGTATACAAGTTGTGAAGCTTCAGTAGTTAATTTAACTGTTCTTTTTACACTCTGAGAATGTGCATTTAAATTCAGCAACTCCCGTGTCGGTTCATTCATTAGAAACGTCTGCAGTTCATGATTTGAAAAACCTTCTGCAAGCGCAGGCTCAACAAATCCAATTGTGAGAGGTTAATCAGATTTGACCAGAGTTGATGAATGTCATTTTTTTAATTGCTTCTTTGGTGGTTCGCTGCTTCAGAAAAAATATTAGAAAATTTAACCATACTTGCTTATATTTTTGTGATTTAATTTGAATATAATTTTAAAATTAGTTTAGTAAATTGGCATAAATAATTAAGTATGAATACATACTTACTTATACTTTTTATAGCCACTTCCCTTACCTTCAATTTAACTGACTTCAATATTGAGAAAATAATATATCTGGAAGCAAGGAGAAAGTATTGTGCCCTAAATTTTTTAATGCAACATTCTGTATTTCGGTCGACTGTTGCTTTATTCTTTCGATCATTTTGGACATATACAGTTGTTGGTTATGGAATTTATTATTCCCTTTAATTTAAAACCAAATAACTGCGTATATTTCAACTATAAATTTTATAAGGCTGTACTATAAAAACTGATTACCGGAATTAAATTTCAACGCTTCGATTTTGAACCTAAACTTAATCTTTAAACTCGTTTCCCCACAAAAATCATTAACGATTTGAAAAAAATTGGTGTCCTTATTTATCATATCAAATCTCAACTTTCTAATTGAGTGTAATACCACGGTTCCCAAATCGATCTGTCGTAGTGCACATAACCCTATTACTCTTACTGCACTGTGAAGATGTTTAGTAAAAGATTCAAATATATCCAGACTTTAGTTATTTACAACGAGTAGATCTACACCTATGCTACTTTTCTCAGTGCATACGCGAAATATTGATGATACGGTTTATCAGTTGTATTAACTCTTCATAATTTTTTTACGCTCAGATTGCGTTGAACGCTACACGCGTTTGGCCTATATTATAGCCTTTTGTTATGCTCTATACTGATTTTGTGTACAGTTGCGATCACCCATGCTTTTCACCTAATTCCAAAGAGAATAATTTCTTCGTTTCTCTTTGCCTGTTTGCTGAATTTCGTAATGCTTTATCACTACAGATGAAGTGTCGACGCTTTTCAAATTTAATTTCTAATATTCAACTGGTCTTTTCCTTATAGTCAGTACTGAAACAGCATGATATTTTTATACAGACAATTTTGCTTAAATCTTCCTCACTGAAAAATTTAACTGTAAGAATGAGATATAGAGCACTGGATCGTCTATAGAAAAAATTCACCTGAACACAAATCCGTTCTATTGGGAACATCTGCTATATAAAATGAGTAACATTATAGTTAGTAACCTCCGGATTGTTCATTCTAGTAACAAGTCGAAGTTGAATAAACATTCCGAAAAGCATGCGTGGCTCAATTCGTGCCATCGGTGCCACAAGTAAAATTCAAATACAAATACATATTAGTAGATGTCTTAAACCTACACTGCATTCTTGTGTCATTTCACAATACATAATGTGATACAAAGTCCAAAACTATCATAACGATGGTCCCTCATTTGAAAATGTCATAACTAAACCTTCACTAAATACGTCCTTTTTTACGTTATAGTCAAAATTAAATTCCGACAAATAATGGTTCATATGTATGTGCATGGATTTCAAAAAAGACCTTGCGTTACTTACATCCTACCTGAGTGGGGAGGTCAAGTAAATAAAATCACAAGTGAGAGTATTTGTGTGTATATAAATATTTAGGATTGTATGTATATATATATATATATATATATATATATATATATATATATATATTATCAATATTCAATATCACAGCTAATATTACCATTAACATAATCACAATCGCTAATAACACAGCAGTAGTTAAAGACCCAAGAAGAGATTACTTTGCTTCGGTAAATCATGTTTTATTTTATTGTTAAAAATACATACATCATCACCATGTCTATAAGAAGAAACCAACTTAACCCACATGGTGGTAGTAGACCCAGATCAATGAGTATGGGTAATGCTCTACGTATGTGTGAGTGCATGTGAGCTTGTCTGCCGGCGCAAATAGCCGAGCTTAAAAAAGTCAAAGCCACTCCCACCTGTCCCCGACCATGAAAAATTGCTACATGAAATGCTACAATCTTGAAATTGCGTACATACGTATGCTCGAACGCATGAATGTGTAACTGCGCATAACACAAGATTATGTATACGAGTGTGTATGTACGGTCTAACATGCATACGCCTATACGCATGTGCGTCTATGCATATATGAGTGTCATCTCAAACAAATACAAGAGAAAATTTCCCCGTTTCCACCACCACACACAAATAAAACATAAATAGGAGAGGCTGAAACCGGGGTTATAAAGTACTATCCAAGCAACTGCATTATATATATATATATATATATATATATATATATATATATATATATATATATACCCGATGCAATAAGAACGAAAGTAATATATAAATTCTACTAACGTTCACAGCATTAATCCCAAAAAGGACTCGATACCGATAGTAGAGCGATAATTATTCATTAGAATTTTATCATATAAAACAGTTTACTTACTACAAAGATGCAACTTCATTTCGATGCAATTCAATTGCACCTCGACGGGTGAGAACCAAAAATGGTTATGAACAATTCTGCACGTAAGCAAGCCGTATGTAAAACGTCACTTCCTTTTTTCCATTTGTTTGAGAAAAAATATACATAAAGCCAAAAGGTTACTGAGTGAAACAATAGTGCTTGTTGATAGCAGTTTGGTGAGGGATGGATGGGGTGTTGAATGCTGGCTAGTCTGGGGAGGTTCCTTGGCAATAATCACGATCAAAAGTTTAGGTACAGCATCTTACAAGCGTCTAAGAGCGAGCGGTGGGGGAGAAAAGGTGGGAATAGGAGATAGTAATACGATGGAAGAAGTAGAAGGGATACATTCTAGCGATAGTTATAGTAGTAATTGGGAATGTTTTTTCTTTTTTTGTTTTTCTTTTGGTTTACTATAAAAAACACAAAATCTAAAGCTGAATTGCATATATTTATGTTAGAGTTATCGCTACTAATTTTGTAATCAATGAAAGTGTTTTGTAAATTAATAAATTTAGAAGTGGCGATTTCTTCTTGGTATGTTGAATATATAAGTTATTCGGGTTTAAAAAAAACGTTTTGATTTACAAATTAAATATAAGTAGAAAAATATATTAAAAAGTACGGGATATTATATAACTTTTATAATCTAATTTTGACCTATTCTCGGACTGTGTAACGTGTAGAATAAGTATGGGTGTAGAACAATTTATCTGAAAGTATTACTAGTAATATATATGCAGAAAAAAATTTAATAATTATAATCTAAGATAAATTAGTGGAGAGGTACATAAGAGGGTAGGAAGTATATCAAAGGAGGTGAGTTATAATTTTAAACGTTTAGAGTTGTGGAATTAAGAATTTAGCAAGATTGTGATGTTAGATCCTTAATATGTCTACAAAAAAACGGTGGTTTCATATCTTTGGTTTAATAAATGGGTGTTGTTCAAAAGTTCAATAATACATATTTTCTCCTGCAAACATAAAAAGCAAGGTTCGTTCAGAGATTTGCAAGTTCTGGCTTGTCTTAGGATTTTTCATTTAACCTTAGGTGTTTTTCCTTCCTCCTTCAGTTTCCAAAAATATTTCGAAATTGATGTCATATTGCGTTTGCCTGCATTTGTAAAAGAGTTTATGTGATTGTAATATCTATCCTTAAAAGGTCTTCTAGTTGATCTCACATACAGCTTAATATCTGGATGATGTCGATTTCCAAAGCCGTTTCGAGAAGGTTTTTATATATGGATGGATAGAAGTCAACAATGTCAAATTGTATGAAGGTACTTTTGTTTTTGCTATTGAGGCTTTTAAACCAATAAAATCACTTCTGTAGTGCCGACACATTGGATTAGGCCGAGCTGGCTCTTTATCTGTTTGTTTACACGTTCCAGGATCGTTTTGATAATTCTCCCGATTTCAAATTTAGTCGGGTTTATAATCCTTGTGGGTAGTTTGTTTCTATCCATCCATATCTAAAAACCTTCTCGAAACGGCTTTGGAGTTTGCCGAGTTTTACTCCGATATTTCTAAGGATGAAATCGACATCATCCTAAATTGCAGAAAATCAATTATAATCCACAACAACGAACAATGGATGGAAAAATTCAGGTGAAAACTTTGATGTATCGACGGGATCGATGGATTCTGCTGAGTCATCGGACTTGGTCGGACTCTTTATTTTATACAATCTCACTGCTCATAATGAAATTAGTTTAAATAATATAGGGATTTATAGGGACGATGGCTTGATGGTAGTAAATAATTCTACCGGAAGCAAGGTTGACAAGTTGAGGAAATCGATTCATAGAGTGTTTAAATCTTTACACCTCAAGGTTAAAATTAATTCTAACATAAAACAGGTAGACTTCATAGATGTAATCTTAAACTTAGCCCTAAATAATTTCCAACCCTTTTTGAAAAATAATGCTAACCCCATTTATATAAATCCTAATTCCAATCACCCAACGCTAGTTCTTAAGCATATCCCATCATCCGTTGAACGCCGTATCAACAAGCACTCTTCTAGCAAGAAAATATTCGATAAACACAAATATGTCTATAACAAAATCCTTACCGATAGTGGTTACAGATCTTCCGAAATTAAATATAGAGTAAATTGTAGTTATTCTAAAAAAACAATAGAGGAAGGAGAATAATTTGGTATACACCTCCCTTCAACAAATTAGTCCGTACCAAATTGGAACATAAATTTTAAAATCTAATTAACAAACACTTTCCTACGAAGAGTAAATTAAGTCAAATCTTCAACCTCAATACTCTAAAAAATAGTTATAGCTGTTCTAGAACTCTAGATAAAATTATTAAATCACATATCAATACAATACTGAAATCGAATCTCTCAAGAATTTTCCCATTTTACCGATATGGATAAAAAACGGTTAACTCCAGACCTTCTACTTGAAATAAGTTTTAAAAAATTAACTCGAACTCGCTTTCGTTTATTTGGCATTAAATTACATCACTTAACGTTCTCCATAGTTTACTTTTGCTTACAATTAGCTTTCAAGAATATTCTGAAAGCGTTCATAAATTTAAGAAATTTGAAAACTTAAGGATTTTTACAATTATTACATTTACCTTATCTAAGATGTCATTTGTTTTCGTTAAGATACACTTCGAGCAAAGATGATCTTTCAAGAGAAAACATAGGAGATTTGTTGTTTAAAAATAGTAATTTGACTTTGCTAACCAGACACTTACCCTGTAGCTAAATGGTATAGTACGTTAGGTTATATAACGATTACTTGTAGGAAACAAGTTGAAATTACTCGGATATTCAGGCCGGTAAATATAGTTAATACTGTTTATTATAAACAGAGCATTTACTTAAATATTTGTATCTGTAAAATAGCGTATAAACAGAAAATATATTAAAATAATTATATTAAAATAATTATATATTCATTATATATATATATATATATAGTGCGATGGATAAATTGCCGTCTAGATTACGGAAATAACAATGACATCTCATTTTAACAGATACATTTACCAAAATTGCACAAAAATATCTTGAAATACAGAATTTATTCAATAACAACGCCATTGGCTTCAACCAAAGCCTCCAGATGAATTCGGAATCTCATGCAACTCTTCTGGATTGTTTCCTTGTTTATGTTGGTGAATGCTGCCATAATTCTTGTGTTTAGTTTATCTTTGTTGTTACAAGGGGTTTTGTTGGTCTCTCGCTCAACTGCGCCCCACACAAAATCAAGGAGATTCGGTTTGGGGAGTTAGATGGCCAGATGTAAGTGGTGATGTGGTCGCAGAAATTGTCTCAGCCATGATTGGGCTCTCCTGCTTGTATGGCATGGTGTAGAGTCCTATTGCCAAATATAAGGTCTTCCAGCAACCGTCGCCTTAACACGGGATAGCTCTACTTCCTGATGGCACTTGACGTATGCCTCCGTGGTGAGTCTGTGGCCCTCACCAACAAATTCGGGAGTTATTCCGAGCTGCAGTAACTTCGTAATCACCATTACACTCATCCAAATCTTTCCTCTGCATTGTCCTCAGATTGACATCCAAACACTCCGAAATTGGAGCTTCCGATGAGAATAGCAAGCAGTACATTAAATTTATGGTCTCCAAATTTATGGTGGAGTAGGTTGGGTCATAGTGCGCTTTTTCTCATAGACGGAGCCGAACTGACCCTTCTATACTGGGTAAAATCAAACACAACTACGCGTATACGCGAAATTAAACATAAAATGTCGACAATTTACCAATCGCACGCTCTCTCTCCTCTCCCTCTCTCTCTACACACACACACACACACACACACACACACACACACACATATATATATATATATATATATGAAGAAATATCGTCTTAAAGTGTGCTATTTTTATAGGATAAAGTGCTCAATATCAGAGATAGAGCGTGTGTAAATATAAAAGTGAACATAGAAGTCAACACTTAGAGGCCTCTAAGTGTTGACTTCTATGTTCACTTTTATATATATATATATATATATATATATATATATATATATATATATATATATATACATATAAAATAAATCCTAATGACCCAGGTACTACCTACGTTGGTTTCACCACATGGAATCATCAGGGTGAACTATATATATATATATATATATATATATATATATATATATATATATATATATATATATATATATAATGGTTCATGCGTATAACGGCTGGAATTGTAGTAAACACCAAATAATTCATCCTCAACCGGTCAACCATTCCTGTGGTTTAGGAGATTATAATTCATCATATTCTGCTGCAGCTTGGCACAACTGGAGCTAAATAAGACATTAGCACCAGAAACAAAATAGCAAAAAGTATCAAACAACTAAAGTGTAACAAAATCGCAGCTGTTGACGAGATATCCCATCAGACATCGACAAACACACAGGTCCTACTCTGCCTACAAATCTATGATCTATGAACTCCTTGATTATTTTGGGGGACAGAAAAAATCGCTCAGGACTTTAAAGTCAAAAACGTTTTACAAAACAAATGAGAAAAATCAGGCAGCTCAAACTATCATTCTACTTTCAATCCTAACCAAAATGTACAGGGTAGTGCCATGCTTCCTCAAATCCCATGTCTATAACTTAAAGGTTTATCGTTGTACGACCGAGTCATTATCATTAGACTTCACCTACGTCGTTTGTGTTATATCGTTTGTCAAAGTTGTATAGATACTTGCATCAGATATTCAAAGTTAAATAAAACCTCTGACTGCAAAACGTATTTACAAAGACGTTCTATTGGCTACTCTTGTTTATGAAGTTGAATCCTGTGCAATTTACCAGTATCATCTACGCTTCCTAGATCACTTTCATTTCTGTTGATTCCACATCAATATCACTGCAGAGATTTCATCACAGGCGCCCTTTCTCAAGATGGAAGCTATGCTGCAACAGATACATCAGTACTGACAAGCCATGAGTCGATGATGAACATTTCTCATCAGCTGTCAATGACTCAGCTGACAATTCCTCTCTTGTTCTGACGAATTGACCTCACACATGCATATATATTTCAGAGTTTGAAAAAGACTGAATAGTCTGTACATTAATCATTTCTTTTATTTTACAATACATGTATAAATTTATACTATTGCTTTTGATTGGAATAAACACGATTATCAAACATTTTATAATGACAGCTCTCAATAAATCAAAACATTGACCTCTTCCGATTTTATCATATTTTTCTTAATGATATTTTTGTTTTAGTATTTGAGAATAAGAAATTATTTTTACGTTTCACTCAGTCTATAGATCTTTTTATAGTGATGGCACATACACGCTGTTTTAATAAGATGCGAACTCACTATAACTTGTGTCCAATATTTTCTCATTAACCATTACATTACTGTTTGCGCACGTCTACCTGTCATATAAAGACCCTGCGTAATGGGGAAAAACGTGGATGGCGAAGTTAAAATCCAGGGTTTCAAATGAAGAATTTTAAAGCAAGACTCTTCCCACTTAAAATAATGCGATACAATATTCTTTGGTTTGACCTTGTGCTAAGATTATAGACATAAATAAAGATAAGATACTTTTCTGATATTGTGATATAACATTTTCGATATAATATTTCACAGTAATGCGTGTGCGATACTCTTTTCCTATAAGTAGTAAATGGCATGACAGGTATCAATTATATACAGGGTGATATAAATATTTTCTTTGGGATAGTCGCATAGGAAAAGCTCAGGTTTTTTCAGATCCGGGGAACGAGGTGGTCAGTTTATGATGCAATCGTGAGAAATTATTCTTTTGCTCAATTATCCTGAAAAGTTGGGTTGTGGCCCTTGTTGTATGGGCTGTCGTCCTATCTTGTTGTACGAAAACAGGTTGATGCATTTAAAAATTCTTTGGAGTGACGTCCGAAAGATCTGTCGAAACCGCGTTCGAGTTGATGTGCTCAGATCTTCTACGATACTCTCCCTTTATCGCTCAAATACTTCTTCGTTCCTAGACCAACGTGATACGCCACTTTCTGAAATGTCACTTACTGAACCTTTACTCTCAAAAATCTCTCAGACGGTAATGGCGACGATATGCTAATTGAGTTTGAATTATTGATCCTTGGTTTTAGTAGAAATATTTTACGATATGTGTTTGTTTTTCAGTTGTGTATTTTTCCAAAGTTTCTTTTATAAATAACATGAAAGAAAACTAAAAGTAGTTAGTAAACTATGAAACTTCCAGGCCCTTTGTTTACTTTTGGGACACTCTGTACATGGTCTTTTAAAAAGGGAAACCTTATACATATATGGAGATTTTCTAAGCGTAGCGGAAGGCCGAAAGTATGGCACACACAGTGAGGATCTAACACACTACTCAGTTGTAATTGTTTGCAGGTTCTCCCGCACCTTATTCATACATGCCTAGCAAGTGATATATATCAAATAAAGTGACAACTTCTGTAAAATAATTAATGGATACAGAACAAATGTACTAGCCTTTGATTGTTGTTACTTTTTATATATAATGGCTGCCCACTCGTTGTACAAGGATGACCGCCACAGGGCTACGGTTGGATAGGATAGTACCTTCTCCGATTGCCACAAATGATGTTACCTGTGCGATTGGTTATAGTCAATCATAGCTTGCTCAATAATAACAGCCCTCATCCTGTCGATATATGAGGGGTTAGCAATGGGCTCGCCATTATCACCAGCAATGGCGAATATATACATGGAATACTTTGAGGAAATGGCATTAGAATCTATATCTCTAAAGCCAACTATATGGTTAAGGTACGTAGATGACACCTTCATACTCTGGCCACACCAGGAAGATGTTAAGGTTTTACTGGACCATGTGAACTCAATAAAACCTTCGATACAGTTCACAATGGAGAAAGAAAGTAACAACACAGTCCCATTCCAGGATGTTCTAATATCTCGAACAGAGCATGGCTTCAAGACATCCGTATACCGTAAACCAACATTCACCGGACAGTACCTCAATTTCATCTCCCACCATCCATACAGCGTAAAGAAAGGGATCGTCCGCTGCTTACAACACCGAGCAAAAGTCATAAGTGGCGACCCAGAGACATTAGATAAAGAATTGGTCAGTATAAGTAGTACCCTACAACGTAACAACTACCCTGGGTACATGGCAGCAGCCCTCAAAAACTGGGATAGGCAGATACAAGAGGAGGAGGAGGAGGACAACAACACTCAGAAAACAGTCTGCTTGCCTTATGTGAAGGGGTTATCAGAGAAAATACAAAGGATCTGCGGTCCATATAACATCAGGACAACCTTCAAAAGCTTGACGACACTTCGCAGATATCTCTCCAGAGTAAGACCCCCCCATAGAGGAGAACATGACTAAAGACTGTGTGTACGCTATCCCGTGCAGCTGCGGAAATAAATATAAAGGAGAGACAGGCCGCCCCCTTAAGGTGAGGCTTCAAGAACACCAGAAAGCTGTAACACGAGAGGGGAAGTGGAAAAATCAGGCGTGGCTGACCACATATGGAGAGAAAAGAGAGATCACCGCCCTCTGTGAGATCAGGTTGAGATCATAGACAGGGAACACCATTGGAAAATTCGTAAACTTAAGGAATCAGCACATATGCTAGGCCACAAAAATCTCCTGAGCGGTCCAAGCATAGAAATTAATACAATATGGGAACCAGTAATAAGGGGTGCCAGAGAAAAGCGATAACAACAACAAAGTTGCAATATGAGCTCTGGTAAAAACATGTAATGATAACAGTAAAACATTGCAATATGAGCACTGGTAAAAAATGATGCTGAAGACATTAGGTTTATAATACCCAGAAATTCATACACAGATGTCCTCAAGGAGACATGGCACAGTGGATAAAGGCGTTGGTTAGATCCAGTGACAGGACCCAAAGAGTGTGAGTTCAATAGCCGGTTAAGGCATTGGATGACTTTCAGAGGGAAATTAACAAGAGATAACTGATAACTGACATCCATTAAACATGGCACGTGGAACTAAAACATTCTACCCCAGTGAGCGAAATAAAGGGTTCAGTTCGACATTCCAACCACCTGAAGAAGGCTGGAGCGTACAACGGCCGAAACGTTGTAATAAACATGGCGACAAAGATGAGGACAATAGTTCTAATAATGTAAATAATATACACAGGGTGTATCAAAAATACTTTAAAAAAATCTTGGGGGCGGGTTCCTCACACCAAAACAAGGACAAAAATCCATATAAATATATGTCGAAAAGGCCATCGTTGTACTTCAAAACAACAACTCGCAATCATTGTTCAAAATGTTCGCCGCTTGCATCCGTCTGATCACTGACTCGCGAACTCTTTCAAATACTCCTACACGATGTGAAATGGTTTCGTAGGCCCCCATGATATGTTGATGAAGTATCTCTGCATTATTATTGATTGTTGCATAAACCAATTGTCAAGGATTGTGATCGGAGGAACGTGCAGGCCATGAAACCTGTCTTCCCCTAATATCCATCTTTCATGGTAGATGTCAGCCAGTGCATCGCGAGAAATGTGACTAAAATGTGCAAGAGCCCTGTCATGCATGAACCACATGCGTCTTCGTATTAGCAGGGGTACATCCACTATCAGGTCTGGAAGTGTGTTAGAAATAAATTCCCTGTAAACAGATCCTGTAAGATATGCTGGGAGAACATATGAACCTACCAGACAGTCACCTACAATTCCAGCCCATACATTAATCGTAAACTGCTGCTGCTGTCTAGCTTGTATTGTACCATGGGGATTCAGATCCTCCCACAAATGTTGGCTGTATAAATTTTTTTATTCAATTTCTTCCAAATTTTGCCTCATCCGGAAACAAAACTGAAGAGACAAACAATGGATCGCTAGTTTGTGCTATAAACTATGGGCAAAAGTTCTTCCGTGGTGAGTGATCAGAGGGCGAAAGACCATACACACGTCGCAAATGATACAGGTAGAGGAGCTGCTCTTGAATTATCCTGCATGCGGCACTATGAGATGTACGACATGCTCGGGTCACTTGACGTGTGCTGATACCTGGATCGTCTCCGACAGCCTATAGAATGTATTCTTCGTGGTGAGGCCTCCGAGCTATCTCAGTTTTCCTCGATCCATTGTTTGTGGCACCACGAATCCTGTCTCAGCAAAGGTTGGATGATTCGGCTGCTTTCAGTTTGGAAACGCAATCTGCTACAGCTGTGCAGCCACGCGTCCATTACAATTCGCGAGGCCGTATGGAAAAATCATATCTGCCTGCTCACAATATGAATATCCTGTCATTTTTAAACAGGGCACTTCTCAATTAACTCACTACTACACACGTTAAACGCTGAAGACAGACTAGTCACAAATGTACATGAATGACAAATGTAACCTAACCTACATGTAGGATCGAACCCATAACGCTGAATTTAAGACATCTTTTGTACCGGAACCAGCGCCATCTACCGTAAACTTTCTATAAACTTAATAAATAAAAATGAAGGATTTGAGGATATATATGTATATGGACTTTTTTGTCCTTGTTTTGGTGTGAGGATACTGCCCCCAAAGTTTTTAAAATTATTTTTGCTTTATCCTTTATATACACAGGGTTCAATAGATTAATCTTCGTCTAAATCAAGCAAAAATCAAAATAACATTGATATCACATTTTAACAGATTACCAAAATTACACAAAATTATCTTGAAATACTAAAGAGTAAATTTATTCAAAAAAAGAAAAAAAAATGCCATTGACTTCGAACAAGGCCTCCGGGCGACTTCAGAATCTCCTGCAACTCTTCTGGTCGGTCTCCTTGTTTAAGTTGGGGAATGCTGCCATAATCGTTGCCTTCAGTTCATTTTGGCATTACAACGAGTCTTGTTGGTCTCTCGCTCAACTGCGCCCCACACATAATAATCAAGGGGCTTGCAATCTGCGGAGTTAGATGGCCAGCTGTAAGTGGTGATGTAGTCGTAGAAATTATCTGACAGCCATGACTAGGTTCTTCTGCATGGTGGCATGGTGTTGAGTCATGTTGCCAGACAGAGGGTCTTCCAGTAGCCACCCTCTTAAAACAAGATAGCACTACCTCCTCAAGGCACTTGATATAGGCCTCCGTGTTGAATCTGAGGCTCTGTGGGTAGATGAATGAAAGCATGACGTCGCCATCACTAGTGATCACTCCAAACACCTTCGTAATCACCATTAGACTCATCCAACTCTTTCAGATTCCTCGGAACGGTCCTTAGATTGACACCCAAACACACTGAAATGTACGCATTGGAGCTTCCGGTGTGAATGTCAAGCATTACAGCATGTCGTTTCCAAATATCTGGTGAACTGAATCGTGCCATGTTGCCCTTTTTCTTACAGACGATGCCCAACTGACCCTACTATACGGTGCAGTTGATAAAATTAATAACAAAGCGCTTGCGCGAAATTAAAAAATGCCGACACGACAATTTACCCATCACCTCCAATATATGGGTAGACCCAAGGAGGATAAAATCCAGAGAGCTCAATGTAAATCCGAGCTAATAATTTAAATAAAAACAGACCACTTTAAGGTGCCAAGTAATAAATTATTTCACCACAGCCCTTTTAAAGAACTGCGGATCATCAGACTTTACTTCCAAAGGTTCGTTTCGTTTCGTTTCAACCTTTGGAAGTAAAGTCTGATGATCCGTAGTCCTTTAAAAGAGCTGTGGTGAAATAATTTATTACATGGAACCTTAAAGTGGTCTGTTTTTATTTAATATATATATATATATATATATATATATATATATACACACACCTACCTAACAAAAATTACAGTAATTTTTACGCCGTGGCTAAAATGTGGGATCTAACCAGCAACAACTGAATTTAAGACATATTTTGTACACTGACCATCATTGTACATAACATCTCAAACTTTACATTTGTTACCTTGCCATAGATTTGAAGAAGCAATGGAACTCATTATCAGTCTTGAATATAAATCTGAAAAAATGTATTTATTTTCGATCAGGTAAGCAAATAAAAATAAGAAATAAAATAGAGGTAATGTTCTCAGAATGCTAGTTATTCTTACATTACCTTTATTTTATTTTATTTTTTATTTGCTCACCTGATCGAAAATAAATACATTTTTTCAGATTTATATTAAGGGTAAAATGATTGCCTTGTATGACTTTAAAATTCTTTTATACATTGTTCTCATTTCTCCACCCATGATAAGAATGTATAAAAGAATTTTAAAGTAATACAAGGAAATCAGTTTACCCTTTCATCTGACCAAGACACCCATAAATGTATTTTCCTTAAGTGATTACTAAAATCACTTGCGACAATTTAGAGAGACAGAATACAAATAAGGTTTATTTTAATAATATATAAAAAAGAAGCCATGATTTTAAATTGTAGCCTCGTCGTTATTATCGAGGATAAAGCATTACCAATTCTAATAAAATTAATAACGTGTCCCATTTAGATTGTTTGACAAGTTAGCGGAAATCTTGCTACTGTCTTATTTTGCGGTTGACGATCTATCCCGTGAATATAGTTCCTTTCACTCCTTAATGATTTATATTAAGTAGTGCGTACTGATTTTTTTTTTTTTTTTTGCTTTTAATCGATATCACCCACGCAAAGCAGTAAAGCCACTAAGACAAGGGGTTACAGGGTGTGGCAGAATTAAGAACAGAAACATGAATAATGAACGGGAAAAAGGAAAAAGTAGGACAGTAGAAAGCGATTGACAATTCATTTAAATCTTTGCAAATCGAAGTTGGCTGGAAAGCATGGAACCGGAAGAGAGTTCCACAAACGAGAAGCGCGAGAAAACAATAGAACACACGGCTACATATAGCCTGCTCAAATGTCCATTGAGATTTCAACGCCAGTCAAGTACTGCGCTTAAATTCGTGAAGTCTAGGTACCATAACGAAGAACGATATTTATTTCTGCTTATTTACAGAAAATGTGGCACAAGGCCAAAATGGGGATAGGGAAAATAAATATATATATATATATATATATATATATATATACACACACACACACCATATTTTGAATGCTCTTGTAACAAGAGCATTCAAGCTTTAAGGATGCAACCTGGCAAGTTATGGTTGCTTGACCTGTGTATTTACAGATTTCAGTCTAGGATTTTGGTGCACGAGTTAACTGATGCAAAAAAAAAAAAAGGGGGGGGGGAGAGAGGTTTTTAACTAGAAGGAAAAAATCTTCAGGATACCCAAAATGAAAATGGAGGATGGTAATAAAAAAATGATCTGATGACAAAATGTTTACATGTTAAGGTATGCATTTTTGTTAGAGTTCATAGCCGTTTAATGACCAAATAAAGAAGAAAAACTGTCTATGGCGATTTAGAGATTGCAGCATATGTAGATAAATTTAGGATTTATCCCGCTTTGTAGACATTCATTTCATTCTTGTAGCAACCTAACGGGATTAGATAGCACGTTAAGAGTGGCTAAATCCGAACAATATTTAGCATTCGACAAAAGAAAGCTTCCATTTAACGAAGGTGCTACTATGAATATATATCATTAAATAATTTAGACAAGTTGTGGATTTATTCTTAATAAAATCCTCTCATATTCAAGGATGAGTTTCTTATCCTTCCTTTAATAAGGATAAGAAACTCGTTTGTAAATAGGAACGGTTCCTGTTAATAAGTACACAAAACTTGTCTAAATAATTTACTGAGACAGGTCTTAAAAAAAAATAAAAAAATACGCATGCACGTGTATAGGTCTTGGAGCAGAGAAATACACACTGGTCAATTACTCATTTTGGTCTGTTTTTAAAAGTCGTATCACTGTATTTTATTTGACTAAGCTTAGAAGTTTAGGTGATGTTCAGCTTGCAGTTCACTAGGAGACCGACTAAGCGGTTTCATTTGATACGGGAAGCAAAAGTAGTTTTTGTCAAGAATTTAAAAACAGAATAAAAGTTGTGCTGCGGTGCGTGTGAGGTTTTCGTTACAATCTTTGTAGTTCCTGTCGAAAAAAGATTTAGAAAAACATTGATAAAATAATCAGGATAAATATTTTATTCTAAAAAAAAAAAAAAAAGCTAAATACAACTTATACATATTTAAAATCAAATATAGAATTTTCCTTCCCCATTATCTCCACACAAAGGGAGAGGTACGCTACATTAAAACAAATTGTGAAGAATGTTCATGTCAGCAAGAAGTATATATATATTTATATATATATATATTACACATACAAATGGCACGGTATTGATTTTTTTGTTACTTCCTTGGAAGAAGAACCAAAATGAAAATAGTTTTTAACTAGAATAGGCTTTACATTTTTAAACGAAGTTTTGGAAGAAAACGCAAATAAAAAAATGCTTGACATTTTTGACAGACGTAAGCAGCGATAGTTATTAGAATTGAAGGATAATTTTCTTTTAAGGACAAAAGCAACTATCCCGCAAATGGCCAAAATAACGACAATGCACAAAGGGAAGATATTCTTTGCCAGATTTTAAAGAGGGTCATTAACGTTGTTCATTTTTTTTTTATCGACCAGTGGAAGATTGGAGGTTCCTAATAAATTAAAGGCCTGTCTTGGTTTAATGCCCCGGATACGTTCTGCTAGTCGAAGGTCTTTACGTGTAATAGTGGCCCTGTTAGCAAGCGCAGCTATTTGTTTGCAGTCTTTCAAGAGTTCACGTATATAGCTGCGGGCTGCCTTTAAGATCTGTAACGAAATCTTTCGACTAAAAGAACCTCTTGGGAGTCGCTTCGCTATGCCAAAAACGCGAACACGGGAATTTTGAAATTTCTTTGGCTTGCTGAATTTACGAATTCTTCTACGAGTAGAGAAACTTGGTCGAAAACGAATGACATTTTTCTTTTCCTCTATATCTAATTGTTTCAAATTTGTGGGTGACATTATCTATTGCAAATAACAAAGTCGATACTGGCAAACAATCGCTTCAAAATAACTATTGCCATGCAGAAATTATCAAGGCTAGTTATATAAAATTTTAACACTTGCATAATAAGTTGTGTGGGTGAGCCTATTAATAATCTCAGGTTTGTGTGCGCGTTTACGGAGACCAGTATTCTGCAAACATTTTGGTCTTGCAAGCTATCGATATTGAGTTCAAGCCTCACTACATGCTTCGCAAATATTTTTATATCTATAGTCTGCTGGAGCTAAAAATAGAGCGTGCCAATGTGTTTATGGGTTTATGTTACTGTCAGTAGTTGAAATTAGGCTGTCATTTTGTCCTTAATATTTTAAACAAAAAACAGTTTGAAAAAAAAACAGCCAAATAAAAGATAAGTAAATTTGTATTGTTACGGGGGGAAAGTTTACGTTAACTTATTAATAATATCCACCGTCCCATTTTTAGGACGCTGGGCATTAATGGGTTATAGGTAGAAGTACACGATTTTTATAAACCTATAAATAATACCAGAAATTTATTTTTATAATTAATACTGATCTTTACGGTGGACATTAATGTGTCAAGACGGTATTTTAGTCGTTGGAACATTTACTGTGCAATTTGATCGGAGAATGGTGCTCATTAAGTTAAATGTTTTGTTGTCATAAGTAAAATTTCTGTCTACATTTTGTCTACATTTCAATATCTGTAGCATTTGCTTGTCATATATTATCATCTGAATTTACCAAGATGCAACTTTATTCAAAAGTAAGAAAGGAAAGGGGAGAAAGATCGATGTTTCCACGAGCGTGCTATGCCTGGAACATTAGTGTCCAATATTCATTATTCAATTTTCTTATGACAATTCGAAAACTAAATTCTTTGAAGACGAGTGTTTAATCATAGTCCAGATCAAGAAATGCTAAACATAAAAAAGTGAACTTTGTTATCCGGTTACTCGTTATCCACAGAAATTCTGGTCACGGTTCACTCTTCCTAGCAACAGTTTAAGTCATCAATCAATAAAAGTTATCAGATATCAGCTTCTCGTTGTTGGCGATGGAGCAATAATAATAATAGGATAGAATCATGAGATATCTTTTTGAAAAATTCTATATCTATATAAATTCTTTGAATTAGATCAAAACCTTCTTTGGCACAACTTTACGATTATGCAAGAGTTGCCGTGTCATAAAACTCTGTCATTCTAAATATTAAAAACAAAATAATAAAGGACTTGCCTAAAAAGTGATAAGAGAGAGAGAGAGAGAGAGAGAGAGAGAGAGAGAGAGAGAGAGAGAGAGAGAGAGAGAGAGAGAAGAGAGAGCACTGAAAAGTTCTCGACCAAGGATTCAAAATAAATTAGGATGCAGAATTTGGAAAATGGTTGAACCTACAACTTTTCAGCACCCCTCCTACAATGTTATGCTTTTTACTCTTTACTCCTTTTTATTTAATGAGCAATTGCAACTGCTACCTTTTCTTCCAAATAATATCATGACCAATCAGACATGGTCTAGTTACTCTAAAGTTGTCGCACATGAAAGGGCGCATTTTTTGGTTGGTTGTTGATCCGGTCGTCTAACGAAGTAACCTCCTTAGTATATCAAAAATCTTAACTTATTCCTGACTCTTTTTCTTTCCAGATAATTTTTCTTTCAATATATTGTTACTCATAAGCCCAATGAAAATGATTAAAATAAAACAATGTCGAGTAATCTTACGGTATGAGAAAAGAAAAAGAACCATCTTCGCATTGAATCCTTACATGCGATGAGAAACGGATACTCTTTTACAGCAGTAAGAGAGTAAGCTAGTGAATCGCCAAAACAATACCCAAAACCTCCACTGTGACCTCAAAAATTAATGATTATGTATGGTGGTCTTTCAAAGGGGTTATTAATTATTCATTCTTGCCTCAAGGGAGAACAATAACAGCAACCTCGTATGGCGGAGTGTATGCACGAAAAATTGAAAAAGAAACATCCTCGACATGTGAATAGGGATGGCCCAATTTTGCTGAACGACATCACACGGCCGCACGCTTCTCAAGCAACTGTCGAAAAGCTGCATAGCCTGAATTATGAAATTTTGCCTCGTCCTCTATATTCACCCGATATCTCTCCAATTGATTATCACTTATTTAAGCATTTTGAGCTTTTCATACGCAATAAAAACATTCTCCAATAAGAAAGAATTTAGAGGTATATTGGAAAACAGTCAGTGAAATTAGTTATTTAACAGAAGCGATTTATTCATTTCCTATAAGTGCGCCATGTCATGTGTGACAACTTAATATTAGTATTAGGCTGTAGTTGATAAAAGCTCATCGAGTTCCCTGTAAGTCCTGTCACTGAGTCAGGTAGTGAAAATATATATATTGGCTGAACGAGAAATCAGAACGTCAATAAAAGAAGGTGACGTATTTCGAAAATTCTTTTAGAACGACACAAGACGTGTCATGTATAGGAAAGAAAATAGTATGGAACAAGTAAAAAAAAGTTATTTTCAACTTTTCTGGGAGATAAGGAACCGCCCGAATAATACAATATATAACAATTTTATATTAAAAATGCTGCTGCTGCTGCTGTTGTAATAATAATAATAATCTAAATGTATCATGGTACAGTTGTTTTGTTTATGTCTTGAGTACTTGGAGAGGGAAATTACTGGAAAGTAATTGAAACTCACCTGAAGCGAGTTGAATGTGTAATGCTCCTCATGCCAATAACATTTCCACCGAGCTTCTCTACGGCATGACTTCACTGAATCTCTTTTCGTATGTTCCTCTCGAATTTATATTTAAATTGGGGTCATCAGGAGAGAATGTGCACCGTTTCGGGGCCTTCCACTCAACGGTTTCACTTGCACACCTGCCCCCCCCCCTCACTGATATGAGGCCCCATTCTAACGATATACAAGTGTGTTGTAGTTAAACTAGTTCAAATGACTAACGGCGAAATTTGATTTACGAAAAATTCCGAAAAACGGCAAACCTCGCGTTCTGAGAATGCAACGTGAACCTCGTTACGCATTCACGATCAGTCATGTCATGCCGTCATGTTCACTGAAACACTCCACGGAATATTTCTTTTATTCCATATCCACATAGAACTATTTTCAGTTACTTTTATTAGGCGTTTTATACTTTTGGCCCTATTACGCCCTTTTATTCCAATTTCGCCCAGAAATTGGTACAGAGTGCCTGAAACGAAACCCCTCACTCCAACTTCCATTGCTTTAACAACTACATCATACCCCTCCTTTATTAGCTCTGATTTTAGATTTTCATATTGACTAGCTTTATAATCGTGGCTTTCTTCCATCCGGCTTTCGTATGGTACTGTTAATTCAACTAGGATGATTTTATAGTTCACCCTTGATAGAAAAACAATATCTGGTCGCAGGCCTTTACTTGCTATTATTTTTGGGTAATCATTACGCCAACCAGGAACGTCTGCAGATACCTCCCAGATACCACCAGAACTAAGGAGATTTTTTCCGGGTATAGCTTGACATTTGCTTGTTTGCTTAGAACCGACATATCTTTTTCCTTCTGCAACAAATTCCTGGGTTGAATTAGATGGCTCAGACTTCATATATTTCTTTACAATTTTGACCAACTCATCTAAAACACTATTGTGCCTCCATGTATATCTTCCATTGGCAAGGGCTGTTTTACATGAACTAAGGACATGTTCCAATGATTGTGGCTTTACCTTACACAGAGGACAAGGAGGATCACTCTCTTTCTTCCATTTAACCAGATTGCTCTTAGATGGTAGCAGGTCATATGTGGAACGTATTAAATAACTCAACCTGAGTGGAGCCATCTGCCAAATGTCCTTCCAAGTAATAGATTTCTGCAGAGCCTCCTCCCAGTTTGTCCATTGGCCTTGTTGGGATTGTTGCACTCCTTTTACGAGTCTTTAGTTATCTTCTTTGTTCCTTACATTTTGGATGACCATGTCCCGGCGATCTTTACCTGAAGTTTTCGACCACCATTGCCTTTCATTTAGTCCTAACCCTTGTTTCCCTGCTTGAGTGTATCCGATGACTTCATTGAAAGCTAGATTGTCTTTAGCACTTGTTATCGTCTCTCTGACCTTCCACTTTCTCCGTTTTTAATGTAGGATTTAATTCTTTTATAGTTTTATCCTTGGAGTCATCCAACATCATTTGAAGTCTAATTTTTTCGGATTTATACTCCCCCATAATCGATTTGAATGGTAACTTTAGCTTTGCTTGTCTACAGTACAATGCAATATCAGACAAACCTGGCGGGAAACCCAACCATTTTCGGATATATTTGTTTATTTTTCTTTCCATTGGCTCAATTGTACTCATTCCAAATTCGTATACAAGTAGGGGACATAGTAGCATTGGAATGAGCACATGCTCTAAGCACCATACCTTGTATTTTCCTTTTAGAAGACAAAGATCTATCCTATGGAGATCTTGTAATGATCTGAATGTTTCTTTTACTTGGTTGGTATCTTTTAAGCATTGATCGTACCACCGACCTAAACCTTTCACTGATTTTTCAGATACAGTAGGGATTCTTTGACCACCTACTACAAAATTTATGTTTTTATTCAACTTTCCTTTTCTAAGAGAAAGACTTATGGACTTGTTTGGTTTAAATTTCATTCTACACCAACTTATCAGGTCCTCCATCAAGCTTAATATCTTGCGAGTTGAACTTACCTTGGATGAGAGGATTGTAGTGTCATCCATGAACGCCTTCACTGGTGGCATTTGACAACCTCCACCAAGCTCAACAACATCAGCCATGTTGTTTGTCGCTTTAAGAATCAGCCGCATTGCTAGAACGAAAAGTATTGGTGACACTGTACATCCCATCGCAATTCCTACTTCAAGTCTATTCCACTTAGTCGTAAAGTCTTTTGTAGTGAAACGCATGAGGAAACCATCAAAATAAGTTCCTAGCATAACAGATATTTCCTCAGGAATATGGTACATTTGTAATGATAATTGTATCATTTGGTGAGGTACTGATCCGTAGGCATTAGCCAAATCCAACTAAATGACATCCAAATCTTTTCTTTTAATTTTCGCTTTTTGAATGGCCTCCCAGATCATACTTCCTTGCTCTAAGCAACCAGCTATTCCTGGATCACCACCCTTCTGTACTGACGTATCGATATACTCATTATCGAGAAGGTATTTGATCAACTTCGATACCAAAACTGCTAAAAATATCTTTCCTTCTACATTGAGAAGATACTTGAGAAGAGACTGCCTAACAAGTCACAACAGACTCACAGCACTTTTCGAAATATGCTTACTGTACACAATAAAGCAGATTTTTGTAGCATTCACAAAGTGTATTTTACACTAAATTCGTCGGCATATACTTTAATGAGATGGTGCCGAGTGCCCCAATTACTACTGGGTTGACGTTAACATTTTTCTCCCTCATTTTCCACAATCTAGTAATCTCAACATTAAGTTCAGGGTAATTGCTAATCTTTTCTAACTTGATTTGCTGATATAATGTGGTCAGTGGATATGGCCATATAAATTAATATGAATTCTTTTTCAGTTGTGTTGAGGATTACTATATCTTATCTACGGTGTCCAATAACTCGAACTGTTTGAAAGTCATAGTTCCAGGTCATCTTTAGCTTGCTTTCTCCTTCCAGTACTCTCAGTGGTACGTACACGTACCATTTCTCGGGCCCGTTGTAACCATATTTCTTTGCACAAGATCCAGTATAAGTTATGGCAAATTCTGCCATATCGTTTTTTGTTCTCTCTCGAAACCAGCATTTTACAGCTACTGATGTGACATATGTGACATTCACTTGTTTCTTTCCACAAAGCCTACAAATGCGAGTCACCTGTAGTTTAGTACACGTTTCTGGCTATGACTTTCGTCCGTAAAGCTTGTTCATGTGCAGCCAGGATTACACTTTCAGTTCTTCTTTCCTGGTTACCGTGCTTGAAATATTCCTGTGTGGCTTCACGGTCTTTCAGTCTTTCCGTTGCTCTTTCAAATTGTCCATGCAACCGTATACATTTATCCGGCCCCTTTGACGCCTTGAAACATAGAAATAGATATTAACGCAATAATAACAAGGCATGTCACTTTGAAAAATACCTCTCTTTATGATCACATTGTTAACATATTCATTGTTTTTGAGAACAGTAATAATATTGTCTGCTATACCGAACATCTGGAGTGTTTCCGAAATCCATGAATGAAGGCCTTTTGTAAATCAATCCTAGCCATACATAGTTTGATTTGATGTCTCTTACAATGACTCAGGGTTGTTTTGTCAATCACCGGATGATCCTTAGTACCTTGTGAGTCCTTGCGGCGCCCTATCTTCGCACAAGATAGCATTTTCATGGTGGGAGCAATATGTTTTCTCCGCGTAGATTCCTGTCAGGACTTTTCAAATTAAAATAAGGCATTACCCTTTCTTTTGTCCTTCATTGTAAGTATCATTCTACCGGTCACTATCCAATCAAGAATAGAACCACGAGATACATATCTATCCAGGTGTCCTGCCATGTAAAGCAATAAATCTCTTCAGCCCAAATTCCTGTATATCCCATCAGGTCCAGGTGATTTCCAAGCTGGGAGTTTCTTCACTTGTGCGGACACATTT
Organism: Acanthosepion esculentum; assembly: GCA_964036315.1. Lineage (NCBI taxonomy): Eukaryota > Metazoa > Mollusca > Cephalopoda > Sepiida > Sepiidae > Acanthosepion > Acanthosepion esculentum. The sequence goes on from OZ038511.1 coordinate 58,222,802, forward strand.
TCAACACCTATGGAGATAGCTTGGGAATTTTCAGCAGTTCATGCTTAACAGATTAAATCTATTCAGCGTTCCTATTGTGGGTGACAATCTTGTCCCAGATTCCGTTCCAAAAAGCCTGAGCTTCCGCAGCATCAAGACTTTCGTTCTCACCAGTGTCACCTCAAGACTCCTGAAGAATTGTCGCATGTTGTGTTCATACAAACTATGTTTTTATTTGCTCACAGCTTTCTGTATATCTCCGGGCCTTCCGTGTTTTTGGCATGATGCTCTGTTGCAACTGCTCCATAATTGTTCTGAGCCCATTTACCCATATCTTGTATTTCTGTTCAAGCTCATCTTGCTCACTTTGCTTACCATGTACCCAATTCCCTTTATACCGTTTTTCTATCTTACTCAGATGTTTTCTTAGCAGTACGATCCTCCTCTTATACCACGGCTCTTTTTCTTTTTTCTTCTGCTTTCTCTTTATTTCCCTTCTCTCTTCGATCAGAAAACGCTGTAGCGCGTATCAGGTCCTTTGTCTCGGTGACATTTTTTGTCAGTATGAACAGCAGAATATCGTTTACCTCCTGGGTAACTCATTGTTTCTATCAAGCTTTCTCAGGTTCATGGGAGTATGATCATCTGTACTATTCATTAATTCAAGCAACTGTTCAACAATACATTCTGATCTTCATTCAGTTCAGGTACTGGTGTTTCTTCAGCTTCATCAACAGGAGTTTCCACTGACCTCAGCTTGTTCACTTCAGATTGCACTTCATGTTGCGAACCTTCTTCAACAATTTTGTTGTCAAGATCTGTCAGTTCTTGATTCATTAGCAACCTTTTTACTAATCCGTGCAATTTCAACATCATTTGTTCCGTATTACCCTTACCTCGTTCATCAATCCAGTTTCAGAGAACCAGGATCTAAATTTGCCTCTTCGTGTTATTCAATAACAATCTCATACTTTAACTTCAACAATTTTCTTCACATGTTGCATACTTGATGTTTCTTGTTCAATAACAGGATAATGACGGGGGGGGGTGCCTGACCCTCTTCTCTCGCGCATTTAACTCCACACAAGGAAGCTTCAGCTTTGTCAGTCCCATTTATGCTATTATTGATTATTTCACTATTATTTTACATCATTTCTATGTATGAGTTTGTTAGTTTTAGGTTTTCTCCTCCGTTTAGTGTTTTCTCTTCCCACTATCACTATGTGGTTTGGCAACCAAGACCAAGAGAGGTCCACTTGCTCTCATCAAGGGTGAGAGTTATACTGTGCGCCAGATTTCATCTTCATATTACAACTCATTGTGATGATTCTTCTTTTATATGCTGTGTTACATCACCTGTACATCCTACATTCTGAAGTAACGGATAGTGCAAATACTCTTGGCAAATGTATGAATACATCTCCCTCTCACAGCTATAAGTTAAATAGTAGGATTTGTTTTTTGTAAAAATCAATGTTATTCGCAAAAAAAAAAAAAGAAATTATGCAAGCCGATTAATAAAGTGTTGCTAAGCCGTAAAAAAAACAATCAACTTTTAGGATTTGGGCGTTCATGGCTATTCACAAATCCCTATCTTTGCAACTCCAAGAAATATTTGCCTTTTTACTATCTCTTTCACTCACTTTTCGGCCATCCATTCTACACGACCTCGTTAGCTAGTTTACTGATTCCCTCTCGTCTTCAATTTGTCCTCCGAGTATCAAATTTTCCAAGCTTTCTTTCCTCAATAAGTGCCCAAGAGATTTCAACTGTCTCTTTCTGACCTTAAATGTTATGAGAGCTGACATTAATAAGTCTCTGTTATAGGCAAGAAATTAAACAAAGATGCTGTTTCAAGTATACAAAAGGTAGACACTATTTTCTTCCTTTCCTTCATTACTTTTTTCGGACACTTGTAATTTTCTCCTAATTTTTCTGTCTTTAATAATCCTTTCTTTTGTTCTGTCTTTCACATCCATTAAATATAGAAATGTAAACAAATTCAGTGGTTGGAGATTTAAATACCAAAATATGTCCTTTTCATTTAAAATTTTGAACCAATATTTGAATGATAAAGGCAAGTGATGATGGAAACAGAAAAAAAAAAGAAGAAATTTTGCATAGAAAAACTTTCATAGTATCATTACATAGTTATTTCCCTTAATTAAATTCCATTACACTTGTAATTATCTGAAGAACAAATAAGGCACAATTTTTATTGGATCATGGGATTGCTATGAAGTTATATTGGAAAAATAATGTATGCATTTGTAAACATAAAAATTCACGTTGACTCTAGTGCTTTGTTGTAAACACCAAAATTTGAAAAATATTTTGAATCTATGTAATTACGGTCATTTTCTAAAAGGCTCAATGAAAAATGTGCAGAAATACAAAGAATGATTATCACAGAAAAAGCAGATATGCATAAAAAAAAACAAGAGAACTAATAGGACAAAAGATGCTCATCAACAGGATGTATAAGATCCAAGGATAGGACACTGATATTAGAGAAAGAAATATACTTCAGAGATGAAAGAGAACAATGCACAATACACAGAAATATTGAAAAGCCAGAAATATTAAAATCTGAAATGGAATCAGCATTGGCAAATATGAACAGAAGTAAAGCAGCAGAACCTGATGGAATCATAACAGAGATGCCAGCAACCTTAGATGATTTTGTCATTGACAAGATCACAGACATAATAAATGCAATATACAACAGTGGTTACATACCAGAAGACCTAAGTAGATCTATTGCCTAAGAAGCCTAATAAACCATATAGCAAAACTTATTATTTGAATTCTGATGAATATAGCACACTGCAGAATCAGACCAGAAACAAGAAAACAGTACGGGTTCATCAAAGACAATGGAACAAGGAATGCAATATTTATGCACAGAATAACATCAAAAATAGTAATACAAATGCAAAGGGAGGTGGGTGCCTGTGTTTTATAGATTATACAAAAGCATTTAATAAAATATGTCACAGCAAGTGTTGGAACTGCTAGGTAACTTTGACATATTATGGAAGAATACTAGAATAATCCAGACCCTATATTGGCAATAAACCACATGTATACGGATAGAAAATGAGTTCAGTAAATACACAAAAATATAAAGTGGTGTAAGACAAAGATTATCTTATCACCAGACCTATTCAAGTTATACAGCAAAATGATTCTAAGAGAATTACAAGTCCTAGTAGGATTCATTATTGACAGCCACAACCTTAACATAAGATATACAAATGACACAGTGTTGATGGTAGACAGTGTTGAAACTAAGTATTTAAGATTTTTGTGATAGAAATTGCATTTTTCTAAGTATATATATATATATATATATATATATATATATATATATATATATATATATATATATATATCTCTAAAACAGCTTTGTATAGAAACAACATTGCACTCAATGTTCATGGAATCTCCTGGTGTGCAGTTAACACAAAAGCAATTCAGGTATTTTTGCCAAATTCCACATTAAAGAAACAAAGTAGGGCTTTGTTCTTTATCCAGATAGGCCCACATTTAATAAGTGAATGTATATTAAATTTTTAAAAATCCAATAATCCCACTACTATATTTAGTTTGATGTAAGTAAAATCCAATCATGGAAAAAATACAAAATAGTTTCAGCCAGATTCCATAAAGTTATCCTTGCTGTAAGTACTTGAGCCAATAGTGTACATAATATATTTTATTCATGAAAGCAATTAAAACATTTTCTAATTAAATAATCTCTTAGTTTTATTGCATTTTTATTTTATGATTCAGAGCAGATTTTTTGTAACTGAGTGCCCTATTTGACCAAAAGGTTTGAAGATTTAAATATTGAGTGATACAAAAAAATAATTTCCAAAATTTCATAAAATCATATTAATGTGTGTGTGTGAGGGGTTTAAATAAATTAATTATTTTAAATAAAGAATTGTTGCAAAAATAATTTAATTCTGTACTGAAAATTTCAACAATTATATAATTTTTGCAAGAATTTCTAAATCAAATCTCTAGTACAATTTTAATGAAAATTTCCAAGGTTCTAAAAAAATGGTAATAAAAAAAAAAATTATATCAAAATATCCTTTCATCTTCCTCTTAATAATAACAGATTTTGATGATAAAATTTTGTTTTTATTAAGTTTTAGGCATTATCAAAATTGGTTACAAACTTTCTGATAACCCCTTGATGTAAGGGAAACAGACCATAGCACTTTTCCAATCCTCTTTCTTCACCCTTCTGATTCTGTCTGTACAGGCTGATGTCAGGTTATCAGGCTTGTTTTTTTTATTCTGTGCAGACTTAAACTCAGTAGAAACAGGCTGAGCACTGAGCAGTAATAAAAAACAAGATGAGTTATCTCCACTAGACAAGGAAGCCAGGACAAGAACAATCTACCCTTGTAGATTAAATAAGGGTCCAGTTTGAAATTTCCTGAAAGTTACTCAGATAGACAAACACCCGAAGAAGGCTGCAGGATACAATAGCTGAAATGTTTTGATGAAAACAAAGATGAAGACAATTGTCTGAGTGTAAATAACATAATAAATCTTCCTGCCAAAACTTCAAAGAAAATCTTATTTTTCTCATCATAAGTTAATTAAACCAGTAAACTTATACAAACTATTTACAGAGTATCATATTTCATGACCCCTAAGATCCTCCAGGGTTAGGTCTTTAAGATTATACAGAACCAATAGTCCTGGTAAAACAGCATATTAGCTGATTACATGTCAACTTGATATTTAAAAACAGATATTTTTTTATGTCATTTTTTGGAAAAGGTGAGAGATATTAAAATCATGACACCACAGCTAGGGGAAAAAAAATTAAAGCATATTCTGTCAAATTATGATAAAATGAAGTTTCAAATAAAACAAAATCCACTGGTAATACATTTATGATGCAAGAAATCTAATTAATGTACTCATTTCAAGATTCTGTAAGATGTCTTTTTCTGTGTATAGTTCCAGTATCCTTCCTGTTGATTTCTACATAACATTTATTGTTAGCAGAAACTGAGCCAAGATATAGATATTTTTCAATTATAGAATGTTAGTTAAATGTCACTACTCAATGAAGCCAAGATTGATCATATTCTTATAAGTGATGGTACAAAAATAGTAACAAAAATGAAGAGTAAAAACATTAACAGTTATGTGGAAAATATCATCTTCAGATAATTTTAGGCAAAAAAATTAATGTCCAAATATCAATTTGTAGATAATGTGATTCGAATGGTTGAATTTGTTAATACTTTATGTTCTTCCTTTACAAGTGATAAAAAAATATGAAAACTTCAGAACAAAAATTTCATCAAATAGTTTTTAAATTGTCTTTTTAGAATGACCTTGCAATAAATGACTGAACAAGTGATGCTAATAGGTTTTTAATTTAGTTAGTCTCCAAGTCACAGAGGTAGTGATTTCAGTGGGTCCATGGGAAATTGAGTGGGTACCAACTAAAGTTCCTTAATAAATTGTAGTGTTAAACTGCAGGGTTCCAGACTAAGTTTTCTTTTTAATAGCATCCCAAATTTTTGTATCAAATCACTTAAACTGTCAGAAAAAAAGTTTTTCTTTTAAAATTGAAAAATTAAAAATCTTTTTTAAAATTAAAACAGTTATTTACATTTAATCACAATTAAGAAATTTTTTTTTTTTTGAGTGTTATGACAGAACAAAAGCTTATTTTTTTAAATTAAATTAATTGGATGTTTACTTTGTTTTTTTTTTATAAAAAAAACAAAACAAGTCGGATTAAGTGAACTTTCTTTTAAAATATTTAAGTTATCTCCCTTGAATCAGCTAATCAGTGACGCACTTTCTTTAACTTCCATATCTGTATGCTAGCAAATTCAAAGAAAATATTTTTTCTTTAACAACATAAATAGCACCAAAATAAAAACTCAAATGAAATAGAGATGAGTATACTACACGTGAACAACACACTGAACAAATCCAAATAAAAATATAATGGTGATTGTAGTGCCTAAGTAGCACCACAATAAATACATTTAAGATTGCCGATTGTAAAACATGAACAAAACATTCTGATCACCTTAACACAGTCTATAAACTGTCACCAAGATCTTTTAGTTTTAAAATAATCAACTAAATCAAATGTGATTTTAATTGATGACAAAATTCAATCACTATGAAACATTTAATTAAAAGTGTGTTGAGAAAGATGAAACAATGCAGGTAGGTTTGTAGAGCAGATTAATATGAATAAACTGAATAGCATTTGCCAGTAATTACTTATACTTCCTAATGCACAGCATTCTCTGACCCATTTCCATTTGGCCAGTACTTCTTCAAAAGGGAACTATGATCTTTTGTAACCCAGGTTGATGGTAAGAAGCTGCTCTTGATGTTCTAATGATAGTCCATTCTGATGAAGAATGAAGTTCTGGGCAAAGAACCTTTGTTCACAGTCATCACATAAAACAGTCACGGATGTTGAGGTTGGGAAAAATTTTTAGGTGCTATTTTGTCACCAATGCCCAAAGCCTTCACATATTGTTTCTGGGGTAGTTCTGTGCTTTGGTAACTTTAGTAAGTCCCACTTCAGTTGAGACTGAACACTATTGATGAGGGGATGGGTAGTCATCTGGTGATTTTCTCCACCCTCAATTCATTTATAGGTTTGCACATATCCATCATGAGTAATTTCAAACTCCTCCACTTCACAGACCTTCAGCTATTCTTCACTCATGAAGTCACACTGCAAGGAAGTATGTCAGCAGGCTATCAATTATCCTGTGAACAGCTTGAAGAGCATTGTAATACAATAACCATCAAATGGAATGCAGCAGTTTGTAAGTGGATGCCGAGTCTTCCAGGAATTTTTTAAATTTTAGTTGCTCATTTGGGACTGGGAAAGTTTTGTCCATTTCATTCATCAACATTAAGTCCCCTCAAAGGATGAAACTTGTAAGCTAAGAATAGTTTTTCTACTTATTCATAAAGACAATTACATTAATTAAAATTTATATTTATTTGCATATTTGACCAGAACTACGTTCAAAACCAGGAAGTGGGTGTTATTTCACCGACTCGACTATTATGCCAACTGGAACATAAATTAAGTACATATCACAACCAACAGTACTAATAGTTTGTAAAATAACATGTTTTATATATTTAACAACGAAAATGCAAAATGTTTAAAAAAATATCTAAGTACCATATCTTAGTTCATTCATGACAAATGATTTGCTTTCAGTTACAGAATATATTAGTTACATTTTAAATTAAAGATGGACACAGCATTGGCTTAAATGCACATGTTGACTTGGTATCAACAGATTCCTTTTACGAACTCATAACTGCTAAGGTTGGTTTGCATGCAATACTTCATTTTCATGAGAAAACTGGCGCATCCCTGGAACACACAGATAGGGAGTTTACTATGTCCTTTTAAATTTTTATGCATCAGGGAGCGCTGAACTACAGGAAAATAAATTTAGTTGCTCTTGTAAAATAAAAATGCACACACAGACATATATATATATATATATATCACAAATAGACAATTCTTTAAGACAGAATCTTAAGGAAGAACACAAAACTCAATCATTTTTTTTCTTTAATAAATACAAAAATATTAACCATATACAACAAATAGTAATAATTTTATACATAACTGCATTTGAAAACTACCACCACATATGAAGAGACATAAGAGAGGTCTTGTTTGCATAAAACTGACATTACATTTTACCTTTGTATTTGGTATTTGGAACAGTCACTACTGAAATACATTCAGTTTTTGTTTTGCAAGAAAATTGTTGGTTGACAAGATGTGCAATATGCCATTGATTATGATGAACGATTCCTGCTAATATGATGAGTGTATAAACAAATGTGATATTTTATGTGGTATGATCAAACATCCAGTATACCAAAATTGAATTCACTAGCCCGTGAGTCAGGAATCTACTTGACTGGGTCAGGTTGCTGCATATTTCTCACCAGTGTATTCTTAGGGAGTATTTGAGTCTAAGCAAAATCCTGGATTTCAATTACTGATTTTCAAGGTAGGTTGGAATATTGGTGCAACACAATAATATTTACTTTATCTGCTCTGATGATTAATCAATTTGACTGAATATTAACAACAAACGAATTAATTATGAAAGAATTAACAGAATCAAGGAATTTAAATCTCAAGGACATTTTGGTCGTGAATGGTCATCTGGAAACTGTTCATATGAGCAGACTGCAAAATCATTTTATATTAATGCAATTATAGAAAAGCAGGACCTCTCTCTCTCAAACCTTTATAGGTAGACATGGATTTCACCAAGTGAAAATTAAATCAAACTGTCAAGCTTTGAGCAAGATTTTTGCTGTACCTTTGTCAATAATCTACAAGATTTATTCTAAAAAGAGCAGAATATATGGTTATTCTTGGAGATGCAGAAAGGCTGGAAAAATAGATTGGAGAGAATTCTTTGTATTTATTACAAAACAATTAAAAAATTCATAATAAAAATAATGAATCTTGCAGAGAAATGAATAATATGTTAATCTTTCCCAAACATAGCAGTCTGAAGTCTTGACTAATAGAACTAAAACTTAGATGATCCAATTATAGCAGAACAGTCTCTTCATTAGTAGTTTTCATGTTAGCTGGGCTGACCCATGGCTATTTAATGTGAGCAATTTCAAAGATCGCAATATCTGAAATAATGAAAGGATAACAAAAATGTGTGTTAATAGTAAACATAACTGATTTTCTATTTGGTGAAATGATAATTTCATAAGAAATTACAGTTAAAGAATTCATGGCAAGTCACAAGATAAATTTAAAAAATGAATGTGAAATAATTTTATTATAAGAGAAACAAGAACAAAATGAGAAAGATAGAAAGCAATAGAAAGGTGCATCATAAAAAGTGTTTAATTTCAATCCAAATGAAATGAAATTAAGTAAAAGACTGAAATTTCTTAAAAAAAAAAATCTACATATTATGGCCAAGTAGATTTCTAAATTAAATGCTTTAGAAACTAATGACAGGAGTGTTTATCTTGCCTGTATTATTGGGGTTAGAGGAGACTTCCAATAAAAATAAAATTTACCATAATTTATAAAATAAATATTATTCCTAATCAATAAAAGTCTAACAGAAAATTAAATATTCAATGTAAAATAGAGCATTTTTCTGTAAACGTCCGATTCTTGTTTAATAACTACTAAAGGAATTAATAAAATTTACTTACCTTAAGTTTAGCTTCTCCAGTGGCTCCAGTAATTCTTAAGCCCATGTTGTGCATCTCTTTTGTTGTTAAAAACCCTCTGTAAATATATATATATATTATACAGTTGATGCTGAAAAGTTTTTCCACCTGATCCATTCCCCAAATGTAAAAAAACATCAGATTTTTGTGAGGACTTTTTTTGTCAGGATAAGACCTTTTCAGCAACCTACGTGTGTGTGAGCCCGTGAACATCTCCTAATACCTAGGGAACTCTCTCTTGAATCTCCTTACCATTCTTACATGTGTTTCTGTCTCTCTCTACTAAACTCAGTCAGCTATCTCTTTTTTCTCTACTGTTCCCCTTCCTCTCATGACTAGCATGCTAGATAGTATTTCTGATAATATAGACATGGTCATCTCTCTACACCCCTTCTGAAAATATATTTGCGTTCGGTGACAGGTGGCTTAATCACTGTCACTGACCTTACTGACATCCAAACCCTGAACTTCTCAAACTCTCATGCAAGTGGTGGATTTACCCATGCTTCTCTTCTAGATCTCTTTATCTCTAATCCCTGACTCATGCTGTACTCTGCAGCTCTGCCCTCTTGGCAATTCTGATCATGTGGTAGTGTCTATAAACATCTCTTTCTGCTTCCTACCAGCCAAGAACCTCTTATCAACATAACATCTTTCTGTTATCAACAAGCTTGGAAATGCTCTTCCAACTCTACACATGACTCATCTGGAGTACCCATACCTGATTTCCCAACTAGAACACTGACTTTACTGAGTGATATGCACATAACCCTATCACTGGTTTCAGACATCATTTCCAAACTAGACTCCCACGAGGCAAGTGGAAGTGATGTTATCCCAGCCGTTGTCCTAAAGAAATGTGCTCCTGAACTGGTTCCAGTTCTTTCCAAACTCTACAAATGCCTCGCTGTTTCCTGCTTTCCAGCTTGTTGGAAGTCCTCCTCTGTAGTTCCTGTTTTTAAGAACTCTGGAGAACGCTTTGACCCCTCAAACTATCAACCTATTTGTCTCTTACCACTTTTCAGCAAAGTATTCAAAGCTTTAATCAATGCTGAAGTGGTTAAACATCTTACTCCTCACAACCTATTCTCAGACAAACAATATGGTTCATGTTTTGCCAGATCTACCGCTGATGTTTTAATGGCCACTACTGAATATATATGTCAAGCACTTGGCAATAACAGTGAAGGCCGAGTTGTAGCTATAGATATCCAAGGTGTTTGACAGGTTTTGGCATACTAGTCTTCTACTTAAGCTTCAGGGCTATGGTATTACCGAACATTTGTTTGATTTAATCCAATCATCCCTATTGAATTGTGAACAGGCTCGCTTCCAGTTCCTTTCATACGAATGCAGGTGTCACCCCAGTGCTCTATCCTGGGTCTCATGCTGGTTCTAATCTTCATCAATGATCTTCCTGATGTCATCAGTTTCCAAGTAGGTATTTATGCAGATGACACTACCATTTACTCCTGTCTCAATAGCAAATCCATCAGAGCTGATGAAAAAGTAAACCTGGCTGTTACTCTTGAAAATTGCCGCCAATCAGTGGTTAACTGTGGCAGGAAATGGCTTGTAAATGCTAGACTCCAGCAACACACTATGCCTTCTCGGCCTCATGTTTTCAACTGATTTGAAGTGGAGCAACTACATTGAATCAATTGCTGCACTGGTAGCAAGTTGCGTCATTGTGTCATGCCAGAGAAGTTTTCTCATCAGAGTCCATTTACCACATTTACAAATCTACCATTGGTCCGTGCATTGAATACTGCTGGTCTGGTGCCTTTGCTATTCATCTAGAGATTCTTCCACACTGACGTGGTGTGGGTTCACTTTGACTTTTCTACAAATATTTTCATGGCAACTGCACTGATGAGCTTCCCCCACCACCGGTGCCCCAAGTACATTAATTATTTAAGCATGCTACTAGATCGGCATCTACGCCCCACCCGTTTATTATTGAAACAGTTAAAGGCAACAGCCACTTCTACTCCAAAAGTTTTTTATCTTCCATTTAATTGCTTGACCGATAAATACAATCTTCAAAAATTTAAATGCAATGTCAATTGCCATCCTCTGTCCTCTTGAATTCCATCCATCTTTGTCCTTTCCTCCATCCTCTCAATAATCAATCTTTACTCTCACTTTCACTCTCTGTAACCTCCTGTATAAGAGTGGCATTCCTGCCTTGGTTGGGGTGAAATGATTTTTAAAAAAAAAGAAAAAGATAAATAAATAAATAAAAAAAATAATATACTTACAATACAAAAAGCACAATCTTTTTTAATTAAGTTAAATATTTCTGATGTTTGTAATGCAGACTCTATACAATAGATATATATTTCTGAGATGAGGCACTGTAACTATCTACATAGTTAAGACTTCCACATTACTAAGAGGATTGAACTGAAACCAAGATATCCAAGGGCATGGTGCATGGAATTAGAACACTATCCCTGTGGATTAAATAAAGGGTTTGGTTTGAAGTTCCAATATATATCACCTGAAGAAGGCCAGATGTTACAACAGTTGAAACATTGTGAATATGGCAATAAAGATGAGGACAATAGTGCAAACAATGTAAATAGTGTAAATAGTTACAATACCTGATCTCAGAAATATTGACAGATGTTGAAGGATCGGCATGAACCTGATATACCAAAAAAAAAAAAAAAAAAAAAAAAACTATATATATATATATATATATATATATATATATGGAGAGAATTAGAAAAGTCCCAATAGAAGCTTACATAAAGGTCAAGCCATCCGACATTCCTACACCGATGCAGAGACTTGAGACTCATCCCTTCAGGCTTGACACCAAAACTTCCACTCAATTCAAGGAAAGGAATTCTAACCTCAGAAAAAGTGGGACACCCTTGTTCAAGAAAGAATCCAGCACAACAGTTGGATAAGACATCAGCTGCAATCCAATATCCCTGAGAGGCCTGAGGCCTTCTTCCACAGAATTACCAACAAAGAAGACTGAAACAGAATCCATCATGATCTGGATAAATCCTAGGGACAAGAATTTGATGCAGTCAAGGCCCGTCAAATACAGAAATTGAACAGATTGAAAGATCAGAAGGTGACGCACAAGGTCCATCACCCCTCAGTAGTCAATATCAGTCAACATCAGCTGAGTACTTTTGAGGAATCACTACTGAACAAGGGTTTCAACTTTAACAACCATCAAGCAGATACCATAGTTAGAAATCATAGCCTCCAGTTGAGGAAATAGTCTTGGACATTTCTGAGGCTCGTGCATATGTGCTAAAATGGAAAGTGTGACATAGAGAAGGCCAAGCTACCCAAATCAAACATCACAAAACTGGAGAAGCTGGCAGTCAAAACGCTACAGAGGAATGATATCAACAGACAAAGGGAATGCAAATATAGTGATAGACAAAACAGAATAAACAGGAAAACCTCATTGGAAATGGTAACTATAGTTAGAGAGACTCAACAATAAAAACAGAAAGAAAACTGTTGCGGATCCTAATGAAGAACAAGAACCACTTCCTACCCAAGACATGCAGGCAGCTGTCACAACATTATAGCATGCTACCTCACATATATTGTCTACCCAAAATTCACAAAGATGGTATTCCTCTCAGGCCAACTGTTAGCTACCAAGGTTCTATGTGCCACCCTCTGAGCCACATCTTTGTGGATATAGTTAACCCATTAATAGGAAAGTCACCATCATATGTCCGAAACTCCACCCACTTCATGGAAATAATAAAAATGCTCCCATCCAATCCAACCAGATGGACGTGATGAGTTTGTTCACCAAGGGACCCAGAGAGAAAGCACTATCAGTAGTCAGGGTCAGACTGGCCTTGGGCTCATCTATAGGAGAACTTACACATATACCAAGAGATAACCTAATGAAGATGCAGACTTTCTGTACGCAAATAATATACTTCCGAATGGGACCAGACATATTGATAGGATGAAGGCTGAGATACTTACGTAAGACCTGCATACTCAGGCCCCACCAGAAAAACGTCCAGTTACTACTAGACTATGTGAACTCATTAAGACCATTGATACAGTTCACAATGGAGAGATAAACAACAAATTAGCATTTCTGGATGTACTAATATCTCTAACAGAGTCATGTCATCCGTATACATTCAGTGGACAATAATTCTACCACCCATACAGTGTAAAGAAAGGGATGGTCTGCTGCCCACAACATCAAACAAAAGTCATAGGTGGCGACCCAGAGATGTATGAAAAAAAATGGTCAGTATAGGCAGTACTTGGCGCCAAAAAGGAAGAGACGCATGTGGTGACTCTAGAAAATTAGTAGCAGGCCAGCCGTTGACGAGTAAAGTCACACCAACTGAAAACTCCAAGCAATAAGCTGAGACCGCACGTTCTCCGAGGCCGAGAAGCAAACCATGTTGTTCCAGTGCCGAGAATGTGAGAAGTGTCTAATGCAGTAGGCCTTTTCAACTCAGATATCGTCATCTTAAGAAGGAATCCTGAATTCAAACCCAAGGCGGAAGACACGATCCAGATCAAGAATCTAACCTCCAGTCCTCAGAAAGAAAGAAAGATAGAAAAAGACTGTTATTGAAATTGCCCGTTAAACCTCAAAATAGCAGATAAGTTCTTATATCCCATCCCAGATATTATTGTAGCTTGCAACAGTACAATAACATTATATTCGTGCAAAACACCATTACATATGTAACACCAGATTACTAATGTTATCCCCTTTCATATGTTGAGTTCTGCATTCGTTATCGCTCATATTCTCCAAACTCTGGTTAGATGCAACATTTCATGCTATTCTTTTATCCGTTATTGTCATTTGTCCCATGTTCTTGTTTATTAAAAATATTATATTGTTAACATCTGTTGTTTCGTTCGTCCCTGGTCTACGGTCGGTCAAATGTGTCATTTAGGGGACCTGGGAAATTTAAATTCAATTAAATCCTAATTGAATTAACATTTATTTTTTTTTTACTTTATCTATTCTGCCGATGATACAATAATACCAGGGAAGCAACCCTAACTCTTATTCAAGAATCCTTTAACGGAACATTAACTGAGAAATAAAAGAAAATATCATCGTGCAGGATATATTGGTCCTGACCTGGCGTTAATTATCCATACGATGATAACGCCTGGATAGGGTCGATGATAAATGGGGGCTCAATGTCCGGGATCTTAAATCAAACACTTAATTGCAGTGAGCGAGAAATAAAAAAAAAAAAATCCCTGCACAGAGGCGAACATAAACCTAAGTATAGAACACTGTAGACTGACTGAGCCCAAGCAAACAAAAAAAATGAAAAGAAGAAAGGAAAAAAGAAATGGCAAACAGGAATTTATTAAAGAACCTACTCTAGAAAAACTGAAAGGGCTAAAAAAGGGCGAAGTGTTGGAAATAGGAAGAAAACTAGAGCTGGAAGTCAGAGGATCAATGAGAAAAATGGAAATCATGAGGAAGATAACGGAACATATGGTCGACGACACATTCGAGGAGGAAATCTTGGATGACTTTCCAAGAGAAGGAGCAAATACGTCTACCGCACAAATGCAGCTAGAGAAAGGAAGAATCGAACAAGAGACGAGATTAAGAGAAACGAATATAAGACAAAGCAGCGACAAAAATCGGTTTGAAATAACGAAACAAGTGCTCCTCCTACCTAAATTTGCAGAAAGGGAAATCGAGGAATTCTTAGAACACTTTAAGAGAACAGCCATAAATATGGAGTGGCCAAAAAGATACAGGTCGATGTTATTACAAACAGTATTGGCAGGAAAAGCCCAAGAAGCGTATACAACCTTATCGACGGAGGAATGCGCCGATTATGAGACGGTTAAAGCGGCACTACTAAAAGCATACGAACTGGTACCTGAAGCTTACTGACAGAAATTCAGAAGTTACTGAAAACATGAAAACCAGACATATGTCGAGTACAACAAACAAAAAGAAATCTACTTGGATAGATGGTGCCAAGCGAAGAAAATAACAGGCGACTACGATGGGCTGAAACAACTAATATTAATGGGGGAATTCCAGAACAGCATGCCTGAAGAGCTGAAAACGTATCTAAATGAAAGAAAAATAGAATCCAGTTACGACATGGCAATATTGGCAGATGAATACAATATAGTACACAGAAAACCCAAACCGAGGACAACAGTGTCTACACCGCGCCAATCACAAAACGCTCGACCAATAAAGACGCTAGACGCCCAGGACCACACCCATTCTTAAACAATCGACCGTTATTTGGGCAGGAAACTCAACAAGTAACATGCTTCCACTGCAAGAAGCCAGGACACATAGCGGCAAACTGCCGGAATAGAGCTGATACAACCCATAACATGAAGCCACAGGGGGCTGTACTCACGGGAAAAATAGACGAAAGTTATCGACCTTTCACCGCAAATGGACGAATATGGGATACGAATAGAAGATGCCACAAAAAAAAAAAAAAAAAATCTGTATGCCTTAATCGGGAGAAAGAGGAGAAAATGAATCGGGACAGTATTACATTAAGGCAGTTATTAATGAGGCGATGGAAACCACAGACCCAGGCTGAATTGGATGAATGCGATCTAGAGGAACAGATCGTTGTGCCAAAGAAATAGAGAGAGGAAATACTATCGGTGGCTCACGAAAAACCATGGGCAGGACATCTGGGAGTGGTGAAAACCCATGACAAAATTACCCGGTACTTTTACTGACCTGGTATCAGGAGAGATGTAAGAAAATTTTGTCAGACATGCAGGATATGCCAGATCGCGGGCAAACCAAATCAACAGATTCCGAAAGTACCACTACAACCAATACCGGCAACAGAGGAACCTTTTAGCAGAATCTTAGTCGACTGCATAGGGCCCTTACCGCAAACCAAAAATGGACATAAATATATGCTAACAATGATGCGTGCTTCCACCAGATATTCCGAGGCAATTCCACTGAGGAACATATCCACAAGGAAGATTTAAAATGCCCTAATAGATTTCTTCACACAAATGGGCCTACCAAAAATTATACAAACAGTCCAAGGATCTAACTTTACCTCCAAATTATTTAAAGAGATAACGCAGCAGTTAGGGATCGAACTTCGTATGTCCAGCGCTTATCACCCTCAATCCCAGGGAGCTCTGGAATGCTTCCACGCTACCCTGAAAACCATGCTGAGAGCCTATAGTATAGAACATCAATTAGATTGGGACCAAGGCATACCCTTTGTGCTATTCACAGTACGAGAATCAGTACAGGTATCTTTAGGATTTAGTGCATTCGAAATGATTCGGACACCGTGGAAGAGGACTACTCAAGTTAATACGCGAAAGGTGGATGATAGATCGACACATGCCAGATGACGTGCATGAATACGTAGCAAAGATGAAGAGAACGTTGATGGCAACACAAGAACTAGCGAAAAAAACATCTCCAAAGTAGTCAAGAATGCATGAAGGAAATCTATGACCAGAAAACTAAAGATTGAGAATTCAAGGAGGGCAAAGAAGTACTCGTAATGTTACCTCTAAATAGACAGCCGTTCAAAGCGAAATATCAAGGTCCATTTAAAATACTGACAAAAGTTAGCAACTTGAATTACCATGTACACATGCCAAAGCGACGGAAAAAGAAGCTTCTATGCCATGTAAATATGTTAAAGAAATATTGGAGGAGAAATGAAGATCAACCAATAAAGATAGCTCAAGAACAGTGCGAAATAACCAAAGGAAGATCCACTAATTAGATTAGACAACTCCAAAATCTTAGAGAATCTAGGAAAGAAGTTAGAACACATACCAGAGAGCATCAAACAGAAATTAGAGGCAACCATAAGAGACTATCGAGACTTATTCGCAGACACACCCAGGCAGACACACCCAAGCAGTGCATGATGTGGTATTGACCACAGAACAACCTATTAGACAACATCCGTACCGCCTAAATTGCGAGAAGAAATAGCTTATATGATGAAACATGGGATGATTGAACCAAGCTAGAGTGAGTGGGCCTCACCCTGTGTGCTAGTAGATAAGCCGGATGGAACCGTAAGGTCTTGCACAGACTACAGAAAATTAAACAGCATCACGAAAGCTGATGCATACCCAGCTCCTAGGATGGAGGACTGTATAGATAAGATAGGAAAGTCCAAATACATCACCAAATTAGATCTTTTAAAAGGATATTGGGCAGTACCCCCAATGGAAAAAGTGAAGGAGATTTCAGCATTTGTAACACCAGACGGGGCATACCAATATAAAGTCATGCCATTAGGGATGCGAAACTCACAAGCGACATTCGTACGCCTAATGAATAAATGCGTATCGAACATTTCCTGAGCTGACACATACATAGACGATATGGTAATATACAGCGATACCGAAGAAGAACACTTAGAGACGATAAAGAAAGTCTTTCAGAGACTAAGAGAAACAAAGCTGTATGCCAACTTGGACAAGAGCGATTTTTGCTTCATTAAGGTCAAATATCTAGGACATGGAAGTGTCAGGCCATTAGAAGCGAAAACAGCAGCTATCCACATCCTACAAATAGCCGAAGTTTAAGAAGATTCTTGGGAATGGCAAATTATTATAGGCGCTACCGTAAGAATCTAGCTGAGATAGCTACACCACTAACCTATCTATTAAGAAAGGGACAAAAGTTCACATGGACTCAGAAATGTGAAACAGCCTTACAAATGATTAAGGACAAACTAAAATCAAACCCAGTACTTGAGCACCAGACTTCAATAAATTGTTTCAAATGCACGTAGATGCCAGTGATATAGGAATAGGTGCAGTGCTAATACAAGAAGACAAAAACGGCAACCTACACCCAGTGAGCTTCTACTCGAAAAAACTAAATAAGTTTCAGAAATCATATTCAACTATCGAAAAAGAAGCATTAGCCTTAGTTTACGTGGTACTACACTTCGAAATATACATTACAAATTCCCTTACTCCTACAGTAATTTATACAGATCACAACCCACTAACAATCATAAACCAAATGAGGAATAAAAACAGGAGATTAGAGTTGGAGTTTAATTTTACAAGAATACAATCACTAAAAAAAAAAAACAAAAAAAAAAACAAAAAACACATTAGCAGTTCCGATAATAAAATAGCAGATACTCTATTGAGATATTGAGCAAGTGAATGCAAACTTTAACCATAATCTATTTTAGACAAAAGAACAAAATAAAGCCATGAGCAAAAACATGTGTAAACAAATAGAACTATGAAAAAAAAAAAAAAAAAAAAAAGTAGGGAGACAAACAAAACAAGTTGAAGAGCAGAACTGTAAAAAAAGAAAAAAGGAAGAAAAAGAAAAGAAAAAAGGAAGAAAAAGAAAAGAAAAAAGGAAGAAAAAGAAAAGAAAAAAGGAAGAAAAAGAAAAGAAAAAAGGAAGAAAAAGAAAAGAAAAAAGGAAGAAAAAGAAAAGAAAAAAGGAAGAAAAAGAAAAGAAAAAAGGAAGAAAAAGAAAAGAAAAAAGGAAGAAAAAGAAAAGAAAAAAGGAAGAAAAAGAAAAAAGGAAGAAAAAGAAAAAAGGAAGAAAAAGAAAAAAGGAAGAAAAAGAAAAAAGGAAGAAAAAGAAAAAAGGAAGAAAAAGAAAGGACAAGAGCAAGTCATACACCCAAGTCAAAAAATGAACAATTATTATTTCTTTGATATATTTGTTTTTTTCTTTTTTTTTTTCCTTTTATGTTGGGAAGTATGACGAATGCAAGCCGACATATAACACCCATCCCCTTCCCACTCCATGACCTAAATCACACGCGCGTAGGCGAGTGATAAAAATAGATTCAGCAGAAGCAGCAAGCGGAAGCGGAAATGCGATTGGTCAAGAACAGCCAATCAGCAAAATAGGTGACAAAAAGGAAGAGACGCACGTGGTGACTCTAGAAAATTAGTAGCAGGCCAGCCGTTGATGAGTAAAGTCACACCAACTGAAAACTCCAAACAATAAGCTGAGAGCGCACGTTCCCCGAGGCCGAGAAGCAAACCAGGTTGTTCCAGTGCCGAGAATGTGAGAAATGTCTAATGCAGTAGGCCTTTGCAACTCAGATATCGTCATCTTAAGGAATCCTGAATTCAAAGACAAGGCGGAAGACACGATCCAGATCGAGAATCTAACCTCCAGTCCTCAGAAAGAAAGAAAGATAGAAAAAGACTGTTATCGAAATTGCCCGTTAAACCTCAAAATAGCAGATAAGTTCTTGTATCCCATCCCAGATATTATTGTAGCTTGCAACAGTACAATAACATTATGTTCGTGCAAAATACCATTACATATGTAACACCAGATTACTAATGTTATCCCCTTTCATATGTTGAGTTCTGCATTCGTTATCGCTCATCTTCTCCCAACTCTGGTTAGATGCAACATTTCATGCTATTCTTTTATCCGTTATTGTTATTTGTCCCATGTTCTTGTTTATTAAAAATATTATATTGTTAACATCTGTTGTTTCGTTCGTCTCTGGTCTACGGTCGGTCGAATGTGTCATTTAAGGGACCTGGGAAATTTAAATTCAATTAAATCCAAATTGAATTAACATTTATTTTTTTTTACTTTATCTATTCTGCCGATGATACAATAATACCAGGGAAGCAACCCTAACTCTTATTCAAGAATCCTTTAACGGAACATTAACTGAGAAATAAAAGAAAATATCATCGTGCAGGATATATTGATCCTGACCTGGCGTTAATTATCCATATGATGATAACGCCTGGATAGGGTCTATTATATATATATATATGTATTACAAACATCAGAAATAAGTAACTTAATGAAAAAAGATTGTGAATGTGTGTGACAAAATAATATCAATACATAATTAGTGACAAGCCAGCAAGTTGGGAATCTATATAAACAATGGAACACACACATACACAATTCAGAATTGCCAACAAACCACAAGGCCATGTGTCCAAGTGACATTTGACTTAATGGATTAAATATTTGGTTCACTGTAAATTATGAGTTCAATCTCTGGGCTGGGTAGTGCAAAAAACTTAAATGCTCTGGTTTGCTAGAAAAAAAAAAAGAGACAAATGACACAAATGAATTGAATAAAGAGATTGGTTCAAAATTCCTGAAGATGTCTAGAGGATTCAACGGCTGAAATTTTGTGCATATAACAACCAAGATGAGAATGCTAGAATGTAAACATATATAATTACAAGATTATAAAAATCATTTTATATCATTATGATAAAAATTTAAAAGTAAAATTATTTCATTTAACAAAAATCTTACTTGTTCTTTTCCTCTTTGAAATATTGCCAAAGGACTAGGTAGCACTGTAAAAGACAAAAAAAAATCTATCAGTATTAGTCATTTTTACACAATGTTAAGGAAGGGTCCTTCTCCATCCTTATAACTGTTAGTAGGGTGTAGAATATTTTGACTGCAAACCCTGCAAGACTCCACCCCATAAAAAATATCACCTGGTAGGTGATATTTTTCAGATTCAAGTATGAACATGACCAATAAAAAAAAAAAAGAAGCGATTTGAACATTAAATAACTTAGAATTGGAGAGGGATGGTCTCTGCTAGGTCTACTATGTATGAATGAATACCTAACCAAGACAAGTGGAAAGAGCTAGTCAGATGTTCTGCTGTGCTGTGGCTTTATGACTATATTCCAGTCATGTGACTGATGATAAAGATGAACCCAACATGGGATGACATGTCATAAAATCCACCAATTCAACCCAGCCTTATACGGCCTTAAAGTGAAATTTTTGTCCAGTGTCTAGTCTTGCTTAGCTTGGGCAAATATCATTTTTGTCTCTCATCACATACAAAACTTATAAATGGCTAAAGTTATGACCAACAAGTTTGATGTGTATTCATTTTTAGCATATCAAATTTTGAAACTTTCAAATCCTTTTTGAATGATGGAGTTCAATTTACACCGTAAGCATAATGCTAAACTGAACACTTATTTTGTTGAGATGAATTGAATCTTTATTATTTGGTTCAACTACATAAAATAAATCTAGCTGAAAATTTCCCAGATGTTTTGCAGGAATTTTTCCAGCTACCAGAAAATAAAAACTGTTGTTTACCTTTACAGTACAAACAATGTTCACCAGGAGACCATAAATAGTAGCCTCTTACTGACATTTATTAATTTAAAAGTCCTTATAGAAAGATAATTTATACCTATGTTGATTGCTGTAAATATAGTAAAAAAAATTTAGAAATCCTTTATGATATTTTAAATATTTTTCAAGAGCTCATGACAGTGATGATTTTTAAATAAGGTTATGATTCAATAAATACATAGTTCATATCTATGATTATATAACAGGGTCAAAGGTTTCATTTAGGCTTTCTTAAAATCAAGGTCTGTTTTAGTGCTGAAAATGTTTCATCAGATCTATTTTAGCCATTAGGGGAAAAAATGGCTCTTTTTTAATTTTTTAAAAAGGAAGGACTTAACAGAATATAGTGTGAAAAGAAAAATAATGTGCAAATGAGACTCAGACAACAAGATATGTTATCAAAGCAAAATTTATCAACTGTATTTATGCAATAATTTATTAAGAAAATGTTAAAGCCCACATCAGTTTTTGCATTAGAAGTAAAATTGCCAGATTATAAGATCTTGTCTGAAACAAGAGACGAATCAAAGATTTTTCACATTACTTCATTTTTAAGGAGTTATCATTATTTACACTATTAATAAATTAAACAATTATATTTAATATAATTGCTTACGTTTTCTCACTCTAAAAATAAATATAGAATAAAAGTAAAAATAAAATATCTCTTAAGGTTATTTATTTATAGATTTAAGAAACATTGGTTTTTACTTATTTTAATTTTCTCTTGAAATGAATTTAGGGAATGAATGTATATCTGAAAATTCAGCACAAAATAACAAAATGTTATAATCACAAGATTTTAGAAAAGGTCTAAAATCCTTAAATCACAAAAAGTGATAAAAAAATGGCAAAAAAAAAAAAAAAAAAAGTCAATAATAATTATACTTTTGAATGCCATAAGAAGGAACTTATTATATTAACATCTAGTTTACTAAAATGAGAGAGAGAGAGCATTAATCTGAAATGTAGCCTGCAATATTTAATATCAATTTTACATTTTAGCAGCGTTTTTAAAAAAATCATTCAATATGAATAAAATGAAATTTGAAAATCCTTTGTTGCTAAGTTGTCATGTAATACTTTAGCATATGCAAAAATGGAAAGGATAATCAGATATGAAAATAGCAATTACACTTGTTAAATAGTGATAAGCTATAAATATTCGTTTTCTTTGCATTTTAAAATTGAATAAAGGGACATAACATAGTGAGGAATTTAATATGAGAATTTTTGAAACAAAGGTGATGGTAAAGAGCAATTCTTGCTACTGAAAGTACTCGTACTGATACTTGAACAATGCTTTGCTTCATTTAGTCAGATATATTCATATTTTATTTACAACAACTTACAAATAAATAAGTCCAAATTTTTATAGCACTTCTTTTGCTGATACAATAATTGTTTACAATTTATATATTGATGTATTTTACTTATATACTGCAATGAATATACATATTTTTTAATTTTATATTTAATGAATAAGCAAGATTCTTTCAATTACAGATTTATTGTAAATAAAGAGGGTAAATGCATCTGTAGAACTACTTCCATATTAGTTTATTTGCAGGAAGAATCACCTATTTTTACTAGCATTCTTAGATTGTACAATTGATAATTTTAGCATATTTTAATTCTGAGACTGACAGAAAAATACAACCACCATAATCACAGGAGAAACTAAAAACAGCTAGTTCTTTTGTAATCAGTGAAATTGTGCCTGCTTTAGAAATATTTGGCACTGGAAATTGACCAATCAATTTCATCATTAACACACAAAAAAGATAAATAAAATACAAAAAATAAAAACGGACTAATTCAACTTCTAATGTTTAAGTAGCATGTTTTATGTCTTGGAAAGCACTTACATTGTTAACATCTTCCAGTTTTGCTCGGCCCCGCACAAGATTAGAGACTTGATTAAATTCTTCTTCAGTTAATGGCATGAACTCAGTTGTATTCTTTCGTTTTGTTGATGGCGACTTGACAAAATCTAAAGAGAAAATTTGGAAAAGCAAAAGTGAAAAAATAATTGATTTCTGTCTAAATTTCTGGAATGAGGAGTTATCAGTCTTTACATGCAGACTGTTTTTGTTGTTGTTTTTGAAAACAACAAAGATGAGGATCACAATAGTTTGTAAGTAGACCAAATAATTAACTGATGATGTAAGATTTTATTATTAGGTATGTTATTCAATATATATAATATTATATTTATTGATAACTACATTTTAATTTCTGATGCATAATGATTAGTATGGTTTGTTAGGAAAAATGGCTTAAATGCAATCTTCAGGCCTGAAGATTGAGTTTAAGCATGAAACAGACAGTTGCTACTAGGTATTTATCTGTGTGTGTGTGTGTATTTATATTTATATATATTACACTTACACAAAAAATAAATCATGCATAAACACACTGATTTATGCACTCTAATGGTTCATCAAATGCTAATATCAAAAACAATTATTAATGAGCAGAGAAATCAAGTGAAATGTTAATGTATTATTGAATTATGTAATTATGGTTGTTTCCGCAGAATTTTTGCAAGAATTTGAAATTGTGAGGTCTGCAAAACAAAAAGTGTTACCTTAAATGTTCATTCTTTAACTAGATCGTGCATAATTGTGACTGTCCAACAATTAGACATAAATGCTTCCTTCTCTCTTAAACTTTATAGATATCACACACACACACACACACACACTACATTTTAAATCTATCTACCATGAATTATTTTATCGCATTTGTTTACTGATATATAATTTCTAACAAATTTCAACACCATACCTATTGAACTGAATGTCTTTTCTGGCACTTTTTCTTTGATAATTGTGTTCTTGGATGTCTCTGAGCAAGTCTTCTGAGATTCTGCCACCAGATCTTCAGTGGAAGTCTTCTCTGGAGCAGTACTCAGGATTGGGACACCAGTAAGTTGTTCCAAAGCTTTCAGTTCATCTGATGTTTCAGAAACCTTTCAAAACAAAAATAACTCAAGGTTTATTTCAATAGAAAACATATTTTATCACACTAATAACTTGGATTCACTGAAAGAAAAAAAAACAAAAAAAAAACAAAAAAAAACAATGAATAATTAAATAAAATAATGAATAATTAATAAATACTTGACTAGTAGGATGTAAGTTTAATAATATAAGTAAAAGCAAAGATTAACCAATGCTTTATCTTAAAGTTTATAAAAGTAAAAGGAATTAAAAAAAAAAAAAAGAAAAGATAAGAAATCCACCTACATTGTAATTTGTCCGAGACTCCAAATGCTTTGTTATTTTGATAAGGTTTCCAAGTTGCTCATGAAAATAATCCATCATTTCCTGGAATAAATTTATACAATTACAAAAGCATTATCATAAATATAAATTATAAAAATATTTTCAATAATTGTATAATAGATAATATAATAAGATAATGAAAGCAGCAAAAATTAAGTCAAAAAGCACAAAGAATACGCTATTCGAAGATTGAGTTCAACCAGTACTTTGAAATATTATCTTTATCCACACTTTAGTGATCCCACTACATTATCTTATACAATATTTTGTATTTTAAACTCTAAAAAACATTTTTAAAAACAAAATTATGGATGTAATGATGCAATAAATGTGTTAAATGCAAATTCAAACCATATGTAGTGTGCAACAGACAAGCATATAAAAGTTTATAATACTTTATGGCTATGAATTGATAATAGATATGAATTTAAATTTACTTCTTAATATAATTAAAATATTAAACAAAGAACAATTGTATTAAAAAAACACTACAATTTTAACGTGTTCAAGTATAGCGTTAACTGTTATCTTTCTCACATATCCTCATAAAATACACCTCTTATCTTTTCCATTCATGCAACAAACTCCTTAAACTGCAAGTAAATTAACAACAGTGAATGCACAATAAAAAGCAAAACATAATACATCTCCAAGGAGACATGTAATCTAACCAAAGGTCAAAGATCATCATGAAATGTGGGCCGTGTCAGCTCAAATCAAGAGTGTAGTGATGTAAAATTGGAAATGTTCACTAATGGATTGGAACATTCTACCATTCCATTAGATGCTGATGTCTGAGTGAATAGATGTTTTTCATTGCTCAAAGAAACCAATGTCTTCAATTTCATTATCCATTTATTATTATATTTTTCTTTGTTTATTATGTTATAATTTTGTTATATTATTAAGCATTTACAATATTTAATAATTAAAATACATATTTGATTATTTTTTAGTTAAGTCAGTGTATACATCAATTGTTCTTTGTTTTATTTTTAAAACAAGTTTAATTTATTAAGAAAGTCTATTATCACTAGGATATTGCTATATTAGGAACATCTAATAAATTGTATTTGTATTTGTATTACTTACACACTGGCATGAATAATTCTATATTTAAGCTTCACATTCTCTTTTTTTTATGAAAGAGGAAGTCATTTTTTAATTTGTAGGAAATGCATTTCAAATCATAATCTTTATTTATCATTGACTTTTGGTTCAGTATCATCAATTTCTTTCGCTATCATTTATCATTCAAACATTTTAACATTTACCAATAATTTTATTCTTTTACCTTTTTCTTATTTATTGATTGTAGTAATGTAACATTTTTTTATGGAGAAGGACATATTTTCAAATTTGTAGGAAAAGCATTTAGAGTAATGTTTTTTTTTTACTATTGATTCAGTAGTCAATTTATTCCATTATTATTTATCTCTCAAATATTTATTTTTAGCAACAACAATAATAAAAAATGTTTTCCTGTATTTAATGATAACTTTATACTTTTATTCTTTTCGCATTTACTGAAATGTTTCTATTATCATCATTAAAGTAATAAGTCAAAGTGGTACATATAGATAACAAACTGTTCACTTCGACATCCAGTGTAAAATATATATGGTTGTTTTATGTCAGGGTAGAGAGCTTGTGTGTCTCAGTGATCCCAAGAGCAAAGCCATCTGCTGTCCCAACTCCATAGCAGTATGGTCGAGGAGGAAACACTAAACCGAATGTGACCAACCCCCCCGAAGACCTCCAACGGGTGAAGAAGCAAAGATCTACATGATCTCAAGTTCAAACTGGTGAGAAGGCAGCACCTGTTGGGCTGGCATAACCAAAGTCGACCTTTATGAACCTTGATGGACCAAGCATCTGACAGCCAGTTTTGCCAGATTATGCCTGTCTCAATCCCCTTTGAGCCACGAGGGAGGTGCTTCTGGCCAAATGTGTGGGCTTCTGGCACACAGAGTTGTCTACCAAAATTAAATTCAATGTGATTGGCCTCATCAAACTCTCTTTGATTCACAGCCATCTCCACTACCACCACCAGGGGAGTGGAAAGAAAGAGAATAGGGATAGTGGATGACAATCCCAATGCTCAGATGAGAGCGGATGCCACTGCCGAGTGCAGATACCAAACTTTTTCTTTGTATGCAAGTTTTTATTGCTGACAATCAACAACTATATCTATATTAAAGTTTAATAGAGTGACACTAAATGGAAAATATTTGGTCTTTTGTTTTTTCACACTTATTTCCAATTCAACCCACCATTACAAGTTCATTAAATAATATTTTTTAAGTTAGATAGTTTATAAATTAAAAATATCTTTAAAATTATTTGCTGTGGGTCAATTGAGAGGATATGTGAGTAGTGTAATAATTATTATTGTTAAGAGGGGACAATTAGAAAACAGTTCAAATTTTGACCTAGCCTCACATTCATACAAATGTCCCTGGGAAAGGAATGAATCTCGTCTTATGCCAGCTAGGAGTTAAATAGCAGGGTTGATTGAACTAAGTAGCTTTTGGTGGTAAGAGAAGGAAAACTGGATTCAAAACCATGAAGAATGTAACAGAAAACCACTCCGTTATCTTTCCCAAGAAGTAATGACACTTCAGATAATAAAGAAAAAGGAATCTGTGGAGAGCCGTGATTGCCTACATCCTGAAAGAATATGGTATCGAAATATATATAAAAATAAAAGTAATTAACAAACATTCTCAAAAAGAATTAAATGGGAGTATGTACATTAAATATTTTTCTCTAATGTCTTAAATACTTTTTTTAAGAAGTACACAATTTGGTTAAATTCAATAAACAGTTGAATTTTCATAATTTTTTAAAATGTAGAGGATACTGAGCCTTAAAACCATAATAATTGTCAGTTACAATTTTGAAAGCTATAAACCCCTTTTCAAGCACAAATATCTCCAGCTTACTGTATTGTACCTTGTATAGATATAAATATTAGGCAACACTAACCTTCTGTGCCTCCTGTACCTTTTTAGTTTCATCAACAAGTGTCAAGTACTCCTTTTTGATATCTGAAATCTGCTGGATTAATTTTATTGGGTTCTGATTATCCTATAAAAAAGTAAAAGATAGAAAAATGTAATGAAAAACATATGATTATGCAACGTCATTCATCTCATTACTTTCATTTCGAACATTCCATATTTAACTGTGACTTAAACTTGGAACACAATAATAAATATACATTATATTCAACATATATAAGGAAATGCTGAAAATTTGTAGGACTAACCAAGAAGAAAAGATTTGACATTTGGTCAGATCAGTCAAGAACTTTTCACTACATCATTGTATTAGATGTCATACCCATATTTTTAATACAGTTTTTGTTGTCACCCATAGTTTTATTAGATTTTTATTTACTTTGTAAATCTCTTGTATTTTAAAAATAGGGTTGCACTTTTTTTTCTTAAATGTTCACTCCATACAAGGCCCAAGAAGCACATGAAGTAGAGAGTTACTGAAGGAGTTTGTTGCATGAATGGAAAAAATAAGGGGTGTACTTTATGAGGATATGTGGGAAAGATAACAGTTAACCCTATACTTGAACACATTCTCTTAGGTGTTGGTTCCACCAAGTAGCAGTCTGTGAAAAGAAGCTGTTTAAGTGGAGCTTAATTCACTCTAGCGGAATATGGTGGGAATGAGAGTGTTCTGCTTCAGTGTACATGGCAGGTCTTAGCTGTGAAGGTCAGAACTGGTGGAACTAAGAAATGTAGCTTGTCAGAAGATTTTCCATGGAAATAGCAATACAGTAGCAAGAGGCTTGCAGTGTTTCAGCTGTAGAAAAGGGGTTGTAAGTTGGAAAATAATTCATTACACACAAGACCATGTAAATGCTTTTGAACTCTATCAAGACTGAAAAGTGAAGACTGGGCAGCAATTCCTTGATCATAGGTGATCTGGACAGGAAAAGTGAATTGACAAATGCTTATTTTTCGAGCCTCCAGTCAAGAGTTGCTTGATCAGCACTTGAGCTTGTACAAATTGTGAAGGGTGTTTATTAAGAAGAAATGTTAAAAAAAATAAAAATTCAAAATGAAAATTTCAGAAGGTAAAAAGGTAAATTAATTTTTCAAAAAGTTGTGACTAAAGATATGGCAGAAGCAAGATCACGAGAGATGTAAGGTGTACATACATTAAAATGAAAATATAAACGACTTTATTAACAAAAAATGTTTAAAATAGGAAAAATAATCTTAAATTGTTACTCCATAAAGGAAGTAATACAAACTTAAGTTACATTACAGAATTTGGTGCCATAAGTAAGCTAATAAAAATATTTCTAGTATAATAACTCTAGTGCTTAAAATGTATCAATTCAACTGGGAACAATCATTAAAAACGAGAATTCTCCCAATTGCATTTCATTAATTACTACAGTTATCCGTTTTTACATCTGTGTCTGGACATATTAAGAATTTTAGTTACATATCAAAGTGGAGATATTGGTGTATCATGTGAAAGTAAAAATTATATCCAAGTGTTTTCAAGTTTAAATAAAACATTTCCAGTTTACCGAGAAGCCAGTCTTTTGCAATTCAAAATCTAATTTCCGTGTTAAATGATTCAGATCTGATTCCGTCTTCTGGAACTGAAATAAAATATAAAAATAAATAAATAAATAAATAAAAAAAAAGTTAAATCATTACAAAGTAAATCATTACTGTAGAAGACTATTCCTGATATAAAATTCAATTTTAAAATCCAACGTCCTAATAAGAGTAAATAAGAAAATTTCTTTGTGCAGTTATACACACCTCTGCATTAAAAGACTGGTAGCAATAATCTTTGATAATCAGCAAATTTTTTAAATATTCTGCTAACTTTGTAGAGAATAGATGCATTTACAGACTGATTTAAATATTGTACATTTAATTCTGTTCTTAGCAAAACTAATTAATAAATGAAAATTTAATTATAATAAGAAACAGCAATCTTACATTTTTGTTGAAGTTCATTATCTTTCAAAATTTATTTTTCTTCCAAGTTGGTTATTGGCTGACAATATTTCCTAAATAATCACATACATAGATATGTTTTTTTAGACAGGGCCTGGATTAATCTCGCACAAAGCAAGGTAGGCTCTGCCTGACAAAAGATTTGTTACAATGATTTACAAGGTTGGATGTTCTTCCTGACACCCAACACAGACACTCATGATAATCCAAATACACAGAGTATTTTTATCTAAACACCATCTCTAGGAAGGTTGCCATTCAAGATTTGAGACCCCATCTTATATATATGTGTGTGTGTGTGTGTGTGTGTGTGTGTTTGGTGTTGACTCTTATAAGAAGTTTATCCACCCTTTGAGAGGCCTTGTTCTTTGTCCTATGGGGTGATATGCTACCTTCCTCATCAGCAGAAAAGTTAGTGGGGAGTTGGTTTAGACACCAACCACCCGTCCATGTGGCAGGTTGTACTGGGTTACATGTTACCAGTAGCAGGCCTAAACCTGACCTAAAAAAAACAATGTAATTAAATGTTTTTTGTATAATGATAAAATACACACACAAAGCATATGCCAGTCATAATGGAGAGACTAAGACACAAACTTAAAGTTGGAATATTACAATGGCTACTTCAAAAGTAATGCTTCATATTACATTGGCTCACAACATCAGAAGCAGAACATGGTAGTATGGCAATAAAGTTTGAACCTTCCTGTCAATAAATCATAATTTCTTTTATCTTGTTATAAATATTATTCTGATAAAATGGCTTCTGACATGAAAGTGCGTACCAAGCAAAGGTATTCATTGAATTTCTTCATGTGGAAAAACTTTTTCAATTTGTTCACATTGACACTTACTTAAGATTTACAGGCATCAAAGAATAGATGTGAGCACAGGTAATATGCTGAGTGTAAAAAAGATCACCTCTGCTCAATTTTTAATATAATTTCAATCAAAAATGCAGAGCCAATAGTAGGGACTATATGGAAAAAAGCATTTTGTATCTGAAAACATGCTCTTTCCAGCATTATTATTTTATTCCTTTTATCTGATATAGTGTCTGTGGAAATAAATCTGTGGCATTACTTCTGAAATACCCAGAAGTGTTGTTGAAAATAACAAATGCAGAAATGTGTAGGGTGAATATAGGAACTTGGGTATAATCAATTTCTTAGCTTTGTGCTATCTGAGGCATCCTTTTTGGTAGGAACCGCCACTAATTTTCAATATCCAAGGTTTGAAATGAATTTTTAAAAATGAAAAAGCATTTTTGAAGCTTTCTTTTTAGCTTTAATTGAAAGCTAAATTATCAAATTTGGTGTTTCCAGTAAGCAAAATACTCTGGTGTATTTCAAATGGAAATTATATTTGATTTGAATCTCAACTTTTTGATTGCTTTTACAAAATCAGCAATTTTTGACACATTTGTAAACAAAAGTTAATTCCCATTTTTTAAAAACTTCCAAAATATAATATACTTTTCTGAAAATATTAGCCGATTTAGAGTATAATTAATCTGATTTGAAACAAATATTTACTTTAAGTTGAAAATAACAGAATGGATTTTTAAAACAAACAGTAGCACGATTAAATGCTTGTCAACACCTCGTAAATCACTTGATTTACAAGGTGTTGGCAGTTTTATTATTGTTCTACAGAGACCCTATGTGTTAAAACATTATTTAAGAAACTGACAGGTAAACGCTTTTTTATATAATGTTCAAGTACTCAGTAATCCTAAAAATGGTGGAAATATTTTCCATAATGTAATTTTAGTAATGTTGACTGTAAATTTACTATCATGATCGATCTTATATTCTGATAATGTCATGTATGGTCACTCATACTTTCAAAATTGGCACGTTTATAGATGTAAAAAAAAAAATAAAATAAAAAAAAATTTAATTTTGAAAATCTTTGTTGTGATGATTTGTTTTTCAATTTTCACTTAGTAAATATAGTCTTCACATAATAACGAGGAAGAATTTTTGAAACATTTTTGAAACTTTATAAATTATAATTAAAAAAAGAATTCTTGTAAAACTTCATTATTCATTGAAAAGTTTTTTCTTCTTTTGACTATAATATACATCATTTATAAAAGCAATTAAAAGCCTATCTAATTGTAATAATAATTAGATCATTTTTTGAAGTTTTTATTTTATGATTTGAAGCAGATTTTAGGGAATTTGGTAAAAGTTAAAAAAAATGAATGATTTACATTGTCAAAGGAGTCCTGCTTTTTAACTAAAAAAAAATTTGGAGGACGAATTTAATTTCTGTAAATTTCATGAAATTAATTAAGTGGGTGGTACAAATGTAAAAAAAAAAAAAAAAAAAAAAAAATTTATCAAGATTTTCTAAAAATAGTTAAATCATACATTTTAGATGCATCAAGGGTGGTCTTCAGTGATGCACTGTTCTCATCGCCGATTTCGGGTTTCACATCATATCGGCTCCAACAGCAACCCCGACCTGATTCTAGGTGAGTCAGGCCACCTCCTTGAAAGCGTTGTGCTATGCACTGCGACATTGCAAAAAACAGTAATCACAAAAAAAAAAAAACTAGGAAGGCCGAACTTTGACCGTTCTTATTGACATATGTCAGTCAGCGTCAGCCAATGAAAACAGGGCTTTTCACACTCCTCTTCTATATAATGGTGTCTTATTACTACATCCGGTTTTCCATTTCCAGAATCCATACTAAAGTGAGCTGGTATCTTTATTGCATTGATTAAGTCAATGTTTTAAATACTAATCCCATATCAATACCTAATCTTTTACTAAACCTACACTCATACCCAACTCAAAACTAATCTATACTAGCACTTTCTCAAAAGAAATTCGCTATTCTACCCATCCGGTCAAAAAAAAAAAAAAAAAATCCTGTATGCACGTTTTGTCATTTACTAACTAAAATAATTCGATGGCTTAACTATAAATAAATAACTAAATAATTATGCTATCTACTCAATTAAGTAACCTATACACATCTTTACAATCTGATACATATTTCTCAAAATAAATCTACTCAATTAGTACTAGCATCAACTCCCTAAATTTCCAGACTATTATTACTACGAAACTATATCCTTCTACCCCATTCCATTCCTAATAAACCTGCAATTAGGCTTACATAATGAAATAAAACCGCGAGTAAGCGCTAAAAAAAAAAAAAAAATAATAATAATGGCAACAGAAACCAAAAAGACAAGTAAAAAATTAAAAAAAAAAAAACCTCCTATCCATCCCTCCCCACATATAACAATGCTTCTCAACACCTATCCATAACAGTTCAACTACCCAAACTTAATATATTGTCTTAATATTCCTTTATAATGTATAACACGTCTCCTAATTATGATTCTGAGATTTCCCTTAATGTTCTCACTATTTCTTCCATGGCTCTGATCTCTTAAGCCAAATCCATTTTGACGCAGTGAGAACCGCGTTGGTAATGTCCTTCAGCGCTCTCGCCCTAACTGCCCCCACTAAAACTATTTTTGCTAGGGCTCTGCACAACGACTGTCCCGCAAAGCCCCTGCAACCAACTTCTACGGGGTCATAGTATATCTTCCATGACATTGTTCGACCAGTTCTTGGTATTTGGACCTCTTGCTCTCATTAGCAAGTGTAATATATTCCTCCCATGACACAGACAGTTCCTAAATAATGCACTGCTTTGTGTTGTCGGAGTGCAATATCACATCCGGTCATAGCGATGTTACGGCTATGTGTCTGGGGAACTTCAGCAGAGTCTCTAGGTCCACTATCAACTGCCAATCGTCTGCGGAAGATAACAGGCTCGTTCTCTCTCTCTCCTCTGTTTCTGTACCTTCTCTCCAGCTTTTACAAAGTTAATCCGATTCAATTTCTTCCCTGGTTGATGCTTACTAGCCCTTATCGCTTTAGTCACTTTGGTTGTGGCACCAACAGTACCAACCATCACCCAAAGCTTTTGGGAAACTACTGAGGATGTGTTGTAAAGATCCTTTCCTTGCACATAGTTGACAATTGGAGATCTCGCACTTCCCTCATATATGCAGGTCCGTTGGGCTCAGTAGGACATCATATACTGATTTTATGAGAAATTGAATCTCACTAAAATCCAATCGCCAGCAATCTGACCATGTAATTCTTTTTTCTACATTCTCCCATTTTGTCCAGGCTCCCTGCTGACTTAGACCGACCATTTTACAGTAACGCATTTCTTCTACGCCTGAACGGACTTCTTCTTAGATGAGTTGCCGTCTTTGTTTGCCTTTGGCAATGTTGGTTTGCGGATAGGGGAAAAACCCCCAACCCTGCTTTGCCTCTAGCTATTGACCCTAATATAGCTTTATGACTAAGTCTCTCCTCCGCTACTCGCAATCTCCTTCAGCGCTCCATTTTCTGCCAGATCTTGTCTGGACTCCTGCTGCTGCTACTTTTGGATCCTTATATTCTGCATACTGCAGCCATTCTCTCGTTTTCGTGAATCTGAATTCATCCACGAAGCTGCTAAAGGGGAGGCGCAATGCGTTGTTGTTCCCATAGAGGGCTGCACCACTTAAGCATTTTGGCAAACCCAGCCACCTTCTCAAACGATTACTAATTGCTCTAACGTTTCCACGGTGGTAATCAGAACATGGTAGACAAGCAATGGCCACAATATCCAGGGCAAAACTCCATGCCTTAAAACGTCCTGGCAATCCAGATTTGTCATCTTCATCAGCCACTCCTCAAGATCTTTTATAGTCTACTGGATGGCGGCCTTGTCCTTCAGACTGCTGTTGAAAGTCTTGCCCAAGCTCTTAATAGGCTTTTCGCTCAGAGTAGGAATTGTTTCTCCTGCAATTGTAAACTGGACTTTCTCCATGATCTTGCCTTTTTTCAATAGTAATGACCTGGATTTTGCTGGCTTAAAATTCATTCCAAGTCATATTTTCCTCGAGACCTTTTAAGAGCCACCTACCTCCCATGACGGATGTCGTTGTCACGGTTAAATCGTCTACATAAGACCTTATCGGTGCTTGGTGGACTCCAGATCTAGAGACAGGGCCTCGACATTCCACCTCAGCTGCCTTTACAAGCCTGTACATGGCCAATGAAAATAAGACAGCCGACATAGTGCAACCTGTGATAATACCCTTTTCCAGGGTCTGCCATTCTGATGTTGCTGCACTTGAACAAGCTCTCAGCTGGAAATTATTATAGTAGTCCACAATGAGATCGCACACTGATGGAGGTACGTGATGTCTATTTAGGTCTTCTTCCACCAGATTGTGTGGCATGGACCCGTAGGCGTTAGCGAGATCTAACCACAATACAGTCAGATCCCCTTTGGTTTCCTTTGCCTCTCTCAGGAGCTGTGTCAGGACTCCTGTATGCTCAAGGCAACCTGGCATACTGGTGACCCCGCTCTTCTGGACTGATGTGTCAATGTAACTGTTCCCAACAATGAAATTCGAAAGGCATCTTGACAATAAACCGAAAAAGATCTTACTTTCTGTGTTGAGTAAGGAAATGATTTGAAATTGGTCCAACGATTTTGAACCTTCTTCCTTCGGGATCCATACCCCCTCAGCGAATCTCCATTGCTCCACGATCCTGCCTCTTCTCCAAAGGACTCTTAATAACATCCACAAAATTTGTAGAATTCCCTTACACCGCTTGTACACAATGTAGGGTAACCCACTCGGTCCTGGTGCTGAAGCAGATCTGGTGGCTCTCACAACTTCTTGAATTTCTTTTCAGGTGGGCGTGTGACAAATTGAACCACTGGTGGGCTCCTGAGGAATTAAGCAGTTATTTATGCCCATTTCTTGCTCTTTTGCAGGGTCACTCATGGTATTTCGAAGGTAGCTGTTAATTTCTTCCTCCGATGCCTCCAATTTTCCTTTGCACCTATCCCCTAGCAATGTTCTTGCAAAACCAAAAGTGTTGGAGAGGAAATCTGCCCGCTTTCTTGATCTTTCTTTCCTCCTATGCCACTCCGCTCGCCGTATAGTTTTTAATTTTCCTCTGAGTATTTCTCGAGAAGTTGACGCTCCTCTATTCTTGGCCTTTTATAAAGCTTTCCTTAAGTCTTTAATTTTATTCACCCTACGGTTGGCAGTGTAGGGTATCCTTGGCTGCCGTACTCAACGCAACCAAATCTTTCTGATGCCAAGCTAGTTAATATTGTCGTCATGAAATATCCTCGCCCATCCACGTCCCCCTTTGTAGCTGACTGGAGTATCTCACATATATCAGTGTCGAGGTCCTGCCAAGCTCCCTTGTTGTTCACTGGGGGCCATTTTATCTTCTTTTGGGACTCCTTACCCAGAGTGAGAGGAACTGAGACTTGGAGAGACTGGACGCTGTGGTTTGACTCCTGGTCCTACTTCTCTGTTTTACCAAGGCGTTTTACCTACACGTTGCTCCTGGTTTCCCCTCTCAAGGTATTTCATCCGGCTTTGATGTATCTTTAAGCCGTGCTGATTCTTGCAAGTCTTACCGCATATGCATCTGTTCATATTCGATTGGGCATTTCCGTTCGATTCCTTTAAATCCGTCCTGTTGGGGATCTCTTCTGCATCCCCCTCTCGGGATCCCCGGGGGTATGATGCACTTGGGTACATCGTAGCATTTTTGGGTTGCTCCTCGCGGAGCATGCAATTTGGGTAGCTTGCCCCACGACTCATCTTTCCGGGATGCCAATTGTCTCTCCAATCGTCACCAGGTCTCTTCCCTGGTTGCCAACTGGTCTGTTCCCAGTTGTCACTGTTAAAACCAGCGTTTGTAGTTAAATCATACATTTTAGATGGATCAAGGGTGGTCTTCAGTGATATATAAAATTTAAACATAAATTTTTAAAAAAAATTAATTCATTTGTAAATAAATCCTGAAAGTTTCATTACAATCCGCCATTTTATTTTTGCAAGACTTTCTAAATTAATATGTTATTTAACCAGGAAAGAAGGTGCGAAAATTTCCATTACCAGTTCTGTTGCACCACTGATGAATAAAAAAAAAATTTTTTAAAAATTAACAAAAATTTTGAACCTGTTAGAAAGGCAAAGGAATAAAACAATATTTTTAAAAATAATTAAAAAATATTTCTTTCTTTCCTCTTAATAATAACAAGCATTTTGGTGATAA
Organism: Acanthosepion esculentum; assembly: GCA_964036315.1. Lineage (NCBI taxonomy): Eukaryota > Metazoa > Mollusca > Cephalopoda > Sepiida > Sepiidae > Acanthosepion > Acanthosepion esculentum. Next base: position 58,259,572 of record OZ038511.1, read on the forward strand.
AATTTTGTTTTTATTAAGTTTTGAAGCACCATAATAAATTTAAACTGCATTTGATCAGTGAGAGTTACTATATAATTTTATTATACTGACAAAAGTAAATCTTTCATTTTGTCAGGAGAAAGCTTGGGGTCAAGTCAGTGATGATAAAAAGATATGAGTTTGATTTTTAGAGGAATTAAAAGTTACAAGCCAGTAGGGCTTTCTCTTTCTTTTGATAAAGATAAATCTATCATTTAATGAGTAAAGACATCTAACCATAAGCAAATGCATAAACTTAGGTACCTCCATGAAAATCAATAAAAAGCAATCAATAGCATGACAAGAACGGCCTTAAATTTGATGAAAAATATTTTTATCTGCTTAAGTATATCATTATTAAGAAGAAATACCAAAGTATTTTTTGATTATATTTTTAAATTTTTTACTCACTCTTAATATATCCGAAATTTTAGTTAAAAATCTTGTTTTTTTTTGTCAGCGAAATTACTAAAAAAACCTTGATATCAGCCATTTTTTAAAAATTTTGTAAACTAAGTTAAAATCCTAGTTTAAAATTCGTCCAAAAATCAATTATACATTTTTCAAAATTTATTTGATGAAAATTAGAAAATTTAAAGATTATTTAATATATTTTGAAAAGAAAATTTTACTTACTTTCTTCAAAGAAAAATGTTGTTTAAAATAAAAGGAGGCGATCTTAACATCGTTGGCGATTGACAAGTGATGAGTGATGACTATTATCACATATCGACAGCTAATGTGAGATTCGAGTTATCATATGGAAGGACATAATTGACGTAATTTTTTTTTTTTTTTTACATGAACCAGCTTATGTAGTACCTCATAATTATTAAAGTAAAAAAAAAAAACAAGAAACTTTCAGCATTCCAATTTCTTTTATTTTGTTTCTTTTATTACTGTAGCTTACACCATAAGTTTGTTGATAATATCTGTAGAAATTATAAATACTATAAATAAATTAAAATACAAGTGCTGCACAGCTTTTTGAGGGCAACTATAGTCAATACAGATCTGCTATGATAAAACATTTCTATCCCAAGTAAAAATCATCACAAACATATCAAAAATTTACTCTGGAAAAAAAAAAAAAAAATTTTAAAATTACTTTTGTCATCATCTGAACAAAATATCAAGGAACATTTTGATCTGCACCCCATGAAACTAGGTATTTCCTGAAAGCAAAGAATGCTCTTTCATTTCTAAGTGAAATTGGTTGGTGTAAATGATTATAAAAAATTTTTTCTGGGAATAAAATATGAAAAAAAAATAGTTAAAATTGCTATTCCCGAACACTGGGAACAAGGATTTTTTTTTATATGTTTATTTTTATTTTTTTCAGCGATAAGGAAAATAGTGTTGAAATTAAGCCAAAATAGACTGACATTGCTGAGTCAAAGGCCAGCCAGCTGACAATACCAAGCTGTCATCACCTTGTTAAAAAATCTAATTTTTTTTTTTTTAATCTATGCTTGATGTATTTTTGTTTTTTAACACCTTTTAAGCAGGGTGATGACAACAACACTTAAAGAATGATTATGAGCTGCAGGCAGAATAGACCGAGAACGGAGAGGGAATACTGGAAATTTGTAACATGTTCACAAATAACATGAAGTAACATAGGCACATGTAGGAAATATTTTGAATTCACAATGATCACTGATAGATAGTTAGCTGGGGTTCTGTATGTAATTACTTGGGCAGGCTCCAGAGAAATTGGCACAAATAGTCAGTGTGAATGATTTTTCTGACTGTAACTGAGAGGTCAAGTGTGTCAAAAATTGTGATGAAATTCTCACAAAATAACATGTGGTAATAAACTGTTGATAAGAACCGAAAACAGTTTGTTTGAAATAAGAAATTCACATAAAATTGAAATAAAGACGACTCACTGAAAAGTGAAAACTGTAAAACAACTTCAAAAAATTGAAATTGCAATGAAATATGTAAATGAAATAAATGGTACTTTTAAAAATGTAGTAATGTTGAAGGTGAAAATGGCTTAGGATGATCAAAGTTTTTTAACGAGTAAAAAACGCTAATTCAAAATTCTCAACATGTATTTCACACGAAGAATTTGCAATAATGATATCGCCGTTCAGCGGAGAACGCTTACACTCAAGCCACATGACGTTTTATTGCTTGTGACCTTCCATACTTTTTAATTACAGCCATTTTAACGATTTTTAAGAACACAAAATTACATTTCTTAATTACTGCAGATCTTCTGATTAGTCAAAATGTTACAATTTACAAAGCGCTAAAAAAAGATCTATCTCATAAAGGACACTTATGAAACCTGATGCGGCTTTTAACTAATTTTATATTTTAACAACTTAAATGTAAAAATCTATTATAATTAAAGAAATAACAAATAATTGTATTAAAAATTCATTTTTCATCAAAAAGACTTTTTGCTTTCAGAAAATATTGTCCATATTCATAAAAACAACTAAAAGCAAATAAAAATAATTTGAAATTAAATAATATCTTTGTTTTATATGTTACAATTCAAAGTTGATTTTCAGGTAGGGGGGTCCATTTAAAAAAAATGTAAAAAAAAAAACATGATTTGCATTACTCAAAGCCTTGTGCTTTTAACTATTGTAATCACTAAACCCGATGCGATTGAATTTCTAGAGTTTTCATAAAATTAGTTATTATAAAAATATTTCATGACTAATAAAAAAAACAAACATTTATAATAATTTCCATCATCTATGAATAGTTTCTGAAAGTTTCATTAACTTCCGACAATTATTTTTGCAAGATTTTCCAAATTGTGTCATACAAAAAAAAAAAAAAAAAAAAAAAAAAAAAAAACGTGCTAAAAATTGTATATGTTATTTTAGTAGTTCCGGTGATACAAAGAGAAACAAGGTTTTACTTTTTTTTTTTTTAAATCAAAATTTAGAATGTTCTAAAGAAAAGAAAAAGTTGCTTCAAAATAGAATTGACCAAGTTAGTAAACAATAAATGAATACATGGCATCTTTTGTTTTTAATGTTAATACATTACAATATTACTAATTTTAATAGCTTACCAAGCTTCCTGTCAAGTAAATTTATTCAAGATAGCATTAGGGAAAGTAAAGTAGCAAATGAAAAATATTCTTAAAGCCTGCACGTCCTGTCATTGTGTCTGATCTTAAATTCTGCCAATCTTCTTTAGGTGACACAAGATTAAATGAATGAAAATGTTAAATCTTTCAAATTTACACGTAATCAAACTTAAAACAACAAATACTGACACAAAGTAAATTGAAAGCACAAACAAAAAAATTTGGATGATCTTCCAGTTTTAGGAGTCGATAATTTTAATACATATTTTGTAAATTTATCAAGAATAGCCTCCCTTGCTATCGACGTGAAACGAAAGGTCACCGAATTTTAATTTTATTCGCTTCATTTTTAAATTAATCTGATGTGGATTAATCTATCAGCAACTTTAAATAGATAACAAAGCAAAATCTGCTTTTACTCTGGTCCTCAAATGGAACTTACAATCCATGGCTACAGATACGGGAAAAATAATTGGTTCCTTGTACCACTCCTGAAAGTACCAGACTCCTTCTGCTGCTCAATTCTTATTTTCTTCTTCAAAATACGCGGTTTGTTTGGGGATAATTTATTTATCAACCGACAGTCTCTTTCCCACATATGCAAATTTGCAAGTTTATCGCTACTCTCTATAGGTATTTCCATAGCAAATGTTCAGATAAGAAGCTCCATTCTTTAGTTCTGCTATACATCTGGGACTCGCTATGCTATGTCCACAAACCACATTTCCTATTCTGTTTTTACTTTTTAAGGAGGAAGTTCCATTCAAGCTCTTTTTGCCAAGAACTGTTACTTTGTGGACCAAACTCCTGTATGGACCCTCCCCTACACACTAAGGCTCAATCGCTATCCACTTTATCCACATAGTTTCACTTCCTTCTACTTCCTCTCACACACCTCATTCAGGAATCCTCTACCATGAGTGACTCTTGAACTTCGTACCGGGTAAAAGTTAGTATTTTAAAAGATAAACATTTGCATTGATTTTTGCATAAATCTTAAGAAAAGTCTGAAAGTGAAAATGATTTTTTCGCTTCCCACATTTTTTTTTTTTTTTTTACATTTTTCTACATTATGTACACAGTGAAATTTGTAAATAATGCAACCATACGTATTTATTATTTTTATTTTAGCATTTGGATTAGAAAATAAAATTTAAAAAAAACTGAATTTGATGTCTTTAGAGAAAAACTATTAATTTACGCAGAAATCGGCCAGCTACTTTACATAAAAAAAGCATTTTTTTATTCACATTATTTTTTGTTTAATTTCGCGTTAAACCCATTAAATGATTTCTGCAAGTAAAAACTGGAGAATTTGAACTTCGTTCAAAAAATTTACGTGCGAGATTAATCGATGTTTGAAATGCTAAGATGGACGAAAGTCAAAATGTTTAACTATGCTTCATAATGATAAATACATTTTATGTGGTTTAGCGACAGATATTTCACAGTTGCTGTGGAAGCCAAGGTCAGTTACACCAAAATACGACCAACCTAAAACCTTTTTTCAGTCATTTTCTTAAATACTATTATTTTTAATCACAAATTCGTAAAAAAAAGTATCAGCTAACAAAACTGTACCCAATGATATGATTTAAAAAAAAAAATCAATATCTTACAAATAAAACTAAAAGAGCTAATGAAATGTTTACTTTTGTTTTTATTGTTTTTACTTTTCATCATCAATCATGTTTTCTTGATCGACTGCTCTCAAAATAGCCGCGAGAATATGAGACACTAAATCACAAGATTACACATTTTCAAGAAATAATTAAAAAAACATATATTATCAGTTTGAAAAAAAAAAATTTTTTTTTTTTAAAAATGACTTACCATAGCTTCCAAACTGACAACTGCTTCTTCCAATTTACCCGCCATGTTTACCGGTACAAACTGACACGGAAGTTAAATAGGATTGATCTCCCTTAGTAAATAATAAAATTCACATAGTAACTTCCCCTTTAAGCAATCACATTTTAATGTGTTAGGTAACAGGTTTGTTTTTCCTTGTATACTTAAAGCAACTGTAAAATTCAATATTAATCATACATTTTTACTTATAATCCATTAATGTCCAGCTTTCCACTTTGGGGATAGTATTATGGATTTAATTCATTTTAACTGAATTTCCTTGTTCAAAGAATAAAATTAAATGTTCTGATTGATAAAATATTGATTTTCCTTTCTCTTTTCTTAAATATCTTTTTATTGCACAAAAGCTATTTTAAAAATTAATTTCAGTCTTATAAGCTGGTCGCCAGCCTTCTTTATCTCTTTGGATTTCTCGATAAAGAATAATAAAATACGGTAGAATGTTTGGGGGTAAAACGAGAAAGAGAAATAAGAGATTTAGATAAAACAGGAATTATGAAAATCAACTAGATAAGGGTCTCTAAAAACATAATTTAATTCCTGGTATTTACCAATCTTTCACTCATGAACTAGGAGCACGAGATTCTACTGTTAATTTGTATATTACCCCCCCCCCCCCCGGTGTGATTTGAGAATATTATCATATCTGGGCAAAGAGCTGTTTCAATAATATATACTATGGATTTCAACTGTTTTCTAGGACCCACTTTAAATTGCCGATGGGGTGCTGTAGCACATCTGATTTCCTTGTTGCTTCCATCTTTCTTTTCATCCTTCCAGTATACACAAATTGTATTTGCTTATATTACTTTTCTTGTATGTTTTTTCTACTGCTATTGCAATTGTTCTTAGCACTTCATTGTAGCACCATCCTGTAAGGTCCTTACTGCAGCGTTCTCGGGCAGCTGCTTATTATATGCTGGAGATATGTTCTTCCATGAAATAATGGACACACTTAATTTTCTTCTTTGTCCTATTTATGCAGGTTTAAAGGACTAGGAAGTATATCACAAACAGATTGTGTCGTGAACTTGATACACTTGTATTCTTGTTGCCACCATTATGACCAAGTTATTTCCCGTCTGTTGACTTATACTTATTCGTTTGCAGCGCATACTTCTTTCTAGGGAAGATGTTGCTATTCTTTGTATCGTGGGTTTTGATGATCTGTGTTACTTATAGTGAGAAAAAAAGGGAAATAAAGCAAGGGCTCCAACACGCATGCGCGGGAAACGATATATTTTTTAAATAGATGAACAGAGAAATGTGTATCTCATATTTAGGAATAAATATTGTTAAACATCAAATATGGATTTTAGTTATTGTTAGTCCGTGTCATGGGGGACTAGGAATGCCATACTTGGCGAGTCACAATCTGGCCTGGAGACTGACTTTCCTGTGCCACTCATTGACAAGGGATTGTAAGGGACGCCTTCCCTTTCCTTACTATCAGTCTCCGCATCTCGCGGGTTGAGTGCCGTCGTAAACCCCGGGATCAATCGGATTTCCTTCGCGAGTGTCGATATGCTTTGACGATCATTACTCGGTCCAGTGACCTTTCTCGGCCTAGGAGGGTCTTCTGTCGTGAACTAGTGGAGTGGGTCGCGAAGGATCCTCTACGTGAGCGGCTCGACTTGTCGAAGGAGGAGTTTCGCTCTTTCTGGTCTTGGGCGCCAGCGGCGGATTACCTCAGTAACCCTGAGTTTTCGCTTACCTGGTGACTGGTTCGGAATAGGCTGCCTCTCAATGACAAGGCCTTCATATGGGGTTCGGCGGATTTGCCAGACTCTGAACGATGTGACCTTGGCCTAGAAGAAACGGCTTCGCACGCCTTCTACCATTGTCCTCAGGTCCGTATCCTATGAGACCATGCCAGTGAGTTGACGGCTCGTATCGCTCCCGAAAAGCTCGTGTCCATTGATCGCGCATACGCGTGTGACAATGTGTCGCCGTACTCTGGGGTGAAACGAATGGTATTTCTAATGCTGCTGGCTACGGCCCAAATAGTAATTTGGACGACGTGACAGGAGGAAGTCTTGCTACAATATCAGTCTTTCTCATCAAGATATGATCCGATTCTTTGATCATCAGCTCAAGCTGAAGATTAGAACCGATAGAAAACGTTTGCTTTCGACAGAAGTTAGCGAAAGGTGGATGACTGAGGTGAGCTTGGTTCGTTTGAACGGGACTAGCCTTGATTTTCTCTCTTAGGTCTACCTATATCGCATCGGGGTAGTTTCCTGTAGAAGCCCTCCCCTGGTTAGGCTAGACAAGCTTTGTGTACCTAGTTAATGTGAGTAAGTGTTGTTCTCGGCCTGCTCCCGGCTACACCTTTTGTTATGATCCAAGTTAAGATTCCCAACCTCCCCAGTTTGTTTTTGGTCCCTTTTTCATCTCGACTGGGTCAGCTTTATTTATTCCCCATGTCTGTATATATTTTCTCCTTTCCCTTTCCTTTAGCAAGTGAGCCTCTTGATTCTGTCATAGGGCAGAATACAGTGGCCTCTCTTTTTTGAGTGTTGGACGGGTCCTACTAATATCAGTTATGTTTATTTTGCTTTGTTTTGATATTTGGTTTGTTTTGGGGTTCATCCCCTCCCCTCTTATTGGCAATCATTAGATTTTTATGTATGAAATATTTATTATCATCAAATTTTTATATATCACGGGTTGCGTTTTGTAGGTCTCCCTGAGAGGATGCGGCATTATGGGCTATGGAGGATTGTCTGGTGACGAATGAGTTTTTATGGTAAATGTGTATATTGTAATGAGTGAATGGATCGTGAATCGGATTAGCTAGGTGTAAGATAGTCAATGAGGACCAGCCTCACCCCATTCCCCCTTTTCGGCCTTGTGCCATAATGGTATATATATACAATAAATCTAAATATGGATTTTAGTTATTGTTCAATAACTACGTAACATAACAGTCTGGTACGCCCTTCGTTACTGTTTCAATTAGTGCTTTATGCCTTAATCTTTGCTCATATTCTTATATAACGTTTATTTGTTAAACCTCGTTTGTTTTCATTTTTTTCTCTCTTAATTCTAATCCCTACACAAAACACCAACGTTTAAGGTAGAATAAAACCCCTTAATTATTTTTCGTAGTTTTTGCTTGTAAAGGCGGTCTTGCCGTTGACAAGAAAAAAGTGGAAGTGGAACAACAAAAGGAGATAAAAGATGGTTGAGATAAGTAAAAGATTATTTTATTTCCCGTGATTTACACGGTTCGATCGCTTGCTCATTCTCGGGTATCGTATATCAGACACAGAGTTCTGATATACGATACCCGAGAAGATAGACACCTGGAGAAAATTAACATGCGTATATAGTTTAGTGATATAGACTCGTGTGGAAAATATTCCATGAATTGCAGCAATCGAGAGTTAGTCTGCTGCTGATGAGTTCGTTGCTAGCCGAAGTCATTACTTTTGATGGAAGCGCCTTATGGTGTCACTGCTGGTGGACTGAGCAGTCGTATAGTCTGGCGTGTTGCCTATCGGGGAAGCCCGTCACTAATACCAGCCGCGGATCTGATCTTCGTGTATGAAATCAGCATTGGTTTTATAGTGAGTCAGTGGTTCAGATAAGACTTCTACAAGAACTGCGTGTGTCTTTTTCTGAATGGCCAGAAAAAGGGTTTTATGACACTGGCATTTTTTTGACACTATGTTTTGTCATATGATCTGTGAATGTCGAAGTGATCACTTCCGTTCCGACGTAACAGGACAAAACGGTTATTTTTCTTTTATTTATGCTTAAAACAGGCTTTCTAGAATTTATTAGGCAAATTATTCGAGGTGATTTTAACATAGCTGTTTCGGCAGGGTGTCCAGTCATGATTCCTTGACATAAATTAAGTCTTTATTAAAGAACATATATTGAATTTTGTTTTATCAGATAGAGCACATTCAGCGGTGGGTTTTGTTACATTCTTTGAAATAAATAATCGTTTATATACATTATTTTCTGTCCTGAAGAGTAGAATATTTGTTCAAAATTGTTTTAAAATTAATTTACATTGAATTTTGAAATTAGATATTAAAATGTATGACCTTATTTAAAACTGCCTTCAAATTTTCTATCCTTTGGAAGTTTATAGGTGAAATCATTTTTATTAAACTTGCTCAAACTTAGAAAAATAAAAATGGTTGAAAATTATTTATTGAAGGCGATGAGAAAAAAGCATGTTTTCCTTTTTTATTTTGCTCTAATGGTAATGTTTATTTCTATTTTACCCATGTTAGAAATGATATTTCTTATATATTATATAAATAATTATTGGACATAATTACGTTTCAATAAAATTTGCATTTTTGTATAAATTCTATTTTATGAAAATTGATATATAATAGTGAGGGCCTCGTATCATAGATTCGGAGGTGGGGTCATGATTTTACTAACATAGGTTGTTTAATATCAATTTTATTATGAAAATATTCACTGGCATAATAAAATTTGACATAGCGTAAAAAAAGTAAAAGTAAAGAGTCATAGGAGTTATTGTTGTTCCTAATAATCAATTATTCCCATAAGAATTTTCTTATGCAGTAGCCAATCAATCTTTCAATCGATTTATTGAAACAATGTAATTACAACGAAAAGCAAAGTGCTCGAATAACAAAAGAAATAAATGACACTCGCAATCATTTCTTTTTTACTAAGAAACTGGTCAATAAAATAGATTTCTATTGACATACACTTCTCAACAATGGAGATCAATTCCAGTAACTTGGACGTCCGATCGTGTGGTGTTTGGTCCCTACGATATTACTTTAACTAATTTTTTATTTTTTATTTTCTTATGTTCAACTGTTTGACGGCCAGCAGAGTAAACTCATAGCTTACAAGTGAGAACTGCTCTTTTATCGCAGGTGTGTTGGATTGATTAAGCGGTGGAGTTGATTCTTTCTATCTGATTAATGATATTGATAACAAAGACTTTTATTAGCGTTCGTCTGTAATTCTTTACCGTATCATCACCGATGTACCTCAACCAACCAGTAATTTTGATCTTTTACTCGCTAAGAAGATAAAATATAATTAATTTTTCCACGTTTGGTTTTGTTTTTTGTTTTTTGTAATCCTGATAATGTTTTAGTTTTCGTTTTCCTGTGATTTCTGCTCAAGTTGGGCGCAATTTTCAATGTTGTGTTTCTATGACTCAATAACTTTACAATATCTTTTTCTCTTTTGAAGTTATATCTTTCTTATGACCCATGACAATTTTTATATATATTAAATTAAAACAATAAATATCAATAACTAATATATATATATATATATATATATATTATCGGAGATTAAAACAAAAACATCGCTACACAATAGGAATCGTGTTTCAACAGTACAAATGTCTCTCCTCAGGCGATGGTAAATTACTGGTGAGTGAATGATTAATTTCAAAAGCAGAATACTTCCTCTTTTTTGAAAGAGAAAGAAAAAACGAAAAAATAAATTAAATTAAAATAAGGCTTGTGGGTTTATTGTGATTAACCAGTCAAATATGAGACCTACGCTAAAATCTAAACCAAATGAAATTTTATATATATATATATATATATATATATATATATATATATATATATATATATATATATATATATATATATGGGATGACCCATGCCTTTTATGCCTACATGAAAAACTACACATTATTAAGTTTCTAAATAATGAAAATTTATTAAACCATAGACATGAGTTAACGGTTTTTTTACCGACATCAACAAATTTTCACATTAAATAATTAGCATAAAAAAAAAATTTCATAGTTTAATAAAAGGCTTTTAAGCCTTTTATTAAACTATGAAATTTTAACCCAATCATTAAATAGAAAAACCCTTTATGAAGTCGTCAAAAAAAAATTGTAGTTCAGTGCAACGCGTTTATATATGAAACAACCATTTGGATAAAAATAAATAAATAGATAAAATAAAATAAAACAAAATTCTCTAGACACTTCACGGCATACCGTGGTGTCAAAAGCTATCTTTCACTGTAACTGACCAGACGATGTGCGTACATGAATGCCATCATCTGCTTTGAAATAGATACCCCACCCTACCTTGGCTTGACCTTTTCGAAGGTGACTGATGTGTGGATAAGAATTAACTGTTAGACCACCTAACCAAAATGGCCGGCCCAGCCGTTTCCATAGTAATTAATTTTGCGAAAGATTTATGCTTATAAAGATGCGTAAATTTCAAGATTGGTTATTCTTAAATTTTCGCTTGTGGATGAAACAGGGCTTGATACCTTAATTCAATTTAATTTTAATAATTATATTGATGGTTTCTGTTCTCGCTTTTGAAACATGAGAACTCTTATGTAGCGAAGGATCATATTTTTTTAAAATAATTAAAATATATATATATATATATGTGTGTGTGTGTGTGTGTGTGTGTGTTTGTGTATGTGTGTGTATCACGACAAGAAATTATCAATTATTACTTTAAGAAAAAGTATTATCAAATTCTAAGTTTAACCATATTGTAAGATAAAAGGCAAACTATGCCTACAATTTACAGTTAGTTAACTTTTTTGGTTTAATAAGGAGTCTTTATCAACAGATTTAATCATTTCTATTTTCTCATGTAAGCATAAGAAACAAGGTTCATTTAAGGAGCTACACGTGCTAGCTTTTTTAATACTTTCCATATTACCATAGGAGGTTTTATTAACTTCTTTTAAATTCCCAAAATATTTAGACAGAGATGTACTATTTTTATTACTATAGTAATATTGGTGAAGGATAAGATATGTTGGTACCATCTAGTCTTAAAAGATTTTTTAGTAATCCCAAATAAATTGTTTTCAACAGTGGGATTTTCTATTTTAGAAATAGTACTTAGATAAACAAGAGAGTTGGTCATACATTGGTTTTCAATGGGCATTCGTTAGAATTCTTGCAATTATATTGGTTATATTATCAACAGTATTTAACTTGGAATTTGTATTATCATCCAAGTTTTTAAATTGGTTTAACATTTTATTACTGTGTTTCTTTACAATCTTCTCAAGATTACCAGTGTAGCTATAACTTAGTTTTAGTGTGTTTCTGTTAAATATTTTAATGAGAGGATTATTTCTAGGGAAATGGAGGAACTTAAATAGAGGAACGGCTGGCCTAACTTTAACTTGGTTAAAAGTAGGTGTGTACCACATGATTTTCCTATTCTTATTTCTTTTCCATAGATCGCTATTATCATGTTTTCTATGCTTGATTTCTGCGTACTTGTAACCACTATTTTCAAACCAGTACTATAAACACTGCTATATTTATTAAGCACATCTTTATTAGATGAGTTGTTGCTAATCCTACATTCTATAGATGGGGGTATATGAGGGTACAGATGACGGGTGATTAGAGTTAGGGTGAATATATATTGGGTTAGCATTAGCTTTCATATAAAGTTGGAATACATCATTAACAAAATCCAACATAACATCTAGAAAATCTATCTGTTTAACATTAGCATTTATCTTAAACTTTTTAATTCCCTTATTTGTCTCAATTGGTTTAGATTTTAACGTATGTCTCATATTTGATTGGTTAAACCCATAAGCCTCATCTTAATTCTGTGTATTTTTTCGTCTTCTCTTTCACTTTCAAAAAAAAAAAAGAAAGAGAGGAAGTATTCTGCTTTTGAAATTAATCGTTCACTCACCAGTAATTTACCATCGACTGAGGAGACACAGTTGTAGTGTTGAAACACGATTGCTGTTTTGTGGGCATTTTAAAAATGTTTTTGTTTTAATCTCCAATAATAAATAATATTTAACTTTACTCTGTATTGACCCTTTTAAATTATGTTACGGACAGTGGAATTATACTCCAGTTGTTCCTATCTTGATAACTCTATCTCCATCTCTCTCTCTCTCTCTCTCTCTCTCTCTCTCTCTATATATATATATATATATATATATATATATATATATATATATATATATATATATATATATATATATTAGTAGTATTAAATAATAAACAAGTAGAAAACCATTATAAATTGTTTTGGTATTTTTAAACTTTATTAGAAATTTTGAAAATTAATTAATGTTGTATAGTTTCGAGTTTTAAAATTTTATGTTTTCCTTTTATTAGCATAGATATCATGTGTTCATTTTACAACGTTAGTATGTATGTATGCACATCCGTGAGTTTACCTATTTTTTTTTTTTTTTTGTGGGCGTTACGTGTTTACCTCATGTCGCCTGTGTGTGTTTATTTCTTGAAATGTAGGTACCGCCACTAAATCGCTAAAAAATAAATATACCGTGATGAAAACATGCCCCATACGTAATGAAAACAGTTTTACCGTCAAAATCTTTATGTTATTATTAGGATTAAAGTATTTTTGAATATTTAATTAAATTTTTGCTCCTTTTTAGAACATTCGAAATTTTGATTAAATAACTTGTTTTTCTTGCATCAGCGGTTATACTAACTTTTAGCAAAGCAAATTTTAGCCTCTTTTTGCGGTGATAGGCACATTAATTTGGAAACTATTGCAAAAGTCAAGTAATTCTCGGATTTCAATGACATTTTCAGAATTTATTTACAAATTAATTAAATTATTTTTTAAATTTCGTTTATTAGAAAATCTTGGTAATTTTTTTATGTGTTTCACCCCCTTATTAAATGTTATGAAAACTTGAGAAATTCAATGCGATAATTTTTAGTGACTATATTAGTTAAAAGCAGAATATGTTGAAGAATTTAAAAATCACCGAATTCTTTTGCAAAATTGGACCCCGTTTTATCGAAAATCTGTTCTGAATCGAAAAATAAAAAATGCAATAAAACTAAGACATTATTTTATTAGAGAGGCTTTTAATTGCTTTTTTGAATAATGTATATATATTTTTTTCTTCAGACAATATTGTCTGAAGAAAAGCTTTTTCGATAAAAAAAGAATTTTTACAAGATTTGTTTTCATTCTTTTACAATTTTAAATTGAATAATTTATAAAGATTTTAAATCTTTTAAAATTCAGTTTCAATGTGATAACTCTTAGGAAATATTGTTATTAAGTAAAACTATATTTACTAATCATATATTGTAAAGCTTATTACAATCTGACGACCCCAAATATTTTAAAAAGTGTGTTGATTTGTTTTTGAATGTGTGATATACGTGTAGAATTATCATTAAAAGATCACATGTTTTAAGGGTTCCCTTACGGAAAAAAATTCATATAAACTTTATTGTCTGCTACACCGTACTTACCTATGAACACGTCCGAGGGTCATTCCGCTGTCAGTAAATCGCCAGGAGAAACAAGCTCCCGTGGTTAAGAAATGCTTGCAGACAACATTTTATACTATATGTAAGTAATATTTGTTTCAAATCAGATTAATTTAACTTCTAATTTGCTAATTTTTCTCAAATAACTTTTCAGAAATATATATTTTATTTTTGCAAGATTTTTAAAACCGAGAATTAATTTTTGTTTACAAATGTGTCAAAATGGCCGTTTTCATCGATATTTTGCTAACTAGAAATAGTAAATTTTAAATTCTTTCAATTAAAGCTAAAATGAAAGCTGTTTCATTTTTAAAAATCCATCTTAAACCTTACGTATACCGAATTAGTGGAGGTACCTATTGAAATACTAATGTGACGTATTAGAAATTGAGCATATTTTAATTTGAAATATATTATTTTAATTGAATGACAAATTCCGAATGCTGGAGGTGAATGTGTAATACTAGGTTACATCATCTGCAAATGTTTGGATCTTACATTCTTTAAGGATTGGTTTATGAATATTGGTGATATAAAAAAGTACTATCGACCATCAAGAACGGTAATGTTAAAAAAATGTTTAAATGTTTATCTCTTACAAACTGCTTTACACATGACGTCACTTTCTCATTCGATACACTTCCATTTTATTTAAAATGATAAATTTTTGTTTGAAATTCTGGGATGAAGTGTTGCCATTATTTACATTCTAAGGTTGAGTTGCTTCTGAATATTGTCCTGGTGTTGAAATGGACCGCAGATCATGTAAATTCTTTCCAACAAGCCCTTGTCGTAAAGGAAACTGTGACAGTTTTCCGATTCAAAACTCCTCGATCCTTCTGTTTCTGGTTGCAGAAGATGGTGTTACATTTGCAAGATAGTTATTATTCTGAAGAGTACATTTGATGCTGATCATATCATATTGGTATGTGTCTGAGCAGCCACCTATGATTTTGAACTGAGAAATCTCTGTCGAGTCAAGCGTAACACAAAGGAGAACATGACCAAGAACTGTATGTATTCTATCCCCTGTAGTTGTGGCAAAAATACAATGTGGAAAACAGCCCCCTCCCCTGCCTTCACCTAAAAGTAAGGCTGGATGAATATGGCAAAACCGAGACAATGAGAACAGGTATGGTTGGTCTTGTGTGGAGAGAAAAGTGTGATCACCAGCACCTGTGGAATGAAGGAAAAAATTCTAGACGGAGAACAACACTGGATAATCAGTCGTCTGAAGTAATCAGCGCATATGCTAGGCTATGAGAGTCTCGTCAGTATGTGAACCATTAATAAAGAGAAATGACAGTAAGAAAGAAGCAAGAGTAATAAAGAGAAGCATCGATGAATGCAGTGAAGTGTTAAAGTGGCAGCAATAGCAGTAGGCAGGGTAGAACAATATGAGGTTTAAGGATCCACGGTCTAGGTTCAGGATTGTTCCACGGAATACCCAATGGATTAACGCCCAGGTTCAAGAATTTTGTGACATGGTAATTGCGAGTTCAATCCTTGTGGCCAGTAGTAAGGACTTATTCAGTGGAAACATGGCAAGTATAACTGACACAATACTACTACTACATAAGAAGAAAACAAGATATCGCAGACATGAAGAGCCGAACAAAATCAATTTAACCACCCTCCCGTAGATTAAATAAAGGGTTCAGTTGGAAATCTCCTAAATGGTACCGGGATCGACAAACGTGTGAAGAAGGCCGGAGGACACAACAGTCAAAACACTGTAATAAGATGAGGACATTAGTAAATGTAATAATGTAAATAAATTATAAAGTTTCTTGAATATACCAGGGTGAAATTAATCAAAACATTTCTTGGTTGTAACAGATAATATAAACGCAAATACCTATTTATTGGAATATATATAAATGGAAGCCGACAGTAGTCGGGATCATATATATAATTGGGAAGGGTTTGGTTGAAAGTGGTTACCTACTCCTTTTCAGTCAGAGACAAATTATTTCCGATTTGTAACCGTTCAGAGCAAGAATAATTTCTCTTTTATTATTAATGGACAAGAAAATATATTTCGAAAAAAGACATTTCGGTGAACAATTTTTCCACAAATTTTCTACTTTTCATAGTGTTTCTTCATTAGAAACTTTCTAACAATAAGTGAAATCTATTTTCTTTTCTTTTACCTATTAATTGTTTTATGTAGTTGCGGTACATGATCAATGTCATGAAAATGAAACTTGACGCACGTAAATAATGAAATAAATAATTTTTAATTAAAGGCAACGACTACAAAATACATTTTTGTTTTATATCTCATTACTTTCACATTGATGAAAGAAGTTATGTGTAGCGAATTTGAAACATAGAAAGTTATAATTTACTTGTACTAATAATTTAATTTGTCTTGCCTAACTTGACTCTGACGGAAATAATGACGACTAACATCAATAAGGAATCATTTTACCGCTGTTTTCAAGTGTTGATGTCTACCCAACGTAGACGGATACTTCAGCTAGTAGTTTCTATTTCTTCTCTTGTGGTTTCCATTCAGTCTTTCAGTCATTATGGTCACTGACACAATTACACATTTTAGTGTCTTTTGCACAAGGCTCTGATATTTTTTCAGTTATATTTAGTTGTCCGAAAATACTATACTGAACCTACTGTCTTGTATAGCTCCTGGTTTGATGAGCGAGTTCATCCTGGCCCCAATAATAGAAAAAACTAACATTTCCTCCATGTCTTTGAAAAACTAGATAAAAAAAACATGGGTCTAACGAGGCTCAGAATACTGCAATATAACGACCAATACGCCTAAAAGCATTCCCTTTTTATGAACATTGTTATATCTTAGCAATTCAGGTGGCGAAGTAAAAAAAACAATCTATATGGAATTCCTCGCCAGTAAACAAGAAAAAACAGCATTCCAAGAAGGAATGACGACGACGACGACGACGACGACGACGACGATGCTGCTGCTGTGCTGCTGCTGATCTACATGGACATATGAATTACCGTCATTATTAAAGTAGTAAGACTATGTACAAACATGTTCTATTAAAAACACGTTAAACTATTTGGTGTACATATAGATAGAAAATATATAAGCAGTTAATATGATAATGTACGTAATACTTTATAAGTTTAACAACCTTTTCAGCAATATTATTAATTCTCGCAATAATTCTTTATATCATGTGACTTTTATTGGTAAAAACAAAAGTAACAAACTTCTAACTTTATAAGCAGCTGACATTATATACTAGATTTTCAATATTGATTTTTTTTATTGTCGAGATGTTCTGCTACGCTCATTCCTAACAACACGACTTTAGCGCGACCTTTTTACTAATTAAATACACAAACATTTGTAGAATACTCTCATTTGGAGATTAAAACAGAATGCAAATGTTCTTGAGCCAGACTTCAACAGACTAAATGACACAACCAATTCTATGAAAATATAGTACCAAACAGTCGATATTCGATTATCTATAAATTATATCTTTGATCTCAGATCAATGAATGTCATCAGAGATCATGTCTCCGTCGTTTTTATGCCTTATTTTTGCATAATACATTAGCATATTGTATGCACCTACATCATTTTAATAGAGACATCAAATATAAAAAAAGAAAAAATCAATCTCCTGTCATTTTTAGTTCACATTCATTGTTGTCGGATTAGTGTTAAGATTTCTACTTAGGCGGCTGTGAGACGTTAGTTTGGTTTGCTAAATAATAGCATTGTATCATCTTTCGAAACTATCTTCGCTATTTACGAAAATAGCGGGAAGTGAAAAGGGTGTTGATCGTAATCGATAATCGATAACTCTTGTAGTCAGCATATATGACAGCAACAAAAAAAATCGATGAAACCATGTCCTTTAAACCACAAGGATCACAGGATCATTTCCATTGACAGTTTTCAGTATGAATCATAAATAGCAATAGGTTGGAATCTTTGCATCAGTTAGGTGCATGCATCATATTTAAATAGTTTACTGATTTTGATCATTTCAGAAATGAAAGTCTCCTTTTAAAGATTGAAAGTTTGTATATACAAAAATCATAATTTAAGTCGGATATATATATATATATATATATATATATATATATATATATATATATATATATATATATATATATATATTTCCTCACTTCGTGAATTTACATATGCTTAGTACTGCCCGTCAAAAATGTGTAAATTTCTTTTCATTTTTCGTTTCAACCTTTGGAAGTAAAGTTTGATGATCCGCCGTCCTTTAAAAGGTTTGTGGTGAAATAATTTATTACATGGAACCTTAAAGTGGTCTGTTTTTATTTTTATTTAATATATATATATATATATATATATATATATATATATATATATATAGTCAAATAAAGATCAAATATGTCCTGAATCCACAGAATGATAGGATAAAAAACATATGAAATGTTTATCAATCATGTTTGTTGTAATTTTGGCTAATCCTCGTCGCTAAAATGTTGTAACATAGGGAAGGTTACTAAATGGAATAATTACACGAAGGTTGGTAAGGAACGATATTACTTAGGACAAGAACAACACATAAGATTCGCTAGCGGCGCGTAGAAGAAGTAGTCAACTGCTAGAAGTGAGTCAAGTGAAACCCACAATGAATCTCCAACTGCAGGATATCTACCAACAGCCCCACACGGTCAGATGTGGCACAAGGCCGAACTTAATGTGGGGTATCCGAGCCCGTAGGCTCGGCCAAAAATTCACCGTATACCTCATATAAAACAAAGTCGGGTAGCTGTTTCTCGAGATGAGACTCTGCCCTTCGACATAGCCTCGTCTGGGGATCCTCTCTGCTCGAAGGCAGAGAGTTTGACCAGCACAGCTGGAGACGATTCTCCAACTGCAGATCAACATACAGTATTTACTACTATATTTATGTGAATAGGGACATACCCATTATTGTACGTAGGTATGCTACAACAATGCTAATGTTTCACTTCTGTGTAGTTTGATTTTAATTGCTTAATCAGCTTAATATGAAGTTTGGAACATCATATATATAGTAACGTTGCTAATGCAATGACACTTATTTCTGAGGCGACTGATTTCAAACAGTCTTTCTGCAGGAAGTTTAGTTAACTATGACTAAACCAAAATACTTTGATTTCATGTAACCTTTGTGAGAATTCACCATCTTTCTATACTTGTGATAATTACATTGTCGATTAGTATTTAAGCAAATTTTAGTTGACTGAAAAACAAGATAAAACCAATATTTTCAAGTTGGATTTTATGGTTAGCTGTACGGAATTTGGACAATGTTCCTGGGTCATGTTCTTGATTTCAACCCGATTCATGAACAGAACGGGTAAAGAAAGCTTTTAAGATATTATTCTATCGCATTTCTTTAAGTCAAATTTGTTTCGATTCTAATTCACTTCACAACAGAGAGAAGTTTGTGGGTGATCCCCACCCTTAACTAAAATAAGGTTTAAACTATCAGAAATGGGATATTATATGATTATCTGTCCTTAGCAGTTTAACGTTAACCAATCAGTTCACAGCAGCTGATTGGCGCACTTTTTTAATAACTCTTTACTCTTGGTACAAACTTTGGTATGAGTACATGCTGAACGGGTCATCTCTAGACCCTTATCACCACAGTCTGTAGATGGCGGGATCATAAAATGACCCTCAGATGATAAATTTGGTCGCAAACACCATTAAGTTTGCAAGGGCCCATTTGTAATGTTGATTAATAAAATTTGTACAAATCGTAAGTCATTTTCGTTCTATTCTTTTATTATTACTACGCCTGCATCCGTCACGTGAGAATCTTATATGGAGTCCATTCCAATTCCCCATAAGACATAAATCAATGTTTAACAAACCAACAGGAGATTGGGTTTCTTTTATGTTGTTCATAAAACTTTCAGAAAATTTCTAAAGTTTTCAAAATCAGAAAATGTTTTCTCGCCAAACTGGATACAACGAAAATATTACCATTTGAGAAAATTGAAAAACCTTATAATTTAACATAAGAGTATAGAATTAACTATTCTTCATTCTTTATAGGAAGAGTGAAACACAGATAAAGTGAATATTTGATCCTATTTCAATCATCGGTAAACATTGTCATTTCGTCTAACAATCTTTCTCTCTGCTACTAAAACCCAAGTTCTTCTGTCTTTACATAATCCAACGCCCGATATATTAAGATATTCTTCAGTTTGTATCATTTATTTAATTAATCGCATCAATATATTAAATCTAATCCCCATTATTTACTGCCACTGACAATTAAATATTGACTTTTTTCATACGGGAGCAAGCAGGGGAAAACAATTGTCACAGATGAAAGAAAAAGGGAACTGATATCTGGAAAAATAGTGAAACCTAGCAAGATTTTATCTTGCGATAACTAAATAAGGAAATGTGGAATCGATATAACAATCTGCATATATCGTTAATAAAATTATTAAATGAATTGCAATCAAAAAGTTTCTGCTCACAACTGCAAAACCATACAATCAAATGTATTAATATTACTAAGCATTCGGATTTTATTCAAGCTTCGAGAGACATAAATGAATGAAAGCTTATTAACAAGAATGCGCTATTAAGTTATATTTTTGAATTCTATTAAATAAAATTTTTAACTAATGAAAATTTAGAATTTATTTAACATTTATTTAGTTTAATGGAAATTTGTTTTTTATTTTATTTCCGTTGACTGATTAATAAGTTATTAATATAACTGAATGGAAGAATATAAAAGTCTCGGTTTTACTCAACAGTTAAAAGATGGTTAACAATGAATTATTCAATAATTATCCGCATTAGTAATTCTTGGGACATTATATTTTGAGAAAACAATAAAAATTTGCATCCACACCCTGTAACCTCTAGCGTGTTAGTGGCTGTGCTGCCTTTTGCTTGGGGTGACACTGATTAAAAAATCTCAATATTAAGAGTTGTGGTTTAACAATGTATTTTCAGTCAAGTCACCCGAAGAAAGGCCACTGGGATGCAAGGGGCTACTGGGAGCGAGAGAGAACGAGAAAACGTCAGAAGGAAACGGAAACTCAATCCTAAACAGGAAACAAGGGATAAACTGCTACTCCTGTTCAAAAGATGATATCAGTGTTTAACATTGGTCAAAATAACGTACAGGGTTTTGTGAAAAACGATAGCAGAGTTACATTTTTTAAAAATGGGTGCTTCCAGCTTTGCAATTTGGTCAAGGATCAATTCAAGAGTTTAATTTATATTTATCGCCATCGGTGAATTAAACAATTCATACCAGGTTATGGAACAGTAAAAAAATAGTAAAATTATCCACTAGATATAAAATAAAGACTTATTATTAGATTTAAAAGATGATTTTGAATTTAAAACAATTCTTTTCGGGCGTTGCATGTGATTATATTTCGCAGTTTCCGCCACTGGAACATTCAAAAAATTTAAAACACGAAATGAGACCCCTAACGTAAGATACTTTTTAACATCGACAAAATTGGGTTTTGTGTAATAATACTCCGACGAAAATTACAAATGCAGTAAAAAAGAATCATAAAGATTGCTGTTGTGCGTAAAAGTCGTCGAACAAATGTTCAATAGTCAATCAAAACGAAAGCCTTAAGGTTTCAAAGCAAACTTTTAAGGTTGATACATGTAAATGGTGTACCATTTTATATTTTATGGGACATTGTATGTTTACATATATCTCAAGGCATATTTAAAAACGTATCAGATTTGTTTCTACAAATCACGCAGCTAAAAGTACCACTAGACTCTGTTATAACATCTGGAAATATTTACACACATATATCTTGCTCCATACTGAACATGAGGTGTAATGGTTAGCAAGCTTATTTCACTAGATCAATTGTGACTGAGTAGTGAGTTCGGTCTTCATTGGGTGCTCTATACTTTCGACCTTGTGTCATCTAAATTACGCTTAGTAAATCGCTATATCTTGCTAGATACATAGTTTTCCTGATATTAACCTGCTTGGACTAGATTGTATAGACAAACATTTTCTATTTGTAATCTAACAAGATACCAGTAATAGCCTGTACCATCCTACCTATTTAACAGATGACAGAAGGATTCCTGTAATAACCTCTACCATCCTACCTCACTAACAGAGGTCTAAAGGATTCCAGTAATAACCTCTGCTATCTTATCAACCTAATAGATGACTGAAGTATTCCAGTAATAACATCTACCATTCTACATACCTGTAGGTTCTGTTTTAAAGTTAGTGAATTATTACAAGATATTTTGTCTGTGACTAACGACAAATATTTTCAGTTGTAAACTAAAAAGTTCGATGTAAGAATTGAGAGCAGTATGAAACATTTGACACTGCAAATATATCATCTGTAAAGTGTTCAGCCTTGATTTAATATCACTTCAAATGATGCTGGATATGACCTATGTGTTTTTTAACATTTGAGGGGAGAAGCAGTTATTGTTGCGGAAGTTATCTTGTGCAAAGACGCCATTTTATATGTGCAATAGCCTTATGATTCCAAAATCATCTTGATTTGAGTACTATTTGCAAAGAGAGAACGCCTGTTTCGTTGAACGAAAACCATTGTTGCACTCAATACAACATCTACTTCACAATAAAAATCTAAACATTTGGCAATGTGAACACTTCATCCATTATTAAATGGCAGACAGACAGGTGATTAAATAGGAAAAGTTCAAATTTTCTCCTTCTTATGCCATTTATATTAGTTCTTTAGCCAATATGTTGCCCATTGTAGAATCAGCACACCCCTCTCCTTTTGATTAGTCTATATTTCCAAGTGCTGATAAGGTATGGTTGACAGCGAAGGAATTACAAACAGATTAATTGAACTGAGAGAAATCAAATAATGAATGCAAAACAAGATAGAGACTCATCATAATTTAAATACAGATCAGCGAATTTATTTCAAAAATGCACGATGGACAGTTAGTTGTTTCTATTCTGAGCCATGTTCTTCAAAGTTGGTAAGCAATTTCAGCCAGTCTAAGAATATGGGCCAGTATGTCTGTGCCAACATTTAATATACACGCTGAAATCTTGGCACCTCTGACAAAAAAGAAACAGGTCTTCTTTTCTTGCTTGTGTGTTGGTTTCTTGTTGTGTCTTCTCATTATTTGTTGTTGCTGTTTATATTTTCTAAATTTTTATTGTTTTATTTATTTATTTTACAAGATCAGAAGCTCGACGGTGAATCGTAGGCTATGTAGCTTTGTCATAGTTTTTTGGGAGAATATAGCATAATTATAGTCCAGGATTGTCGAATAGCTGAAAAGAGATGAAACAATCATTTTTATAATAGTTTAAAAGCAGACAGGATAGGATTTAAAAACAGTTGCTCAAACAGCTTGTCAAACTTTCAATATGAAAACCAATCTTGACAGTGGTGTACAGTTCATGACGTGTATTGATTGCATGATTAATGGATGCTTAATGAAGGACCACTACACATATGAAAGGGATCCGTGTATGAAATCAATTAGATAATCAAATTAAAAGAAAAACAGAATAAGGAGTACAACATCAATTATATGGCTTCCTTCTCTAACATCACTGGGAGCCATCGAGACACGAGACACTCTTGCAAGCATATATAGAAAATATTTACAAAATGACAACAATGCTGTAAAAGCTTGATTTTCAAGGTATTCTAACAAAAATACTTAAGGGATAATATCAGAAGAAACTTGTCGAAACATGTCTAAACTAAATAAATACCGACCTAAGCAGCTTTCTGAAGTGTATCGTATTTTCGTTGCCGGGTTTCCCAGGCTTGAACCAAACTGGAAATGGTTCTCAAAACATCACGCGCCTCAATTTCTTGTTCGTTCAATTCTCCCATCCTCTTAGATAAAAATTCACGAAAACCGTCGAGTTTCTCATCTGAAATAGATAATTGAATCAACACATAGTACGATTTCATACAGAAAGCATTAAAATTACTCTCTTTATTTAAAAATAAAGTTCTACCTATTTGCTTCAAATTGCTTCAATTTGTTTTGACTGTTAAGCTATTAAAACGCGAATAAAATTAGCTGAACATTAAATGCCATCAGACGATATAAATTATAGTGAGATATAATATTTTATTTTCGTATCTATGCATACTAGTTGAAAAAATCAAAACTCCTGGAAATATCTTTGAGTTTTGAAACAATAACATAAAGTAAGCGCTGAAATAAATGTTATTAGAATCTGAAATCTATTTGCAAATTTGCATATATTTGATGAAATAAGGCGTCGTTAAATTTTGCCTTTTGCCTTTTCCCTTGACTCTGCTTTTTAAACATTTTGTCATATGTTTGTTGACTAATAGAAAAATAGTATTTAGCCACTAACTGATGGTAGGTTTGTCACACGCATTAAAGACATGTCTGTATGTAAGTACAAGCGTATAAATTGACATCCCACAAGAAAATAAATAAAGACTAAAAATTGTGTTTGATGGCTGTTTGACCCATTTTGATTTTAGTTTCGCAAAAACATGTTTAAATATTTTGAATAACTTTTCAGTTTCACCAAAAAACTGGAACGAATACAACTCGTTCATTGATATACTCCATGTCAATTATTTAAAGACAAATTGGCTAAGATGTGAAGATGCGGCGAAAAATAAAGAGTTTCTATCAGGTGCATGTTTAAATTTAAGTAAATGTTCAAATAGATTTTATTTTAAAGAATAAAAAATACTATTAAATATGGAAAGCTAAAATCAACAAAAATAAATGGAAGTGAATTTAAACAGATTCACTAAGTATAAAACCTCAGTCCCATTTAAATCTATGATATTAGCATAAGAGAAACAGATCATCAGCATCATTTAATTTCATCATAACGAAATGAAGTTCAAAAAATATGAATGTCGGAAACAAAATTCTTTCACGGAATAATTCATTTGAATAAAACACGTAAAATCACGTATAAATTATCACAAGTAGAAATGCAAAAGAAGGAAAAGTAAAGTAAAACCAAAAGGTTAAAAACAAACATCAAACGAATTCCTGAATGCATGCAAAGACAGATTTGTTTTTCATCGTTTTCATTGATTTTAATCGTACATTGTACCGAGTGTTAGGAGGATATTGTGTTGGGCCAATCTTCGCCCAACACAATATCCTCCTAACACTCAGTACAATGTACGATTAAAAGTTAGGAAGACTTCATTATCATGGAATGAGGTTTTGCACACATCCACTAATGACGTTGGATGCAAATTTATATGCAAACTTGATATGGTCTCTCTGCTATTAACCCATCTCAACACCCAGCGTGCGTGTATGTATGTGTGCGTGTCTGTATATATGAAAGAAACACACACTCATATATATATATATATATATATATATATATATATATATATATATATATATATATATATATATAGTGAGAGAGAGAGAGAGAGAGAGACAGACAGACAGACAGACAGACAGACAGACAGAGAGGCATTGTAGCTTTTGCATTATGTGAAGAGGTTGAGTTAGTTCCTTTTTGTTTTCAACAACTTTACAGTTAAGCTTTTAATTTATGTGTCTCTGTTGTCAAAAGCGTCTAGCATTAGAGTCACCCTCAAATAGTCTCAAATAGCAAGGGTAAAAATCATTCGGTTACAAATTATAAAATGAGTAGTACTTGTGTGCCTTAAAAGTCTACACCTGTAAAAATGTCTTCTATCTAGACACCAAAACACACTAATCCTAAACACTAAATAGATCTTCAGGCAGATAGGTAAATGAACAAAGATGAACAAATGCATTTATAATGCCTTATGCTCATCTGAAGTTGTAAATTCTAAGATGAGGTGATAGGAGGACGAAGAAAATATATACAAATATTAGACTCACACGAGGTCGATACTCAGTGAGGAAGAGTTTCCCATCACAATTTAAATAAGCAGTACCCTCCATTAGATAATATTGTTTAATATTAAAACATTGGATTTTTTAAAGAAATACTATAGAAAATGTTTTAAAATCGTTCGTTATGCTGTTTAATAGGAAGTCCAGTTCTTTTTTTATTTATTCTTTTACAAGGGAAACAAAGTTGGCGAAACGTTTCTTAAAAAACAATAGCGTATATGGATTGTGCTATTGCTATTTCAAAATGTGTTGTCCATATGTAAGACTTTTCTTAAAAAGCCTAGAATTTTGTTACTGTTCGATATTAAATCATATATATATATATATATATATATATATATATATATATATATATATATATATATATATATATATATATATATATGTATATATATATATATTTAAACAATTTTTTCTTCGAATCTTTCATTTGGTTCACCATTATTCTTTTTTATTATTGCTTTTTTTCATATTTGTATTCATTTATTTTTATTCGTATTGATTCTCCATTTTATTTCTTTTATAAATCTTCCTTCTCAACTGCACTGTTTTATTAATTCCTTTCTTATTCATTTAGTTTTTAATGATTCTCTTGCCGCTTGTTTTTCTTTTACTCTCAAGTATTCTCATTTTTTCTAATTTCAGTTTTTTTTGGTTGACTATTTCATGTCAATATCAGTTCGAAACACGGTTCTTTATATACACTCATGCATATACACACGCACGTGCATACTCACACATGAATGCGCAGGTACACTTGTTTAGTTGTAAATATGACATCCTGGTTATAGGATTCAAGGATCATGTTTATGAAGATTCTCTGAGGTTTCCAAAACTGATTCGATCTTAACAGATTTTGAGATTGCTGTTTTTTATGACAGAAACAAAATTTAGGCTGACTGACTCTATAATGAGAAGAATTTAAAACTTTATTTGTATCGATGCGACGATTCATGGCAAGGAATAAGGAAATGGTTTTGATATTTAAGCCGTATTGGAATATTTTCTGTTAATTCACCCAAATAATGTAAAGTTACTTGTCGCAAATATTAATTCACCCCTAAAAATTATGAATTTTAAATCAAAGTTTGTTTTTATTCAGTTTTTGGCATTCTTTTGAAATCATAAATTTTAAATCAAAATTTGTTTAGCTTGCCATGAAGATGCTGGAGTTAATACAAGAATGTAATGACAAGGAGAGTGGTGTTCGATTCTTAGAGAGCAAATATTCTTCGTCGACCTAGAAACATCAGCTCACCCGCAAACAATCGAAATTACCTGGCGGAACACCAAAATGAAGAATAAGTTCGGGACTCATGCCTGACTCTTATTTTTGTGACTTTCTTTGGAAACGTAAGGCAAAAAAGTCACAATGAATGCATTTTGAACAAATTTTAAAGGTTATTTTAAAATTTTGGTATGAATTTTAGTAAATAAAAATACCTTTTATCTTGGGGTGAATTAATATTTGGGGGTGAAATAAAAAAGATCCATTAAATGTATCATGAAAAACACTGATTATTAGTTGCATTAACTTAACACGTTCAAAGTAAATAAAAACTACAAGAAATCTATTATAAAATGAGTCAGTGCATCTGTGATTTGAAACTAGATTTTGATTTTCGTAATCACTCGTTGCTTCATTGAAACGGACAAATTTACACCCCAATTGATTCTATTGTTTATTATTTGATTTGTGCAAAAGCTACAAGCTACCAAAACAGTTCGAGAGAATGAATAGACAATAAAAGAAAAAGTGATTTTCTTTAAAAACATTGTAAGCGACCTCCTAGAATCCGAAATATGTTCTGACTTTACAAAACGTAAAAAACAAATCAATCAATTTAATTAAAAAACAAACAAAAACGCCACAAGCTTTTGCATACATTTATTCATATACCAGCAAAAACTCAGTTATTTTGCATACATTTTATGTACCAGCAAAAACTCGATTATTTTCTTAAGCGATTGTACTGAATGATGCGTTTTTGCTTATACGCTAGTAGAATAAATGTGATTTTTTGTATTATAAAGGATCTGGTGAATAATTTAAAACATTCTTTCGTGGTCTTTCGACATGATTGGTCACAACTACAATATGCGTAATACTTTTTAAACACGTTTAAAATACATTCATTCTTTTGCCACTTTCCTAATAATCTATTGGTTCGAACACCCACATGTGTTCGGTGTGTAATATTCTAACGATTCCGAAACTTCTTCACATCGTAAAGAATCTTGTCAGATTTTCCACCTACAAATCCATTAATAATTATGTTGCTGTTGAAAAACATTGTTTAAGGTGCTTGCAACTTTATACTGCATTTCTTCAGTTCGGCTGTTCTAAAATGAAAGTGTAAAAATATCAAAATCGAACAGAAAATATTGTATATTGTATTTTTGCTAAAATTATTTATGATTTTACTTGTATTTCCTAACAAACACGTATAAATAAGTTATTATTCAAAATTGCAAGCAACCTTTTTGTGTTAGTAAAATAGTAAATCTATTTAGTAAATATACATTGTAAACGGCATGAGAGAATTTTGAAGGCTCCTACACATTAATATAAGAGCAAAATAAATAAATAAATCGAAATGATCTGTGCATGTTCAACGTAACTATTCCATGAAACTTTAACGGGCAAATAATTAAAATTTGATAAGTAATAAACAGTAAAATCTTTAGTCCGATATGATGATTTTCTTTTTTCCGTCTAAAACACTCCATGCCGATTTCAATTTAAAGCTATCGAATTATTTTTTAATTTCGCTATCATTATGTACAACCATCTCACACTAAGCATGTCTATCGTTCGATGTATATTAGGACATATAAAATATCAAAAAACAGGTACTCATATACACATACACTCACTCAAAGGTAAATATATATACCTTATATGTTACACTATGTCAGATTTTATCATGTAAGTCAATGTTTTCACAATGAAGTTACATGATAAATATAACTTGTGAATTTCAGCTCATAATACCAGCTCAAACTAGAAATATATATATATATATATATATATATATATATATATATATATATATATTATTACAGTCACTGAGTTTTCTATTCTGATACATCCCCAAAAGTGACCAGGCTACTGGAGATGGATTTTTTTTATCGATACATCACCTCTAGATGGATTGCCGATCAAGACCAAAGAGCTTCTTATCTTCCTCTCGGTGGGAAGTCCCGACGGCTTCCAAATAGTTTTGTCGCCCCAATTTCACCAACAAAATTTGAGTGAATCCGTGGTATGGTCTTCAGGCACTCCTCAACGGTGCTGTACGGTGGAATCATCTCTCAAGTCCGATATTAGACATATATTAACCCAATCGAGCATTGTGAGATTCGAAGCCGGGTGTCATCATCGGAACGCTAACGCTGTAAACATTGGATTAGGCCCCCACAATATTATAGTTATTGAAATTAATTTTTATCTCAGATATAAAAAGATTGCTGATTTTCATCGGTTATAAGAAATATATAACTTCAAAAGAGAAAGAAGATATTGAGGCAAAGTTATTGGTTACTGGAAATTGCAAAGAAATTGAACAGAGATCAAAGAATAATTAAAAAAAAAAAAGAAAATATTGGCAAGATAAAGATGTAAAAAACTTAGCTTTAATTATAAGCTTTGAGAAATATTAAAAAGCTAATAAGCAAGAAAAAATTAGAAAGATATATAAACAATATCATGTGTCATAACGAAGATAAAATAAAAAAAAAGATATTGTAAAGTTATTGAGTGAAACAATGTTGAAAACTACAAGAAAGTTATAGGGATCGTTAAATAAACAAATTGAAAATCTTAAAATCAATTTTGTTTGTTGTTCTTATCTTATCATGTATTTTGGCAAGATACAAACTAAGAGCAAAACTGATTTTTCATTGGCTGGGCTACAATTTGGATAGTTCATGGGCAAAGTCAGTAAACACAGCTTAGAAGACAACCGTAAATAGATGGAGAAGTGTTTTATGTTACTATTGTTGGCGCTATAATTATAGGCCTTGTCAAATTAAATGATGGTGTAAAGGTAAAGATAAAGGATTCTTGACACTTGTTTGACAAGACAACTTTTGAGCGGTACAATTCACGGGAAAATTTAAAAGCATATCTCCTTCGTATTCCGCAAAGATAACTATTGTCTGACTTATCAAGCATGATTTCAGACACCAAATTAAAGAAATACCCCATAACTTCTCCAGTTATTATTCTAACAGAAAACTTCTGGTCAGTCGCTAAAAAAGATGGATATGAGAATGAAAAAGTATTCAAGCAATGATCTCTGAGAAGCAATAAAAATTGGGGCAAGTTTATAAAGTCGAAACATTAAAAAATATAACAATATAAATGAATGAAAGAGTGAATGCTATAGAATGTTAACGAATCTACATTAAGAGGAAAAAATAAGTTATTCAGGTATACTGTATTAATTATATGCATATTTCTATAACCACATGACCGATATAATAAGTAAAATATAATAAAAAATTGTATAATAAAATATTACTTCACTGAAAACAAATTATTATCAATATTTTAAATAAGGCTAGATATAAACTGAAACTCACACAATGCATTCTTTTAAGTATTTCCCCGCAAGCAAGGAGGGAGTGCCACTAGCATGCAAGGAGAGTGAGAGTAAGAGTAAATTGGGGTGAGGGAAGGATAAAGAGAAGGACGGGGATCAAGATCAATGTATTAGGAGATGTCAATTGACATTACATTTGAATATTTGAAGTTTATCAAGGAAGCAAGTAAGAGGAAGGGATTTCCACAGTTGGGAAGTGCGAGAGAAGAAGCTGTTGGAGTAGAAGAATTTTACTATTTCGACAGTGAAAAGGTGGGACCGAGATGCCAACATAGTAGCACGCTTAAATTCAGGCAGTTGATTTAGCAGTGAAAATAGCTCGTCAGAGCATTTGCCATGAAAATACTTATAGAAAAGACAGTGGGAAGTCACATCACGACTGTGAGAAAGTGACTGTAGTCGAGATGCCTGGTCATGACTTATTACATTGCATATCCGACTTTGGATTTTGTCGAGAACCTCGAGATGAACAGCCAGAGCTCCAGACCATATATGGCAACAGCATTCAATGCAAGGACGAATGGTAGATTTGTAGATTTGCACGATAGACTCAGACAAGAAAAAACTTCTGGTGCGACACAGAGAACCAACTTTCCTTGCCGTAGCTGCAGCACTGATTCAGTGTAGTTGTTTCACCTCAGGTCAGTGGAAAACATGAGACCAAGAAGGTGCGGAGAGATACTCTCATAGAGTTGAGCATCAGTCAGGAGGCAGGGAGTTGTCTCTGTGGTGAGTAAATGAGATGAAAATATCCTGAAAGTTTTATCAACATCTTTTAATTAATACCAATTTTGTGGAAAACATTGACTTACATAATAAATTGTGACAGTAGATATTTAGGTGAAAGAGAGAGAAAGAAAGATTGAAAGAAAGAGAGACAGAGCTTGCTTGTGCAGTTGATATTTCATCGTTTATTAGGTAGTGAAAAAAGTGCGCCCGCATATCATATATATGCGTGTCCACTTAGCACGATGCTCATGGGAAAAGTATGAATCTTCCGCCGGTGAGATGTCTCAAATATCTTGGCCAAAATGTCAACCTCGTAAGCGAAGCGCAATTCTTAAATTACTTATTAAATTACCAAGAAACACAAGTTGGTCATTATTGAAATTTAGAGAATCACATTGAAAGAATCCAATGAGCTAGTGCTGGTAGATTTTCTATTGTCTGGTTTTGATAATAAACCATAATTGAAAATTCGCAAATTACGCAGCCGATTGGGATCTGAAAGTAATGGTAAATTATACAAGGTCAGTGGTTAATTAAATAATGGTAATATAGAAAAATAAAACTTCTGGATAAACTAATAACGTGCACTCGCTTACATGTGTGTTTGTGTTTCAAAATTGTTTTCATTTTTTTTTTACTTATCCTATTTTCATAAATCCTATTGACCGAATAAGTTATTCATTTGTATATTTTAATTATAAGATTTTGATTTTGAAAGTCATTTCATTTTATTATCTAATGGAAACAAACTCAAATATTTACGCTAAAGTAGGTGCCTCCACTGATTCGCACAAAAATGAGCATGTCATGATGAAAAAGTGCCTCAAACTTAATAACAACAAAGTTTTATCGTCAACATCTTAATTATTAAAAAAAAGACCAACGGATTTTTTTTATTATTAAATTATATTTTTTTATCCTAAAAAAGATAACCTTCGAAATTTTGGTTAAAAATTTTGTTTTTCTTGCGTCAGTGGGTTGACCAAAGATTAGTATAGGAAATTTTAGCGATGAAAAACACATTGGGTTGGAAATTCTTCAAAAATCAAATAATAGTCGGATTTTAATGAAACTTTCAGGACTTATTCACAAATGAATGAAATTACTTTAGAGATGTTTCTTGTTTAGAAAATCTTAACAAAACATTTTTTACATCTGTTATCCCAACTTATTTAATTTTATGAAATTTTGAGGAAAAAAACAGATAAACTTTCGCCTGTCAGTCAAGCTGTCATCCTGTCAACGCCTTAAACAAACAACTACGTCAGTGTTAAAAATGCATTGCAACGATATTTTAAATTAAAAGTAATATCTGTTTCAAATCAGGTTAATTAAACATTAAATCAGTTAATATTTTTCAAAATAAAGTTTCAGAGAAATATATTTTATTTTTGAAAGATTTTTTTAATCAAGACAATTACATTGGGATGAAAGATTGCTAAAATGGTGCTAAAATCAGCGATGTTTAGTGATTTCAAAACGAAAACTACTCCCAGTTGATTTAAATTAGTTTTGAAATAGAGCAAAAACAGTTAAAAGAAGTTATTCAATTTTTCATTTGTTTTGAGTTACTTATGTTATATTTGTGAAAGGTAACCATTCTAATAGAGTTCTATTGTTTCTGTTGCTATAATAAAAGCAAGAATTCAGAGCTTCATGTATTTGAAAAGACAATGTCAATGTACAGTTCCTTCAATTTGCTGGAATAACTTCTCGAGAAAATACATTTTTAATGCAAATTGTGCTACATAATGTCTACTAATGCACACACATGTGTCCATGTTCAAAGTTAATATTATTAAGTGTTGGTTTTTTGTTTTTATTAATATGGCTTCCATTATTTTTAGCCTTTTTTGCATGTAGATGATGCTATTATATTAGTGTTGTCAACAAGTATATTACGAATAACTTTGAACATGGACACAATGTTTTGACCGTGTTTTGAAAATTGAAAACATTTTATAAAACATACATACAACAAACAATTTTTTATTTAACAGTTAAAATATTTCATCCTTGTAAATGGCAACATGTATAGCCGAAAGCGCTCAGATAAGAACCTTCGGACAGTTTTTATATAATTTATCATCCGAAAAGAAAATTATTAGATCACATGAGAAATTGTATAAAAAACTTGTGTGTGTGTGTGTGTGTGTGTGTGTGTGTTTAATTGGATTGATGTGAGTTTGTGACCCTGGGTCTCATGCTATTTGCGAACGTCCGACAAACTGATTAATTTTTAAACTTTGGATTTAGACATACATACACGTACGTTCACGCATTGCATCTCACACAAACATAAACATATATGAACAGTGTGGGACTGGGCGTATATGCGCATCCGTGTGTCGTTGCGTACTTACGTACGCAATTGGTCGCTGTATTGAATGTCGAATTGTGTAGCGAACTTCTTTCGTAAGTCGCAGTGTCAACACACAGACCGTTCGTCTATTTTGTTCGCGGAATAATGTTTTCTCGCACACACACATATATATGTATATACAAGATAGGCGAACGGTCTGTGTGTTGACACTGCGACTTACGAAAGAAGTTCGCTACACAATTCGACATTGAATACAGCGGCCAATTGCATGCGTATGTACGCAACGAAACATGGATGCGCATATACGTTCAGTCACACACTGTTCATATATGTTTATGTTTGTGTGAGATGAAATGCGTGTATGTATGTCTACGTACGTATGAGTGGCGTTCCAACGACAACTTTTCCTCCCACTATCATAAAAACACCGATATACGTAACCATATATAAATCCAAATTTTAAAATTTAATCACTTTGTCTGACGATCGCAAATAGCGTGAAACCCAGGGTCACAAACTCACATCAATCCAACGAAATGTTAGCTCTATCACTGATATTACGCCCTTTCCAATAAGTACCGCGCATATATAATATGTAAATAATTTATATAAAAATTGCATATATATACATACATACATACACACACACACACACACACACACACATATATATATATATAGATAGATTCATTTATATTTATATACATACACATTATATATATATATATATATATATATATATATATACATATATATATATATATATATATATATATATATATATATATATATATATACACACACACACACACACACACATATGGTTCTTATTTTATTATGTTGACTCAGTGCGTCAGAAGCAGACGTGTTGGTGATATGACGCATGTGGTTGGACCTTACACCAATAACTCATAATTTTATTTGTTACAGAGGCAGAGCGGCAAAATGGCGGCCAACACGAAAGTTCGTACAAAGCAGCAGTGGTGTATCACTGAAATCCTAATATCACTGAAACATCTAATACGCAGAGTTAGTCCGTGAATAATGCGTTTAAACAGTGGTAACAGCGATGTGCGTGGCAGGTTACGTTCCTTGTACAAGTTCTTGATCATCGCTGACGTAAACGAAGAGCCACTAGTCCTATGTGTTCTGCATATCTGTTGTATTAACCGCGTGTGTATTTCCACGAAACACCCCACCCATGTTAGTATGTGTGTCCTTAACTTACTAAATAAAGAAGCCATAAATGTGAGGATAGGTAATAATGAAAAAATACTCATCTATATATCTAAAAACGAACATAACCTGCAAGTATGGTGCTTCAATAACAAGATTGTTTCAAGAAAGTTTTTGGACAGAACCAAAAGTTTACCATTGTATGAAACAAAGCCTAATTACGAGAAATGGAAGCTTGTTTCGCTCCAATCTTTTGAAGGTGAGGAACGCTGGGATTCAAATTAATCCAAAATACCAACAAAATCTTGTCTACCATACACAATTTTTTGTAGTGACTGAGACAATGAAAAGTACTTAAACAACAGAAAAACATGAACTTTGAACAGTTTATTCTCAAGTTTGATCTCGAGGATTCAAAAATTGTAAATACATGCACGCACACACACATACACAAAACGCACACAAGCACGCACATACATACATACATACATAATGCATATACACATACACATACGCACACATATATATAATAAATTAATACATTAAATGTTTAAGACAAAAACAATATTACCATTCCTGAAAACAAAGGCATATTCATCCGTAAGGATCGGAATATATTTTTGTGTTATTATTCTTAAGCTATTTCAGTTACATGTATGTATATATGTATATATGTATATAAACGGAATTCTTTGGGGAGATGTCGATGTTTGTGCTAGCACGAAGTCACAAGTCATCGGGTTTCTGTAGATACTGAACAAACATAAATGTGCCAGAGCAGGCGTCTGCAACAAGGATTGGCTAGCCGCCTTAGTAGACGAGGAACCTCGGATACGAGAGGCCAGCCATTATGTATGAATAAATGAAAATAACAAAGTCAGTTGGACACCGTCTGTAAGAAAAAAAGCACCATGAAGGAAATCACTGCTCCAGAAGTTTGGAAACGGTATGCTGTACTGCTTGGCATTCGCACTGGAAGCTCCAATACGAACATTTAAGAGTATTTGGGTGTCACTGCAGAGGATTCTAAAAAAATTGGATGAGTCTAATGGTGATTACGAAGGTGTTTTGAGTGATCACTAGTGATGGCGATGTTATGCTCCCATTCACCTTCCCACAGGGGCTTTAGACCCAACACGGAGGCCTACATTAAGTGCCTTGAGGAGGTAGTGCTGCCAGAGGCCAAGAGAGTAGCTGCTGGAAGATCCTATTTCGGGCAACAGGATTCTGCACCATGACACAACGGCAGGAAAATTCACTCATGGATGTCAGACAATTTCTGCGACCACATCACCTCTTACATCTGGCCGCCTAACTCCCCAGACTGCAATCCCCTTCATTATTATATGTGGGACGCAGTTGAGCGAGAGACCAACGAAACTGCTTGTAGCACCAAAGATGAACTGAAGGCAAGGATTATGGCAACATTCACCAACCTGAACAAGGATAGCGTCCAGAAGAGTTGCAGGAGATTCCGAAGTCATCTGTAATTTAAATGACCATAGCACTCTGTATGTATATTCACATATTTCCAAGGAGTACTGAAAGCACTTTCGAGCGGTCCAAAAAGAGCTTCTTCCTAAATTCTTTTCATTTGGTCAAATTTTGGGAAGTAGGGCGACCGAAGAACTTTTTCGCCTCCCCCCATGTATTTATAAATGTCTGCTTGAGTGAGTACATAATATAAGCTAAATTGGATAAAATTACTAGATATATTCAAATTTTTTCCTTTACGCTCATGTTCAAGAAACTCACAAGACCGCATAAATGTTGCATGTGTATTACAAAAGCGCAGGCGCATGCAAATACATACACACACGTATACTCACGCGCACAGAGTAACATACTTGTCTGTGCTACATTTAAACAGGAAAAACTTACGATAAATACTCGCAAAATACTAATGCATGGATCAACAAGTTCGATCGATCGGAGATGTTGACTGGCTATTGGTTTTAAAAATGGGCGTGGCAAATATTCAAACTCTCATTCTTTTAAAAATCTATCTTACATTTATTATCTTGTGATATGTCAGTGTTTATTCCTCGCCCTTTCAATCAAGAATACAAAAACGCTTTTTATATTAACAGTTTCAATAAATTCGAAGAAAGGGCAATTAAAACATTATCAAAGCGCAGTAAAAAGTTTATTTCAGTAAAAGTAAACAGAAAATTTGTAGTGATACCCACAGTAAACATCTAGTAAAACGTGAGGAAAACTGTTCGTCTTATCTGTAGCTTGAGTTTGCAACCGAGGTGAGGGAACAAGTACGAAGATTTAGGATGAGAATTAAATAAGCAGAGATTGTTTTCATAATTATTGGGATGATTCGAAATTTCATTAATTCCTGATTTACAAAAAAGGAGGCGAATTCAAATAAAAGTGGAAAAAGTTCAGACCAAGATCTTTCACAAGGCAGCATTTGACTCGGAAATTATGATTCTGGACTTTAAAAAATTGTCTGTAATTAAGATTGAACAAAGGATTTAATATGAAGTGATCAAGAAAAGTGAAAGATAAAATGAGGAAAATGCTATTAATTCTAATGAAAAGGATATAAGTAAACTAAATATATTTACAATTATTAGATACATAAATAGTATCATCATAATAAATGGCATCATCATTATTACTAAAACGTACATTATAGTTATATCCAGTTCTTTATTAAAATAATGGATGTAGCCATTCCAGTGTAACACATGGCGAAAACCAAAGAAAGTGAAAAAAATGGTTAACATAAGGAATTTACTCAAGAGCTACTGAAACTGAAGAATAATAATTCATTTCATAACTATGAAAATCACTGCAAAAGGTTAATTAAAACAAACTACTCCCACCCACAGAGAGAAAAGGATTGAGACTGCTAGAAAGAATCGAGACAATCCGGACTAAAACGCTATTGAGGTTAGTAAGAAAGACATAGATTGAGGATAAGTGATCAACAATAAGCAAGAAAATACATTATATATATATTTATATAATAAGCAATAATAATGATGACTTTGCTGCTGCTGAGGAAAAGGAATATTACATGTTTTAAGTGAAAAATATTGCCAAAATAACAAATATAAGAGTGGGTATCGATTATTATTGACACTGGGATTTATTTCGACATTCACCAAGACGGGAGCCAATTGTCATACGACAACAAGATAACTAGATAGCAACGATAAGAATTAAAAACTGACGATTTTGGGGAAGTTTAAAAGTTTAGCGTGTGAATAAATAAATAAATAAATATCACTAAATCAAATGAAATTCACTTTTTCGTTTTAATTTCATAAAATTTATGAATGACAGGTCAAAAACTTTGATCGCAACTATTGCAATATTACTTTTCCTTGTTTCGGTTCATAATATATATGGCAAATGTAACGCTATCATCACCATCATTAATAGTTACAAGCCCGATCACTATTGAAATAATGATAATAATATCCAATGCTGTATGAAAAAAGAAAATTGTGCCTTAGGTAACAAAAATCACAGAATATTTCAGAATGTTAAGATTCAAACAGATAACACAATATCACATAGAAGATCTGATCTAATTATCGTAAGAAGAAAACAAAAAAGTGTCAAATCATGGATATCAGTGTTCAAGAAGAGCAAATATTTAAAGTAAAAGAAAAAGAAAAATTGCATAAGCATCTGGACCTCGCCAAAGAAGTGAAGAAACTATGGAACATGAAGATAACATTTGTACCACTTGTTCTAGGAGGACTGGAAATGTTCCAAAAAGCCGAAAGAAAAAACTGAAAGAAATGAAAATCCAAGAAATAATAAAGTTCATCCAGAAAACTGGGAAAAATTCTGGTGTACTGAAGAGATTTGCGGTCACTTAATCTAACTCTGACTTGAAAATTCAATAATTATTATTATTAATAATAATAAATGAAACGGTTCAGATCACCAGTCGAAACGTTGGAAAAGTTGCTCAGTATTTAACTACAAGAAAATTTGTAACTGACTTTGATTTGTTGACACAAGTTTTCCTGTATTTCACGCCTGGCTTTATATGAACTCCATGCATTTGTCTCCACGGCAACATCAGATATTTTCATCTTCAATCGTTAAATCAAATGATCTCCAAATGCTTGCATTTAATAAAAAGGCGCCAAATGTATTTGAGTGAGTTTGCTACTTAATAACAAATATAACTTGTATCGACTGTGATACAAAGTTATGAATGAAAGAACAAAAACAAATAAAACTGGGGATATAAATAAATAAATCATTTTTCCTTTTAAATTAATATGCTTAAATTTCTCTTGTTTTTTTTTTTTATAAATCCAACATCTTTTGAATAAAGGACTAGGTATAATTAAAATAGTTGAACTGGTGATATTACTATTTCTTCTTCTTCTTCTTCTTCTTCTTCTTCTTCTTCTTCTTCTTCTTCTTCTTCTTCTTCTTCTTCTTCTTCTTCTTCTTCTTCTACTACTACTACTACTACTACAACAACAACTACTACTACTACTAATAATAATAATAACAACAACAACAACAACAGAAATACTGCAGTCCAGTATATTTATGAGGGTGCGATGAAAAGTTTTTGGTTCGACTCAGTTCACAAAATCAGTATTCTGATATTTGGTTATTAAAATATAATATTGGTTAAAGAATAGGTTTTGCCGAGAATTTTCAGCACCTCCTAGTATAATACTTCTCTTACAAAACGTCAGCTGAGTTGTCCACAATTAAAAACGCTGAAATCAAATACTCGAAATAAATAAAACAAATCGATTGCATTACAACAACACCACCAACAACAATACCGATAAAGCAACAAGCCACACAAATGACTCAAGTTTTATTTAAAAAAAACTAACATTGTGTAACGTTATTCCTATTATTATTGTTGGCACTTGCACTTGAGTGTCTGTATTAGCATAAATGTTTTCAGTAATAATTTTATAGTTGCAAATTTCTCGTACATGTAACAAATTTAACAAATACATTCTCACCAGTATGATAAAGAACAGATTAAATATCGGAGGAAAAGTTTAAGGAAGCACGCACAAAAAATATTTTCTTTGGAGTATGAAACTTACCTCTCTTTCCGTAGTAATTTGCATTTGTCTGAAAGATGCTAGCAGCGAGAATGACAATAAGACAGATGCAAGCAGGCTTCATATTGAGAATTTTCGTTGAGAACAACAGGGAATTTGTCGAAGAAGGAACACAGCCTATTTTCACTGTGCAACTGGATTCTTGAAAGTGTCGAAGTAAGAAAGTGAAATTCTTCGTCGTTGTTTGTTTTTAAATAGTCGTCTTAAGGACAGTAGCAGATTGTGGGTGGGTACATATGGATGTGTTTCTGTGTCTCTTGATTGTATTTCTGGTCGAATTAAAAGTGAATGCATGATGTGTAATCACAACGATATGAAGAAAAAAGTCGAATAAAGGAAGAGGAAAAGATTGAGAAATAAGGCGGGAGAGCGTCAAATATTGGGCTTGATTTTTAGTAACAATCTCCCAATATCGTCACTTGCATATGTGCGTGTTTGGGTGTGTTCTACGGAGGTGGTGAGAAAAGCATAAACAAAAACGGGGGTGAGGAGAAATTAAGCAAAACACAAAACTGTGGGTGGCGAATAAATGAGAATGTAAAAATTTAAAAAAAGATAGAAGAGATAGGAATATGGGAAAACATATAAAAATGATGTCTTTTCAAGAGGGTTGTTATCGAATATGTTATTGCTCATCATTGTTAGATTACTTTTGTTGCTTTTCTCAAATTTCCTCACTTTCTCTTCCTTATCCTCCTCCTCTGTCCTCCTTCTTCTTCTTATTATTATTATTATTATCATTATTTTTATTATTATTATTATTATTAAGAGAGGAAAGAAAAAATATTGTGGTAGCACTGAGTATTAAATCTTTTCGTTCTTCTTCATAAGACAGAAAAAGGGTGATATAAATCAAAATTGAAAACAGGTGAATAATTGAGAAAGAAAGAAAGAAAGAAAGAAAGAAAGAAAGAAATATGAAGAGAAAAATATAGAACGAGCTGGAAAAGTCAAGGATGGAAAGGAGAGATTAGAAAATTGGGAGAAGAATGAAAATAGAAAAGCAACCTAGAAAAGCAATGTGTAATGGAAAACCAAGAACAGTAAAAAAAATGACAATTTGGAGGCTTTTGATTCAGAGAGATGTACAGAGAGAAAGAGAAGATTGGAGAGAGAGGGGAAAAGGAGTAGGAAGAATAAAAATCTAAAATTAGAGAGAAAAACATTTGGAAATGGAAGGAAAGAGAAACTAAACAAAGTTATGAATGAAAGAACAAAAACAAATAAAATGGAGATTAAATCAGTGAATGAAACAAAATAAAAAAATGCAAGAAACACCAAAAATCCGAGAAGAAAGAAAGAAAGAAAGAAAGAAAGAAAGAAAGAAAGAAATGGAGTAAATTTAACACAGGTGGGTTTTTGTGCGATAGGCGGATCGAAGGAGGCGGGCATTAAAAGGCCTAACGGAGAAAATAATTTTTCATATGCTAGTCGCAGACGAACACGCTCATTTGCAGAGATGGGCGTATGCTTCCTTCACAACCGCCGATGATGGAAGGAGGTTTTGACAACAGATGATATGTCCCCCATAGCAGTGTCTGTTGTCGTTAAAGTAGTGGTTGCTGCTTTCATCACGTTCTTGATGTTGATGATGTTGATGATGTTGATGATATGTCTATTTGTGTCGTGGCAATGAAGAAAACTATAATGTTGAAGTGTTTGTCATATAAGGGAAAATAACGGAGTGGATGTAATCTAAAAAGGGATGTTTAGTGCGAAATTGATAGAAGTATCATAATGGGAAGTGATAATCGTATGGAATGGTCTTTAGTACATTCTAGTCAATTCGAAAGTAAGGAAAAATTGTATGAATAAGAATAAATGATATCACACATTTTACCGAATTATTTACTTAATATGATTATTTAATATCAAAGAATTCCAGACAAATCATAATAATTATTATTAAATATGTAAAGTAAATGTTTTATTCTTTACTTTTTTCACTGGAAACATTTGTAAAAGTATTTCATAAAACACAATGTTTTATTGCTTCCACATACTCAGTTGTATTAAATGGCTTTGTCAGCAGTCGGACAAACAGCTATTTCTTTAAAAGCTGTTCAAAAGGTATGACTACGTTTCTGGTTACAATCTTTTACCAAAATATCTAGAAGTCTTTCAATTCCCATTCCTGCGATAATTTGATTTCTTGTAGCATGAATAAGAACCACAAATGATACAATTTTACTTTTTTCTTTTATCTCCGATTGTATGAGCGCCCTGTTGAAACCATTGTTCTGATTATTCTTTTGGCTTTATTTTCTCGTGACGAACTTTACAGCGATATGACCTCAATAGACAAAATGATTTTACTTAGAATTGACATCCAATTAATATTTATTTATTTACAATTGTTCAACTTACTCTAAAATTTATGTGAAATAACTACACAATTACTCTACAAAGATCAGAAATTGTCATATTTGATAGGTGGGTTGTAATTGTCCACCCTTAAAACGAGCCAGATTTCGACAAAGTCACCAAACGAGAGACAACATGGAATACCGACCAACCGTGGGCTTTTCGCAAGGTGTCAGTTTTTTTTCCAATGGATATTTGCTATTTTAGAATAATCAATAAAGCATTATTGATACTGGTTAATCAAATCTTTATTTGAACTGACTACAGCGTAGTATCAGACATGGTAAATTCGGGGTTATGAATTTCTGGGATCAGCTTGCCCAATGTTTATGAAATATCAATTCAGAAAAAATACGTCCATTCTGCAGAAGGCATTTATCCCGAAATACACTGAGACAAAACTGTAGACGATGCAGCGCCATTCAACTGTCATTTTGGCATGGATTCTAGTGAACATGGCGTTTTTTCATGAAACAAAAACATTCAAAATCTCCTATAATATAGGTTTTATTTCATGTTTCGAATGCATATTATCATGCACTTCAATGTTTTCAAAATTGATTAAAATTTAAATTAAAAATTTGATTTAAAACTGGAATTAACCAGTCGAAGTTGATAAAGTAATCAAGTCTATATTTAATTTAACAATATGTACTATGAATTTCAGCTTAAATTATCTCTACTCAATATATCGATAATAATTTGTCATGCAAACAAAAAGCAAAATGATTTCTGATATATAAATAAATTCCAAAGGTCTATATTTACTAATACATAATAAACATTAAAATCCCATATACCAATTGTTATTTGTCTATATTTCTGAGATGAGGTATCATGTCCACTATTTACATTGCTCGGACTATCATCCCCATTATCATATTTATCACAACGTTTCGGCCGTTGTACGCTCCGGCTTTCTTCTTCGAACTGAACCCTTTATTTCGCTCGCTGAGGTAGATTGTTAATTCCTCGCTCCAAGTTCTCCACCGCCTTAACCATGTATTGAACTGACACTCTTTGGATCCTGTCAATGGATCTAACCAACGCCTTTATCCACTGTGCGATGTGTCCTTGAGGATATCTGTGTACGAATTTCTGGGTATTATAAACCTAATGTCTTCAGCAAGCAAAACACATTTTTACCAGAGCTCATATTGCAATATTTATATTTCCGAAATTATTTATATTGTTTGAATTGTATTATTTATATTATTATATTACTAGAAATACCCGTGAAATATTATGGTTTTCCTGTTTGTATTTTCGAGAAACTTAATACTTAAGTTAATGATTAAATAACCAATCTCATGGCGAGTTCTACGACAATAAAATATCCGTATAAATTTCGCTATTGCATTGTTAAATATTTGAGCTTAACAAATTTAACAAAATATTGCTATAACAATCATAAATATAAATGCTGGTTGTTATTTAAAGTAAATGATACAAATGAAAAGATTTGAAATTTACAACTTTTTACATTTCACTGAATCAGACGTAAACACTTTTATTTTCTTTCCTTCCTTCTTTCTGTCTTTCTTTCCATTTCACACTGAAACCAAGTAGTATTTCTTATATGTGTTTTCGGTCTTTCCATACGATCAAAACGGAATAGTACATTATTTATGAGTTACTTGTAAGGCGTAACTGTTGTGCTAAGGGAAGGACAAGCAGAATTATAATAAGCTTACACTATAGTGAACAACTCCCGATTTGCATAAGATCTCATACTACCAAATGCATTATTGTAAATATCTGTAATAAAAATATAGCGGTGCAATTCTCATAGTATATTGTACTAATATCGATTAGTTAATACCAATTTTATTGTCAAAACATAAAATCTAATTTCATGTAGTCGAATATCCTGTAAGAGAATATAGCAGATCTCATAAATTCGAACTTAAAATATGTTAATATCAGGTCGAGAAAAGTTTAATTCGTTTTCTAAAGCGTCCTTGAACTTTTAGGACCGTTATAGGTTCTTGTTTGTAAATAGCGGTGTTTATTTTTTGATACTATATCTCTTCAAGACGTGGAAGTTCATGGATTCCTGCAGAATGCTTTTCTTTATGCATTTCTATGAAGAGTATTGGAATGATTTTCCATTGCCTTCTATTATACATTTACAGTAATCCTTCAATTATACTGGTTGCTGCTCAAAGATTTAGAGCCCTAGGCTGTCCTGTTATTTAAATCATAGTTGGAAGGTAAAAGAGATTCATATATCTCCCAAGAACACAACAGATGAGGCTGGGACTTAAACGCAAACCGCCGATCCCATTTTCGAGACTGGTGCAAGACTCACGCAGAACAATTGTCATTATTATATTTACTTATGGCTGGTTAGTTTCTTTATCAGTTATATT
This sequence comes from Acanthosepion esculentum, assembly GCA_964036315.1. NCBI lineage: Eukaryota > Metazoa > Mollusca > Cephalopoda > Sepiida > Sepiidae > Acanthosepion > Acanthosepion esculentum. The sequence goes on from OZ038511.1 coordinate 58,304,273, forward strand.
TTGATTTTCTGTTCAGTTTTTTTTCAGCAAAAATTGATGATCACTGGTGTGCTTATATATATATATATATATATATATATATATATATATATATATATATATATATATATATATATAACAAAAATTTTATACCACAGAATTTATATATAATTTAAAAAATGGCGAAGCGCATTCTTTTACAGGGACCTTTTTCGCCCAACACTTCTTCAGAAAGATTTGTTGGAACAACAATAATCAAAACGGCAAAAGTGAAAAAGATGGACACGGCGGTTAATAAGGAGCCACAACTAAAATAAATTTATTAGTAAAAGAACAAATGAGTATATATATATATATATATATATATATATATATATATATATATATATATATATATATATATATATATATATATATAATGGAAGGCTACATCCAGAAGATAGCTACGTGTCTACGTTCATACAAATAGATGCACAAAATAGTTGGATTAAGACTTTTCCGAAAAAAATTCCAATTTGATACCTCTTTTAAAAAATTCACCTAAAATAAAGTTCGAGAACCACCCCAAGGCAGATTATTATTGAATGAGTTGTGCGTTATAAATATAAGAGGAAATGGATTATGAGGATAAAGTGGATTAAAACTTGATTTAAAGAGGTTTCGACTACAGTGTTCATGAAGGCTCCCACACGGGAGTTTTTTTTCCATAAAGTAACAGTTCTTGGGAAAAAGCTGTCTGGACGGAAATTCCTCCGTACAATGCTGAGGAAATGAGGATGTTTTGACTTCATGGAAGTAGAATGGCGTGCCATTCACAACGACCACCATTGAATTACCTGAGAGAAACGGCTCGATGATTGCGTAGACTCTTTCAGAGATGCCATAGCTGGAGAGTGTCTGTAACAATCCCCTTTGCCACCTTGTCAAAAGCCCTTGAGATATCTTGAGAGGCAATCGTTCTATTCACGAAATTATTAACGCGCACTCCACTGATTCTATGAATAATGACAGGTTCTTAAGTACATCAACAGGGATTTTATCCAGACCAGTAGCCTTTCTAGAGTCATTGTTTTTGACGAGTCTGGAAACTTTCCGAGCTGTGTTAGTGACATCACAAATCTAGTGCTCCGTTAGAAGGGATGTCAGGTAGAAGATAACGTTGGTTGTCCAATTATGGAGTTTGAAGCAAAGTTAATTGCAAATAATTTAGCTTTGTCCGATGAAGATGAAATAACGTAAGAGTCATTAATAATAATAATAATAGACTCAGATGATTTGCCTATTTAGAATCTTGTGATTCTCCGAAAATCACGGGAACGAAGTGTTTCAATGTTAATGTTACGTAAGTTATATAATTCGCAAAAGATATCTTAAAATCTTAATAGGTGTGTAGTAACCTCTCTCTAATATATGTTTTGTTAAAAATGATGATAAGGTACTTCTGTTACATATTTTAATGTGCGTGAACAAGAGTTATTTTTTTTTATTTAGCGTATGTAAACTGTTCAATTTATTGTTCTTTCCGAGTGCTTTCGGTTAATCTTTTAGCTATTTTCAAGGATTTTGATTCTGCTATTACATATTGTTTTAATTGCAGAGAAGTAAAACTATTCTTAATTACTGAATATAGCTAGTACATTTTGGCCATGTTCATCGTTGATGTTGTTATGTTGTGAGGCCTGTATTATATGCGTGTTCTTTATGAGTATCGAAGTTTGTATGTTTTAATTTTGGATTAGTTGGCTCTTGTGGAACTATGATACGAGCGATGAAAATCCAACGGTAAGAACTTTATTAACTAACAAATTAAAAATCAGGTATTCAATATATGGAGTGACGAAAGGTTCTCTGCCTGACATATTTCTCAAAAATTACCCACTGTTCTAACATCAGGATTTATATTGGAATCCTGTTTTGGTCGTACCCTTTTAGCAACTCTTCGTGCACGCACGCACGCACGCACGCACGCACGCACACACACACACACATACGTATATATATATATATATATATATATATATATATATATATAAGTAGCAAGAATTCATTCAGACATGTTTTATTAAAATCGACCGACATGTCCTTTTTTATTACATTTTTCCAGTTTGCGTAAATGTTGTTTCGCATTCAGATTAAATTTGTAGAAAAAACTGTACAAATGCTTTTGTCAGAGTACATTCGACCATCCCTTGTCATTAGCGAGAATATTAATGTTATCAGTGCAGTATATTTTGTTTTGTTTTGTCAGCCTGCTATTTTATTAAACTATTTTTTTACTGAAAAATTACTGATGAATTTGCACGTGTTCTGTCATTTCAAAGTACATTCTAAGTTATCCCAAAATCAAGAGTAATGGCTAGGTTACGAATCATTGTTAGTGAGATGGTTTCTCGCTGTGAGCTTTATAAACCTAAGCAAGTGATAAAGTCTAAATGAGATAAATAGACAATGATCAAATAGAAAGACAGATAAATATGAATCAACAAAGAAAAGCAGAAAAACGTAATATTTCTCACTATTGGTTTAATTTTGGGATGCGCAGGAATGCAGTTCGGTGTAAAAAGTCGATATTTCTTGCAATTCGATCGAGATTGACATTTTATTAACACTGAATTGCTAGAGTTCCGCAACTTTATTAAGCTATATTTAAATTTGTTTTTCTTTTTAAGTACAGTGTTTATCAAAAGGATGGCATATGTGATATACCGTATCTTTCTATGTGGAATATTTCATCACCATTTCTTAATGCAGAATGAAAACGGAATATTTGGGGCTAATCTTAAATATGAGCTTAATTAGCACCTCTAATTCGGCGAATAGCATATTTGTCTCAATCCAAATACCCGTTGCTTTCCCTTTAGAAGACATTAAATACCTGTTAGTTTCAATATTATATATTCAAGTGAAACGCTTTGTCCAGAATGTCCGCAGCACTATAGGGTGGAAAGAAATTTCACGAATATTTGATAAAAGAGATGGTTTGAATAAGGACGCCCGAACAGATTATTTTCCAAAAAAGAATAATCCTTCCGACCCAACCTTCAAAAGGTTGGGTCGGAAGGATGGGTCAAAGGTACTCGAGATATACTCTATTATCTGTTTCTGAAAGATATATAAATATATCATACACTGAAGGCTTTTACATTCAACACAATACATGTACGTAAACTATCTTTAAGGCAGGGTTGTCCAACCTTTTTTCCTAATGGGCCAAATTAGAAATTTAGGTATATTCACCGGGTCACAAAAGTACTTTATAAATATGCGTTTAAAAGGTTCAAAACATTGTGGATACCAAATTTTAATAACAAATACGTATAATTACAAAAGTTGTTGTATTATTGACAGTAAAAAAAATTATACATACACAAAATAAAATAAATTCAGTGCGGTTTTTTTATATTGTTTTCCTATTGTCAATATCTACTTTTATAGTGCTCGTCTTTATTCTAAGAATGTTAGTTAAATGGAAATCACTCAACCTATTTCTTTCAGCAGTTTTGATATTTTTCATGCACGAAAAGAATTGTTCACAAAAGTATGTACTACCCCATAAACATAACAGTTTTCTAGATGCGCTAAATAATTTTTATTTAGCTTTGACACCAGCCGGTGTGTCTCGGCAAAGGCCTTTGCTCCCTTCCCCTTTTAGTGCAATGAGGACGTGAACCTACTAGCACAATCTGAGAATAATTTTCTCGACCTACGTTACTAAATTAAATGAAAATATACCTAAAGATTTTAGGGTGCAACTGCCTGAAAGAAAACAACAGAACAAGTTGTGTAAAATAAGGGAAAATGTAGAAAATCCTAAATTACAGTTGCGGCCAAAATGTTCAGAACGGCATTGTTTTCGTCAGAAAAGTAGGTATAAGTTTTTATCAAAGTTGTTTTATATTCTATAATTTTCAAAGACAATAAATACAATACTAATTGTTATTGTCTGAGATTTTGGTGTAATTTGAGAGGATAATACAAAAGTTATGGATGATTTAGTGATTTACTGCAAAACCCATGGCGGCCAAAAGGATCAGAACGGTTAAAAAGTAATAACAATAATAAAAAATGACAGAGAATACTGGAATTATTTAATATTTAGTGTGAAGCCCTTTAGCTTCAATCACACTTTGACATCTTTGACTGCATGAGGAAATTAAATTTTCAATTTCTTGCTGGGTGATCTTATTCCATTCTTCCTGAAGGGCATTCCATAATTGCTCGGTTGTTTTAGGATTTCTGGCTTTCGAACGTTCTCCTAGAATATTCCACACATTTTCAACAGGATTGAGATCTGGGCTTTGAGCAGGCCAATCCATAACAATAACCTTTTCAGCCTTGAGGAAGTCCATGACCACCTTAGCTTTGTGACATGGAGCATTGTCCTGCATGAATATGGGTGGTCGCTTAGTTGAATTTCTCAGCACAGGCAAGACATGATCTTTTACAAGTTGTTTATAAACTCCTGCATTTACCTTTCCATGTAATCGCACCAAAGGGTCCACACCATCTCCAGATATCATTCCCCAAACCATGACACTTCCTCCACCGAATTTAACACTAGTCTTAAGGCATTTAGGCGACAATTTTTCACCTACTTTTCGACGAACGTACCTTTTCCTATCTGAACCAAATAACGTAAACTTAGATTCATCACTGAAATGCATCGTTTGCCATTTTTCTTGAGACCACAACACATGTTCGGTTGCAATGGTAAGACGACACGTTTTATTCTTGGAGCTGATCAGTGGCTTCACTGCAGGTGCTCTTGCTTATAGGTCATGTTCAACTAAACGACGAGGCACAGTTTTTCTACATAAAGTTTTCTTCAGTACAATGCTCATTTCCCGAGAAACATCAGCAGCAGTTTTAAATCTGTCATTTTTAACCAACTTTACCATAGCACGATCTTCTCTCTTGGTCGTTTTTCTTTGCCTATTTTGACCTTCTTGCTTCACACGAGCCACAATCATCGTAGACCTTAAGAATACCGTGAACAACACTTTTTGACTTGTTAACAATCTTTGCAATAGACCAAATACTTAAATTATCCTTCTTTCGAATCTCAATAATCTACTGTCGAATTGGTAACGGAGTAAGTGGCATTATATTAACAAAGTACACTGCAGATATTCTTACTAATGTTTACTAAACGAACCGTCCCGTAAACAAATTTAAAAAAATAGAGTTCGCCGGTTAAATATACTAAAAAATGGAGTAAAACAACCGTTCTGATCATTTTAGCCGCCATGGGTTTTGCAGTAAATCACGAAATCATCCATAACTTTTGTATTATCCTCTCAGATTACACCAAAATCTCAGACAATAACAATTAGTATCGTATTTATTGTCTTTGAAAATTATAGAATATAAAACAACTTTGATAAAAACTTGTACCTACTTTTCTGGTGAAAACAATGCTGTTCTGAACATTTTGGCCGTAACTGTATATTAAGGTGAGTCTCTTTAAGCTCACGTTAAGGAAACTACGTTCAACTTTACCGTATAAGAATTTTATTTTTACCATACCAATTGCTTAACAGAATAAAGGGGAAAATTACACGCAGTGATGGTGAATACGAACTGCACTTTGTTATCCAATTGAAACTGAATAAACCTTAACGTTATCTTCGCTCTACTTTATTTACATTCTTTTTTATTGTTAATTAATATCAGTTCCTCTTTTTAATGAATGTGTTCATCAATTTATTTCCGTTTGGAAGATAAGAAAAGAGTGGACCACTATTCAGGAAATATAGGGTAAAAAAGCATTTGCATATAAAAACATTACGAAAGGAAGAGAGTTCTGACAAGCCTAATAGCAGAATCCATTAAATAAAAATGTACTAATTATACCAAATATACCTTCAAGTATATATATATATATATATATATATGTGTGTGTGTGTGTGTGTGTGTGTGTGTGTGTGTGTGTGTGTGTGTGTTTTATACATGCTGCGTGTTGTGTGAATATGTGTGCTAAACGTGGGCTGACACGCGGTTGTGGGCGTCCAGTAAACGAATGGAAAACTTTGTACAGTTATAACTATTCAACGAAAGTGAATGATATTTTGCGTATGTGTGTATAATTTTTTATGGGGATTGTTGCGGAAATATGTAATCTTTTTGCAAGAATAGCTATGTATATATATATATTTGAAAAAACAGAAAGTTTCATAAAAAGAATGAGATGGAAAGCCCACTTTTTAAACCAAGATCTTCACAATAATAATAATACACTCAAGGAAAAATACGGGTTCAAAACAAAAAAATGTCCTCCGCAACAAAAAGAATTAGATGACTTCGAGAAGGACTTAACTGACCTAGTTAGAAACATAAAATTCCATAAAAAACAAGATGCATTCCAAAAAAAGCTAAAAGAAGATATAGCTAAAATAAACAGTTCAACAAGTGTATTTATTGCAGCCGACAAAACAAGAAATTTATACAAACTAAGCCCTCCTACGCACAATAAATTACTAAAGAACAACATAACCAAAGCATACAAAAAGGCACCCAAAACAATAGAACACGATATAAATAAAGAATCTAAAGCAATCGCTCAAAAATTAGACCTAGATGACTGAATAAGTTGCATGAGCAAGACGCAAGCCTTTATCACACTAAAAGACCACAAAGAAAATTTCAAAACCAACCCTGCATGCAGACTCATAAACCCAACCAAAAGCGAACTAGGTAAAATAAGTAAAACAATACTAGAAAGAATTAATTCTGAACTTAGAAGTTAGGAGTAAACCAGTGGAAAAACACAAAATCAACCATTGACTGGTTCAACAGCATAAATAACAAACAAAATTGCCACTTCCTACAATTAGACATAAAAGAATTTTACCCATCCATAACAGAACGTATGTTAGATAAGGCCATCAACTTAGCTCAGGAACAAATAATAACAAAACCAAACGAAATCGACATCATTAAGCACTCCCGTAAATCATTATTATTTCATCATGAAGAAGCATGGATAAAGAAAGATGGGATATTTGACACTACAATGGGAAGCTTTGACGGTGCTTACATGCGAAATCGTAGGTATTTACTTACTACACGAACTAAGCAAAATAATAGATAGAAATGACACAGGGATCTACAGGGATGACGGTCTCATAATCTTAAGAAACTGCAACAAACAAAACAGATAAAACTAGAAAAGCAATGATTAAAATTTTCAAAAATAATGGATTCGAGATAGATATAAAAACTAACCTACAACAACCTATCAAAAACTTGCAAACTTTGCTTGGAGGAAAAAATAGCTATCATTACCTTCCCAGATCAAAATAAATTATTAAATAAAAGATACGAGCTAATCTCAAAATGCAGACATGAAAACAAATTTTTACTACGTAACTTCAAATAGAAAAATAAATAAATATATAAACAAACAAACAACAATAAAATAAGCAAAATAAATTACTCCAAACAAATTATAAAACCACACCTGTTAGAATATACGAAATAAAATCAAAACAAAAGAACGGACGAAAGTTATAACTGTTATATAACGATAAAAAATAAAAAAAAATTAATAAAAGATAATATACTACGTTACTTAAAAATCGAAAGCCAAAAAAAAAATATATAGTGTAACAAATAAATAACAACAATCATAATAAATTGATCTAAATACATCCAAATATATAAATAAACAACCGATTACGATAAACTAGCCGTTTAGAAAAAACAAATAAAGATAATCAACCCAAATAGATAAATTAAAAACTGTTCCGACCAAAATAATAGTAAGAACAAACCACAACATCCCATCCCAAAATTCAACAAATAGATTTAATCAATGACAAATAAACAAATATATAAGATAAAAAATAAAAATGAAAATAAATAAAAACAAGCAAAACAATTTGACCCAAATAAATAAGCAAACAAGCGACTTCCGGTAAATGGCCGCCATAATAGACTACCAACAATAAGCTATATAAACATATTTTTACTACGTTAACAAAAAACACCGATCAAAATAAAAAATAAATAAATAAATATATAAGATAAAAAATAAAAATAAAATGAAAAAAAAACAAACAAACAAAAAAAACAAGCAAAATAATTTGACATTAATAAATAAACAAATAAGCGACTTCCGGTAAAAATAACCGCCAAAATAGACTACCCATAATGCACCACTGACCCTTATATATAAATAGCCGAGAAAAATAACAGCACTAGTCGCCTGACGGTTGCAGTAGCATGAAACAGACTGTCGCCTCTAAGTGCTGACTTCCATGTCCACTTTTATATTTACACACGCTCTATCTCTGATACTGAGCACTTTATCCCATAAATATAGCACACTTTAAGACTATATTTCTTCATATATATATATATATATATATATATATATATATATATATATATATATATATATATATATATATATATATATATATATATACGCACACGCACATATAATATATGTGTGTGTGTAGTTATAACCTGACATGTAGTTACAAATATCATTGGTTCAAATGTTGAATTCTTTTCATGAAGTTCCTGTCCCTGCAGAAGAAAGTTCCAAAAGGTATCCAAGAATGTCTGATACAAACAGTGAGTGACAAGTTTTCCTCATATTCTACTGAGAAGAAATGGTATGACAATTTTCAGCGTAGACATTTTGAAACGCATGTTACAGCGCTTTCAAAGGTATCAGCTCCTGAAATTGTTGGTCATGTTCATGACCTAAATTATGAGCTATCCAGAAAACGCTTGAGGTTTATAATTGATGAGCAATTGAATGATGAGCAGTTGTTAGTCAACAATTTAAATGGCAACCAACGAGATATCGAAGGGAAACCTCCAAGTTGACTTTGCATCATTGTCAGCGATCGAGTGATAAGTTTTTGGAATAATTTGTCACTGTTGACAAAATATGATTACATCACTACAATCTAGAGACCACTCAAGAATCCATGCAGTGGTAGCTCTTGGTTTCTCCACGGCTTAAGAAATTGAAGATTCAAAAGTCAACAGAAAAGGAGATGGCCATGGATTTAGATATTAAGGAATGTACTTTAAAGACTATCTCCAGAAATGTCAAACAGTTAATACAAACTAATACACATAAGTTGTTTTGGTGATTAAACGAGGCGTTGAAAGAAAAACAACGAGGGAAGCGAGGAAAGGTGTTCTCTGTTCGCAAGACAATGCACCTATTCACAAAGCTGGCAACACAATGGATACATAGTCCCTCCATCATACTCACTAGATTTGCTCTATCTATTTCCTGTTTCCAAACCTTAAATGAGACTTGAAAGGAATTTGGAGGTGATAGCAGTAGACTAGTATTTAAAGGATCAAATATTTTTTAAAAATTGGGACATTTAAAGAAACTTTCGAGACGATGTTCCACGCTATATATGTGAAGTTGCGCGTACGTTTCATGGTTCTAAGTTTTTCCATTGTTGATCGGGACGAGAACTTACCAGCAACTTTATATAATAAATGCTTATGTGTGTGTCACTGCGTCACAATTTTCAACTTTACTCCTAGAGACCTAAAATACAATATATCATACAATTTTGGAATCAGACCAACTCCGTGAGGAAATTAAAAACATTCCGGACCGGATCCGGACCCGCAATCCAGAAAAGTTTCATCTCTACGATTGTTTTTTACGTGATTTTTTGCGACGAATATTTTTGTACAATAATTTTTATAACTTGGAAATAAATTTGGGAATAATCGAAATTAAGTGCGAAATCCAGCGTAAGTTAGCCATAAATTAAAAATAATTGTTTGTACGGAAAATAAGGACCTAAGTACATCAAGTTGCCTTTAAATTAAGTGGCAACAGAAGAATTATTGTTGAACTTTTAAAGAGAAAACTTAAATATTAATGCAATATTTAAATGCAGCGATCAATGTTGAGGTAGAGAACCACAATTCTGAGAGTCTTGCAGGAACGTATCGTATGAAACAATTTTGAGAGTGGAATTCATTCCTGTTGCAGTGAAACCTCAAGATTTTTAAATATTTTGTAGGGAAAATATTTTCACGGAAGAATATAGAAATTGTCATGTGCTATAAAATTTGGAACCCAAGGGAAGTACATATGATTTATTAATTTGTATGTAATTATATAACTTTTCCTAGCAGTGTGAATGCGTAGGAAGTCTCTCTCTCTCTCTCTCACACACACACACACATACACGTACACACAAACACACACACACACACACACTTTAGTTATAGTGATGAGGAACTTTATTAATAAATAGATGTCTGTACGCGTGTGTACATTTGTTACTGCGTACGTTTAGAAGCAGTTAAAAGGTAGGCTGTATGACAAAAAGTACGCCCAGTGAACAATGACTGATGCACTCCCACGCAACGCCCGTTCGTTGGATGTTTAAATTATTAAGCCGAATGCGAGTAACTCACCTTCGTTCATCACTAACGTCAAAAATATAATAGACGCGAAGAGACAGAAAAACGAATTCTTTCCGAACTATAGTTTCTTTCAATTCACACAAAAATAGATATTCATTTTCTCTCATTGTATCGTGTATGCGCGCGTGTGTGTGTTCGCGGGTGCATGATTGTGTATGAGTGTTCTAATACAATGTGTCCCAAAAGTCTTTATTACACGATATTACTTTTAGAATATGGCCTATTATGGCTCTCCGCAACTTCCTGTATTTGTAACTCTTAGCAATGTTTGCTATTTTTTACTATCTTTCCAGCTCGCTGATCTGTCATCCATTTACACAAGTCTATTAGGGAGTTTACCCATTGTTTTCCTTCTCCCTTTAGACATGTGTGTGTCAAATTCTTTATGCTCTCTTTCCTCATTATGTGTCTCAAAGTTTTCAACTGCCTCTTTCTGATTCTAAGTATAGCCATTTACTAAGCGTAGCTTAGATGGGGTACAAGGCCGAAAATATGGAGCAACAAGTGAGGATCGAACTAATTACTCATCTGAAATTGATCCAGCAAGACAACCACTTTCCTTATATTTCTTCTCAGAGCTGTAGAGCCCTATCTCTGTTGCCTCAAGTCACCTCTTCATCTATGAGGAAATTTCCAGCATCCATTATCATATCGGAGGATTTAAATTTAGGCATAAAATTTATAAAATATTTACACACAGACTTTATTGAAATATTTACAATTCAGAATAATATTATTTGCTTAAAGAAAGTAACGAAACTACATTTGTATTGGAGACAGCCTGTATATAAACGGAACTCTCGAAAATGATTGTACATTTGAATTATCAATAACAGTTATCTCCTGTCTTTGTTTATGTTTTTATTTCCAATACCACTTCAGAACGAATAGTATTATGCTCCCCAAAGTATTTAAACCAGGTTTCTTCTAAAAATAAATTATGTTCTCATATATTGTGTACTTACATGTCTTACAAAATGTTTAAAAATTAAGAAACAGCTTCTAATTTTGGATGTTGCTTTCATTAATACTCTTGAGAAAGGCATGAACCCATTTCATATCCCATCAGCTATAGGTTAACTAGTAGGGCTTACTCGTTACAGTCAGAGCTACTCACAATTTCTAGATATTAAAGAAAGTTTTGGAGAACCATGATTCTACATCTATGATTATAATATATATTCATACATATATCCATCATTCAAACTTTTCTACATTATGCATTCATATTAATACACACACACACACACACACACACACACACACACACACACACACACACACACACACACACACACACACACACACAGACACACACACACACACACACACACATATATATATATCGATATGGAAGCATTATGTTTATTATTCTATGTATATATATGAATATTGATAGTGTGGCAAGTGGGTTCACGTCAGGTCACCAGTGTGGATAGGTGGTAGGATAATTATTTCATCGGAAACTTTGGGAATAAAACGAACTGACTCAAGGGTTTAAAATAAATTATATATTTTTATTTTCTTTAGAGTTATGAGTGAGTACTTTCGTATTCGGGGTAGCAAAATGACCCTTAATAAGGCGGATATTGGTAGCAGTCTGGAGAAATGTCCGCTAGTGGTAATTTTGAAGTCAGACCATGATAGAGTAGTAGTAATTAGGGTGGAAATGTAAGTAGCAGATACCATCTTAGCAGCTTCTTCATGCATGGCTGGTATCTTCGTGGTAACGTTCTTTTGTTCCGTCTTCCCCTGCCGTCTCTTCTGGTACTAGCCTAGTGATTTCAGGTTTATATCCTTAAACTTAGCAAAGATGATAGTGTTATATATATATATATATATATATATATATATATATATATATATATAGTTAAGTATTTCATCGAGTCTAGAAACCTCAACAGAATACAGAAAGCACTGGACGGCCGTTTCGTCCAAAAATTGGGACTCATCAGCAGTGCGCATCCACTACCGAGAATTGAAACGTTGCCAGGCAAACGCCATACCAACTGTTCCAACGAAGAGGTAGCGAATCAGACTCGATATAGCGCCGCTCGATCATATACTCCGTGGTGGAACTCAACTGAGTTTCCTTTTTTACCCATAGGACTGTGCCCCCTCGACTACTATCACCAAGCCGATCCAACTGGAGCATTAGAAACCGGTTCAAGCTTAGGATATACAAGTAATTAGGAGGGTTTGAGAATTAGAATTAAGTAATTCATCGAGTCTAGAAACATAGTGGTAGTCTGAGTAGAAGAGGTAGTCGAGTCTGATTCGCTACCGCTTCGCCACCGAGGCCCGTTGGAACAGTTGGTATGGCGTTTGCCTGCCAGCGTAACTGTCCGGGTTTCAATTCTCGGTAGTAGACGCGCACTGCTGATGAGTCCCAAATATAGGAAGAAACGGCCGTCCAGTGCTTTCTGTATTCTGTTGAGGTTTCTAGACTCGATGAATTACTTAATTATAATTCTCAAATCCTCCTAATTTCTTTTTATATTTACTTGATAATATTTGTAGATAAAAAGTAAAACAGTGGTCTGAGTAAATTTCCCAAACATGTACACTTATGGCGCTATCCATGTTCAAATTGTGATAACGACTGCTTATGTGCCTTTTCAAACTAATGCTTTTGAGAAAGGCATAGATGCGCTTTTCCCTATGTTTAATCAGTAGTTATGTGAAGAGAGTGTTTTATAATGTGTCTTTGGAAATGGATTGCTGGCCAATTTGCTCTCACATTTTAGTCTATTGAGGTAACTACAATAAAAATGTTCTTACTTCTGACGGGAGTTAATACAAAAAACTTAAAATATATTTTACATATTAGCATTAGATAGGCTAAGACGCATCTTAAATACAACATTTAAAACTGGCTTGGAACAACGTGTTCTAAGTCTGTTTTATCTTCTGAGTTTAAATAGTGTCAATCAACATTTGCATACGCAAAAAAATAAATAAAATGGCAAAAGTGTAGTGCTATTCTTCTTAGATAAGGTAGTTAAAAGACAGCATGAAAGCAGCGCCGAATTCAAAAGAACACTCACTTCGTTCTCGGCTTTTCACGTGACAATAGGATATGACTGGCAATAAGGTAGTAACTGAATTTCGGTGACTTACTTTCTTCCTAACATTGTCACACACACACACACACACACACACACACACACACACACACACACACACACACACACACACACACACACACACACACTCCAATACACTACACACCTTGAAACACTTGATCTCAGTGGTAGTAAACATAGTCTATTGAGTTATGTTTTGTTCATGTTGACCTTGTTTTGTGTTTCAAATATTTTTTAATTCTTTTCTTGGATATGCTTGCAATGTATTTTCTCAGCTGAAGTACTTCTTTATATATATATATATATATATATATATATATATATATATATATATATATATATTGGATACCCCTCGAATAATTGTACAAGCATATTTTCTGAGTCTCTTAGATGTCATATAGCTGTATGCTTTCCTTTTTTATCATTGCTGTAAGTTTTTTTCGTATTGTTTGTTTTCGCGTGTGCGTTTGTGCGCGTGCAGACATGCGCCCGTCTGTGAGGATGTGCATTCGCGCGCGTGCCCGTCTGCGCTGATGTGCGTATGTGTAGGGTGCCGTAATCATTTGTTCTTTTCTTCTTTTTTAGACTCGCTCTTTAGCCTTTTTCTCGTTTTTTCCTCTTTTCTTTCGATAGTTGCCGTTTTTCGCGAGTTGTTACAATCTCGAGACGGGGAACTGTTTTCAATTCTGGGCTGTTCTAGTTTTTTCTTGTTGGAAAGTTGTATTGTACATTATCATATATACATATATATATATATATATATATATATATATATATATATATGTATGTGTGTGTGTGTGTGTGTGTGTGTGTGTGTGTGTGTGTGTGTGTGTGTGTGTGCATGTATAGGAAAAAATCCGTGGGTAACTAATACAAGTAGATCCTATTAATATCAAATATTAAAAGTGATTCACAAAAGAAACCTCAATATCATTTAATTATAAAGCATATAAGTCAATGACAGTTAATGAGATCCAAACAATTTTCCCCATACGGATGATCAGTTCGTCCATGCGAAAGTAATTTTTTCACTGGATTTATCAATGTAATCATTACTAATGATAACATATAACACAAATGATTTAGTTTGGGAAATTTGAAAGTGTTTTCAAATTTTCAAAATTAAATCATATTGTCTTATATGTTATCTACCATCGACCGATTAAGGTTCAGAAACATGAAAGTTTTTGTGTAGCGATGTAAAAATGCTTTTATTGTAATCTATTATAAAAATATATTAATGATATTATACATATATATATATATATATATATATATATATATATATATATATATATATATTAGAATATAATTTATATATAAATATGAATACTGTATATAAAACACACACATACACACACACACACACACATATATATATATATATATATATATATATACATACACATATGAACTAACGTTCGATATAATATTAAACTTTTTCAGCTCAATACTGTTCAGTTATTGGCAGTTTCATGCAATTTTTTCAAACCTCAAACGACAAGAAGTAACCATGTATGAAAGATATTACAAAAAGTTGATGGATTGCTGTAAACCAATCAACAGGTTCCTAGTGAAAAATATAGGCCTTGGACAAACGTTTATATATATATATATATATATAGATAGATAGATAGATGTAATAACTCTTTTAGATTATAATAATTCTTTCGTCTAGATAGTTTTAAATTTGGTGGGATTTCCAAGTTTTCCAAATTATTTGCAACATATTTCGAGACTGTTTCAAGCGTGCGAAGTTATGTTTTTCATACAGCTACAACCTTTTTCAATTCAGTGATAAAATCCAAAAGTACCATGTAAAATCACAATTGCACTGTGGTGAGCATGATTGTCTTGCGATCTATTAAATGGGTGTTGAAATAAAATAGTTCAATCCTGGCTAATACTTATCAAAATACATACACACGCACATATATATATATATATATATATATATATATATATATATATATATATATATATATATATGTATAGAGAGAGAGAGAGAGAGAGAGAGAGAGAGGGGGGGGAGAGTGTATTGAGGAAGCAGATCATTATTTAAACATATTGTTAGATATAAAACACAATGAATGTCTATTATGTCTTATCATGAGCCGTTCTAATGTTCGTATGTTTGCTTTAATTTCAGGTGAAAATAAAGACAAAAAATGTCCAACATTTGTATGTTTTTATTAAGTTGGTCCTTGATCCTTCGGCTTACATGACCCATCTTCAGATTGGTTAAACAGACATTCAAAAATATTCACCATCGAAGATAAAATTTTGTTATGTTGGCATAGAAGATTGCTATGCGATGATAATGGTCGCGGAATAGCAGATGCAGTTCGTAAGTTCAACATGCGTTTCTATGATGTCATACCACACGAGAGGCCGAAATATTAACAACAGAAGCATATGACTAGATAGAATGTAATGTGTTGTGAATAGTTTGAAATGTAATTTTGTTGAGTGTGGGTTGCTTTGTTTTAATGTAGATGGCCTGCAATATCTGAACGTTCTTATAATATACAATAATACACACACATACATACATACATACATACACACTGTGAGTATATGAGAGTATTATGGTGCTATCAACTAATCATGGCTATGTTTTTCTAAGAAATGTTGTTTAATAGAACTAAGATCAGAAATGTGGCAGTACGAGAGTCCATGGTTGTAGTAAAACCACTATATGTAGCGGGTTTATTATTAGTATCAGAGATACAATCTCTGAACGGGAATGTAAAGTGATACACTACATTTTTTAGAGGATTTATTTGTGTGGTTGTAGGATTATTAGAGACTACGAGATGAATTGTTTTACATTTTTTATGGTATATGATGAGCTTAATTGCTTATTATTATTAATGGGTTTAACGCTTTTAGCTATTATGTTTTTGAGTGTTTTTTCATCATGTTTGTAATTATTATGCATTTGGTTACAATAGTATAAGTTAACAGTGTTATGTTTATTTTGACGTACAATATTAT
Organism: Acanthosepion esculentum; assembly: GCA_964036315.1. Taxonomy (NCBI): domain Eukaryota; kingdom Metazoa; phylum Mollusca; class Cephalopoda; order Sepiida; family Sepiidae; genus Acanthosepion; species Acanthosepion esculentum. The sequence goes on from OZ038511.1 coordinate 58,320,757, forward strand.
TATTAATATCAGTTTTGTTAGCGGTATTATTAAGTTTATTGAGATACATTTTAATTTGTTGATCAATAACGGAATTAGTAAATCCATTATTAACAAGTGTTTGTGTAATGTTATGTAATTCTTTATAGAATATGGTTTTTGAAGATATCAATTGTGTGCGTTGATTTAAGTTTTTTATAACAGCTAACGCATATAGTTAGGGGCATTCACTATTGTAATTAAGAAGACACAAGTTAATGCTTGTGGGTTTCCTATACAGAGAAGTAGTAAATTTATGTGCTGGAATCAATAAATACATCAAAGAATGGAATTTTTTTCTTAATATTAAGTTCTAATGTGAATTTGAGGACGGAATTTCAAATTTGTTCTTAAACTATGTAATTTGATCAATTTTTTAGCTAAAACGAAAATATCATCTCTCTTACATATATAGGGGGTTTATTAGTGTCATTAAGTATTTTAATTTGTAAATGTGCCATATAATATGTGCATGTGAACATTATCATCCACGTCATAAATATTGCATCAAATTTGTCAAGAAAAGGTATCAAGCCTTGGTTACTTTTCGAAAAGTCTTCTCTTTTGGTACGTGTTGGTACTATTTTCAAAGCAAAAGTTAATCTACTTCCTACTTTACCATCATCACTAGAATTTCTATGGTGTTGCTTCTGCAAAACTGGATACAATTGTCAGATCACTAATAATAGTGTTTGTTTACGTAACATAGGAGATAATCTCGATAATTATCTCGATGAAAGAAAACATGAGTTAAGAATCATATATCAATACTCATGTATGTAATTAAATTACTTATGCAAATGATACAATTTTGTTCTGAAAGGACCAACATTATTTTTGTGGAACTAACGGAAACGTGAATGAATTTGTTGACCTGATTTAGTGCATAGTTAAACGCAAATTTAGGGAGATAGGGATTTACTTGTCATAATTGCACCTTCTGCACACGAGATCTTATCAAGCGAATGAAATGCATTAACGTGCATTATGAGTCACTCTTATAAGTACAAATATCGCTTACAATAATTATTAAGTCTTTCTTGTTGGTAGAAAAATAAGCCTAGAATGCATCATTGACTTTATAATGGCTTTCAGTAATGAAGTCACGATTTTGCCACAATTTTACCACTCCCTGTTTATTTTCTATTTGGGCATTGCATGGTTAATTGTCGGTTTCTCATATATTATTATCACTTGAGATCTAATTAAATGATTGCATGTTAATAAGTGCAATGGGACATAAAAAAGGAACTAGAAGATATTCTGCTTTCATTGGTCAAATATATAAAATGAATTTTCACTGATAGGCTATTTTTACAAGTAAGTCTGTTCTCTCTCTCAGTCTTTCTCTCTCCCCCCTCTCTCTCTCTATCCCGCTCTCTCCATATATAATAATCATAATCTTGAGATTTTATTGCAGGACAAAGGCCTTTCCTAAACTATTACATGACGACTGTGACTGCGATCGTCTCTATTACGTTCTAGCATAAAAAAAAAATAAAAAATGATGTTTTAAACATTCTTTTTTATTTTCTCCGTCTTCTATCTGTTTTTCTACTCGCAACAATCAAGCAACCTTTTACTCCATCTGATATCATTTCCTCTTGCTAAGTCTGTCACTCACTTCCACTTTTGCCATTTAACCACGTCATTATATCTGGGTTCATCCTCTGATTCATATTGATCATATTCTGTCTCTTAAGAGTTATTCTTAGCATCGCCTTTTCTATTGATCTTTATGAATTTTTCTTATTTTCTATTTTTCGCATCGTTAAAACATAGTACTTAAGATTTGAAGCATTTGGGTAAGTTCATTTTTATCATATCCCTATTTTTGATAAATCTTTTCCCTCTATATTATACATTAATCTTCATTTCCAGTGTAGTTCTTCACCTGTCCTAATATATATATATATATATATATATATATATATATATATATATATATATTATAGATGAGCGCGTCGCTTCGCGGTTATCACCGCGGAAAGGGAGATTAGCGTGTCATATTCAAATTCCAACCTAGGCCGTTGCATTTCCTATCGCACAAATACCATTTGTAAGGCAAGAATACAATTCATAACCGCCCCCGCCCATCTAGAGTCTTATAAAAGAGCATCCTGGCTTTATTTGTCGACCAGTCTAGGACAACTCTGAATTCAAAACGTGAAGCTAGTAGTTACACTCCGTAAAAACATTCATTCTACGGAAACTATAGCAGCAACATCTAACGTAGAAAGGCTGTGACTTCATACTCCACTGGGAAGCCTACATGGCTGATATTCATATAAATATATTTATTCTTGGTCTTTTTTCATTTCTAAATTTTATATTTTACGACGTTTGTTTTATAACTGCTGATATTTAATCTAGTATTCTATTTTTGTAATTCATCCAGTAATTCAGTTATTAGTAAAATGTCGTCAGCAAATCATCACTTGTTTATTTATTCTGTTATTCTATTCTTTCCCAATTAAAAGATATTCTCAACGTTTCTTGTAAATAGTTTAGGTGAAATCATATCCATTTGCTTTACTATATTTTAAATCTTTATTTAATCTTTGTTTTTAATCACATCATTGCAGTACAGTTACCATACGTTTTGTCAATAACTTTTCTATAGTTTTTGTTAATATCCTCCACTCATAGAAAGTTAAAAATTGTCGAGTCAAAGCTACACAATATTTTATTTTCGATCAAATGCTCTTTTGCTTGAAAACAGTCTATTGCTGAGTCACCTCTTTTAAAACATGTCTATTTGGCGTAGATGCTTTTTATCGAGGAGTTTTCTTTGTAAATACTTTTGAGAATAATATATCTTCGATAATGATGTGAAAGTTCACAGGAACCTCCTTTTTATTTAGTAATTTTAACTTTAGTAATTTAGTTATTTTAGTAATATCGCTATTTCTAGACTGAAATTTTGAAGTCATTTTCTTTTTCCAATCCAGTGAATAAATAGTTGTGCTAGTACTTTGAGGAAATCACCTTGTATCGTTCAAAAGGTTTATTACTATGCTATCTTCGTTGGTGCTTTTCCACGTTTCATATTTTGAAACTGGAAAACCAGTATTGTCTGCCAGGATGATTGTGGGAGCTATTTTTATTTTCAAAGTATATAAGCTTGCATAATTACCTGCTTTTATTTTTAGCTCTATCTGATCTCTATATTTGGCAACTTTCCTCTTTCTGTCATTTAATGTAAGCATTTACTGTTCATCTGTAAGTGTTTCAAATCTCCCGTCTTTCAAACTCTCCTCTTTTCCAATAGTTTCTTCAACTCTTTCCAACTTCATGTTCATTTTTTCCGTAGCTGCTTTTTACACTTTCATCTCTCTTTGTATTTACAAGTTTTTTCTTTTATCAGATCTCATGTTGATTTTGAGCAATTCTCTTCATTTTGTTATTTCTGTTTTTTCCTACTGTTATCTTTACTGTTTTCTTAATTATAATTCTCTCACTCCATCTCTCTCTCTCTCTCTCTCTCTCTCTCTATATATATATATATATATATATATATATATATATATATATATATATATATATATATATATATAACACATGAAAACTTTGGATATACACGCTTTATTTTCTTATTGCAACTTCCTTTCATTCATTCTATTTCCATATGGTTGATCACTATATTCACATGTTATTTCCATATATTTCCAATGTAAAAATGTCATTGATTTGTTCACAGGTACATTTTCAAATTGACAACATCGTTTTTATGTAGCAGGATTCCCATGGTAACGACCTTCCTTTCACTTATGTTCTAACAATATTCGCATAAAAGAAGCAAAACACGAAAATGAAAAAAATTAACATATATAAATATTAAACAAATGACCAACAATAAATAATATAATATAAAAAATAATTAAATAAAAATATTCATTCAATAAATATTTTCTTCGTAATTCTTCTGATGAACTTTTCTCTTTGGTACTTAGACTTTTCGAATTTAAGCGCAGTATTAGATTGCTGCCGCTAAACTAAATGAAAATGGATCGACCCAAACCCATACTTTTTTTTAATTTAAAATTTCAGCGCCCCCTCTCCTTCGTATATATCAGCATAAATATCTCTTTAGTCTGATGAAGTCCTAAAAGACGAAACATTATTTTCTACTTTGTCATTAATTTTCCTGACATTGTTCCTGTATACAAAAAATGATATGTCATATTCTCCCATGTCAGGCTGAAATAGGATAGATAGATAGATAGATAGATAGATAGATAGATAGATAGATAGATAGATAGATAGATAGATTGTGTTTGCAGTGTAGGGATACTGTTTTATTTTAATCTTCCAAGTGAGAAGGGACTCAATCAACAATTACAAATGTTGATAGTACGTAAAGGTTTGACACAACTCGATTTCACTGTAAATGTAATTTTTTTCATGATTTTTACATGAAACAAATTAAGTTAGAAAAAAGCTAATATAATCTTTAGGAAAATATTATTGTGTTATTGTAAGTAATAATTACGAAAATAGACGTAATTTCGACTGCAATTACCATCGTTATGTTCGCTTAGTATTTTTATCATGAATAATAAAAGGTGGACGTATATCCGCAGTAAACTTATACTGTATCAATCAGATAGCATCATGACATATATTTTAATTTTCAAAAAAATATAAGCATATACAAAATAGTGTCTACCCATTTAAAAAAAAATGAGAACATAAAATGATTGTTTTTATGATCCATTTATAAATAAGCAATATGTATAATGACAATAAATAATATTAAATTTTATGAAAATATTTTTAAAAATAATCTCTTTTTTGTCAATTCATTTCGCCTAGTGCACTTCTAATAAAATCCCTTAGATCGAATATTATACATAGAAAATTTCAGATCAAAATTCAGTTAAGGAATGTGTCAGTCCTTGCACTCATTGACTGATTCACAATTGTTCACCCCATGAACAAACAGGTATAGATATATTACGTATTATCTTTTTTTACATGATTTCTTCCTCTTCTGCGTGCCGTGTCCCTTCAGGACGTGAGCGATCATATCCTCTTATAAATTTTCTCAATTTCTTCCCAATCCCTGTTTTGATATCCATTTACGTTAGGCACGTTATTCTTCTTTCTTCTATCTCAGCCTTCAGTATGTTCTGTGAATGTCACATTCTCCACGCCTTCTTTTCTCATTATGTGTCCTAGACATTTCAACTGACTCTTTCTGGTTCTATGTATATGCGCCCTTTTAGTTTCTATTTCCGTTTTCAGTTCATAGGATTCTCAGCATCCTTCTGTAAAATTTCACTTCTGTTGACTCAAGCCTTTTCATCTTTGAGGAGATTGTCCAACACTCAGTGAGCGGAGGACTGATATTACATAACAGTTTTTTCTTACTAGTAAATAGAAAGCAGTCAATGTAATGGAATTTCTTTGAATTTTAATAAATAGTATAGTATATGTAGGTCATTAAATGACCCATGTCCTGTGCGCATACATGAGAAACTATACATTATTGGGTTTATAAAAAATAAAAATTTACTTAAAGAAATGAAAAGGCTATTCTTTGCCGACATTGTCAAAGATATTCCTTAAATACTGTTTTACAAAAAGCTGATAAATGAAATATACATATTTATATTTGATATTTAATAATAATTTTTAAATAATTAAACTAATTCTATTACATTTATTTGTTTTAAAAGAAGTATGGACTATTAGTAATTAGAATTAGGAATAATATTTTAAAATTGTAGTTTAATACGACCTATTCATATTCAAACAACCCTTTTAGAAAAAATATTTATGTATACAATTACAAATTTAACGGCGAAACAAAAGTACCGAAAACTTTTTCTCGTTGATAAAGACCAGACGACATACGATGAACGGGGGTCATCATTTGTTGAACAGGCACCCCTACCCTACCTTAACTTAACCTCTTTTCGAAAGTAACTCATACTTTGATACAATAGTTGTCAGTAAAAATGAATACCCTACCACCCTTGTCAAAATGATTGAGTTTCCCAGTATCCTTAGAAACTAATATTATGAATGTATGTTCTTATAAATCTCAGTAATTTTCAAAATAAATTATTCCAAAATTCGCTTGAAAATGAATCTGGGCTAGGGACTAAATTTAATTCTATAATTGAATTAGAAGTTTTTAGTTTCTGTTTTTGAAACATTGGTAATACCCGTATAGCGATGGAAACATTTTTAAATGAGTAAATTTATAATATAATATAGAACTTATAAATGTTTCTTTGAAAATGATTCAACATTACGAATTTTGTTATCAATTTGCATTTTTAATCCCTACCCAAGATGCCGACGCAAGGAGAAAAAAAGGGTTAACGTATTTCTTTTTTAAGTGCTTTATATATACATGCAGAACATTTTCAGTAAAAAAAAAAAGCCTTGAACTTTTCATTTCAAATAAGTGATGGAAATGGTGGAGGGTATTTAGGCAGGAGTACGTCGTTCCCCGACTTTTCAGTTCTATTCTGGAAATATAACCAAATATTTTGTTGCAAAGTGTATCGACAACGCTTCGGTATGTTGTTCCGTTAACACCGGAAGGACGACAGGAAAAACTGGAAAGGGAGGATAAAAACAAAAGACAAAGAAAAAGAATGAGATCAAAAGAAGACAGCAAAACGTTAACAGTTGGCTGTTGACATTCGCTTCCATATTAATACATACTAAACATGCAACGTCCATGTAGTGCGTATATACTTGTACATGTATGCATGTGACTTTTGTGTGTTAATGAAGATGTATATGATATATGTGGATAATATGATTGTATGCGCTTGTGTATATAGCATGTGTACATTTGTGTATGTGTGTGTATATAATTTGGCATGCCTGTGTATATAAACATCAGGCAATAAAAATTCATGCCTTTCCAACTTCAAAATTTTGTCAATATTTTTTCTCTTTTGCAAAGAATTCAATCTGCAAGGACAACAGTCTTTGGCAAACTTTTCCAACTTTTAATCATCCGAAGATAATTATAAATCGATAACACACAATATTGATTATTTTGCTCACACGTTTTACTGTTGATTAAGCCAACATTCATGACTTCCAAAAAATTTTAATTCGTAAAGTATTTTTTCATCATTTAACATCCGCGTGTATATTTATTTAGCAATCTGAATTGTTGTCTGTCTTATGGATGAATTTAGTAAGAATAGAATATTATGTTGCGTTAAACACGATAAAACTTTATAATTAGTTTAATATTCAGGAAATATTGAACATCGACAAGAAAAGGCTTCATTTCATGTTTTGATATTTTTTATCATAATGCTATTGCAAAATTGTTTACATTTTTCATAGCAAGTTTAACATCGTTAATAAATTAAAATATCAAGGAAATACAGCATTTCATTGGCCAATTGAAAATCATTGATTTTATTTGATTCCTTTAGGCTGAGGTAGCTGCTTTTACGCTTTTTCTCGGTAGAAAGAATAAATCGAATCCGCCATCGATTGTGGATCTTTCGGAAACAATTAAAAAGGTTTCTGCTTATTCGGTAAGCATTTTTAATCATTAGCTTTTAAAAGGGTATATATATATATATATATATTTAAATAGATCATCTCTCAGTTTTTATTTGTTAAGTTGATGGGACCTTCTCTATCAAACGTGAACCTTGAAGAATATGTGAAGACATGCCTTCTTTAAAGGCAGAAGACGTGATAAAGAAACGGAATGCAGAAAAAAAAAGAAATGACAGAAAAAGCAATGACGGTCAGCTGCCATTATGGAACCTTTTGGAAAGTAAACTGGGGTGTAAACCACTTAATTGTTGTGTCTGTTATAAAATAAAATAAGTCAAAAATTAAAAAATGTAGATTGTATTTACTTAAGTAACATTTATATATCGGCTCATCACAACATATGTGTACGATTTTTCAAGTTTAAACGTATTCATTATCATCATCAGGAGCAGCAGCAGAAGCAGCAGCATCGGGTACCTACTGCATAGATCCTTACGATTCTTTCTCTCCAGCTTTCACGATTATCGATTGCACCTGATAAGTCTTCTGGTTGGAATCCTGTGTCTTCACATATTTGCTGGGGTGATCAGTTTTGGTGCCCGCAGTAGAACGTCACTGACAATCTCATCGTTACTTCAACAGGAATGCACCGCAAATTTGGTTTCGAATGACTTGTGAGATGAAAGGCTGAAGGCCATATATATCTGCTTTATGTAGGGTGATGTATTTAGGATAGTTTCAAAATGGACACTGCTAACTATAAATTATAATTATACTCAATAATTTTATTAAAATCTGAAAAAAATGTTTTTACCAAAATATATTTGCTAGATCTACCTTTTTTAACTGAGTTACTAATACAATGTGCATATAATCATCATAACCCGTCTATATAGGTCGAAATGGCTCTGATATTTATTGTATTACAAAATATTCTCACATGCCATTTATTCCGTTCTTTCTTAACCTCAGTATCACAGACATTAACTAATCCCTAGATTCTAAAGCCTATTTCCATTACTGTTTCAAACGTAAGTAAAAATTACCCATTAAAATGCTACTTTAAATATTTACACGTAGTAAAATTTAAGTAAAAATTTATATCTAAGTTTGTTTAATTCTAACAATATTATATATATATATATATATATATATATATATATATATATATATATATATATATATATATATATATATAGTTTTATTTAATTTTGGGGATTAATTTTTTGCTTAGAAGTTTTCCTAAAGTTTGATTATCTTTCTGCATTTAAAGTAGAAAATATCCACATCTTAATGAAAAAAAGCATTTAAAACAACATCGAAAACACAACTAATTCAAGAGTGACAAAAATACATTTTTGATGTCATCACTTAAACGGCTTTAATGACATTTTTTCCCGAACGAGTGTCGTTAATCGGTAAACACGCGAGTATCTTGTGTGTATAAGTGCCGTTTTTCATGACATTCGATCATTCAAGCGTATTCTGTGCAGAAGAAAATACCATGAACTGATAAACAGTCGCCATTAAACGCTATTTATGGTCTAAATTAGCGCAAATTATTAGAACTCTGATTAATTCAAAGACAGATGAGTAACGTTTGCGAAATGGAGGAAATTTTGTTCAAACTTCACTTCAAAATCAGTTTTTAAAATACGATATTTAACATTGTACTTGTAATAATAGTCATTTAATTAGTAATAATCATAATAATCATTCTCACCATTTATTGTGGGGCAGACTCCTTGTACACAAGATGGACTCGTCCAAAGTATACTTATACTGGCAGAGAGAATACCTGGGGTTTGAGATACGTTGAGTCAGGGTGAGAGATACGGAGACAGTACACAGGGTGTTCACAGAGAGTTATACGAGAGTCCAGCGAGAGAGATAATTACGGCTTCACTTACAGAGACTTGTACATATACTTTCTACTAACCCGCATTCCTGGACTACTAATCTTCAATTCATATCTCAATTACTGGAGTTGTTTATTTATTTATGCAGGATTCCATTCCCGGAATCCACAACTTGGCGACGAAGATTTCGGACCCACACGAAAAAAAAATTCTCTCTCGTCAACACAACAACTTGACGATGAAGAGTACGGGAAAAAAAATTCGCTCGCCAACACAATAACTGGCGACGGAAATTTGAGAGTCACGTCGACCACAACAACTTGGCGACAAGACACGAAGGAACTCACACTGAGAACTACAAATTAACGACGAACATAAAAGAACGTACATAAGAGATAGAAAGAAAAATTTCGTCACTCCCTAAAAAATGGAAGATTTTCAAAAAGCAATGGTTGAGTTTATAAGAAGTGAAGAAAGACAAATGCAACTTCAGGAATTAATATTAAAAGTAACGGTTAACGCACAACAAAAGAATATCGAAAAAGAGGCGACTTTTTCTCAAGACGCAGTTTGGAAGACAATAGAAGCATTTAAATCCTCTCTAGAAGATGATACAAATTTCGGGGACTATTACAGACGTCATGAAGACATTTTCAAGATTGATTGCCAAAATGGGACGGAATCTAAGAAGCTACGTTTATTACCCAGGAAATTGGGAACAGAGGAGTACACAAAATTTGTGGACTATATTTTACCGAAAAAGACAAACGATTTGACCTTTGACGAGGCAGTTACATGCCTTACGGAGCTCTTCAGTCCAAAGACTTCACCTTTTCACAAAAGGTGGAAATGTCTCAACCTCGTAAAAAGTGAAAATGAGGACTACTCCACGTTCGCCGCAATTGTGAACAAACATTGCGATAATTTTAAATTGGCAGAATTGACTCCGGGCAATTTTAAGTGTATTATTTTCGTACAGGGATTAGTCTCAGCCAAGGACAGTGAAATGCGAAAAAGAATGCTCACGAAGCTTCAAAACGAGCCTGGATTAACGCTACAAAAATTGTCAGAAGACTGCCAAAAATGCTTGGGCATAAAAAAGATTCTAAGTATATCGAAGAATCGGGAGTAGCACACATACGTAAGATGAACAAAAAGTTACGTTTTTCACCCCACCCCCCGAAAGAAAAAGAAACATTTTATGATAAAGAAAAAATTACCAGGTATAAGGCGATTAATGACAGATCAAAGCAAATATAAGCCCCCCATCTGCATGTTACAGATGTGGTGGATTCCACTGGAATAAAGACTGTCGATTTAAATACAAGAACTGTTTAGCTTGTGGAAAAATGGGACATAAGGCATCTCAATGCAGAAACAAAAACACACTAGTAGGGTAAGAACTACTATTAGGTTGGTGCAAAAATAATGTCGTTTTTTGACGTTCAACTTCATGTGAGAAAACGACATTATTTTTGCATACGAAGACAAACTAAATACAAGAAAATACGTGGAACTCGAGATCTTAAATAAGAAGGTAAAATTACAATTAGGCTCAGGTTCGGATCTAACTATAATTAATTTAAAAACATGGAGGAAGCTAAATAGACTGACCATGATGCATACACAGAAAATAGGCAAGTCTGTTACAGGGAAGCGTATCAATTTTGAAGGAGAAGTAATTCTAAACGTAAAATTCCATGGAAAAATGAAAAAATTGAAGATATTTGTAATGAAAGACAAAATTTGGTGGGCACAGACTGAATGAAAAAATTTGACATATGGGATTTACCCATTAGCTCATTTTGTAAGAAAATAGAGTGCGAGTCGTCAGAAGCTACAAAATTAAATGAAATACTACACAGTCAATTCCCCGAAGTATTCTCGAGCGGTTTGGGACGATGTAATAAGGTTGCAGCTAAAATTGAACTAAAGGAAAATGTTCAGCCAGTATTCATGAAAAAGCGAAACGTGCCTTTCGCAACCATAGAAAAAATTGACAAGGAGTTAGATAGATTGGTACAAACTGGAATCCTTTCACAGTGAATGGGCGGCACCTGTGGTCTACGTAAAGAAAAAATCCGGAGAAACCCGTGTTTGCGCAGATTTCTCGACTGGGTTAAACAAGGCTATCAAGGATTATCACTACCCATTGCCAAGCCCGGAGGAAATATTTACCAAGCTTAACGATGTTAAGGTATTTTCTAAGATTGATTTAAGTGAAGCTTATCTTCAGATTCCAGTAGAAGAAGAAAGTACAAAAATTTTATGTATCAATACTCACAAAGGACTTTACAAATTTAACAGATTGCCATTTGGGATAAAAGTAGCACCGTCAATCTTCCAACAGACGATGGATACCATGCTCATGGGATAGAACTTTGCTACTGCTTACTTAGATGACATTTTAATCAAAAGCGATAATGTAGAAGAACACGCAACGCACATTAAAGAAGTTTTTAAAAGAATTCAGGATTTTGGTTTTAAAGTGAAGGAGAAAAAATGCGATTTTTTTCTAAAAGAAATCAATTATTTAGGCCATATAATCAATGAAAGTGGCAGAAAACCAGATCCAGATAGGGCATCTGCAATAAAAAAATATGCCTGAGCCGAAAAATGTCGCAGAGTTGCAAGTTTTCTTGGTTTAGCGAACTATTACGGTGAATTCATTGAAGACATGCACAAATTGAGGGCTCCCCTCAATGAATTATTGAAAAAAGATAACAAATGGACTGGACGGAAGATTGTCAGAAAGCTTCTAAGGAGATCATAAAGAAATTAACGTCTGATCTAGCACTGACGCATTTTGATCCCAAATTGGAAATTATCATTGCTAGTGACGCAAGCTCACACGATGTGGGAGCTTGTATATTACAAAAGATGCAGGATGGCACATGGAAACCTATAGCTCACGCATCTAGATCGTTGTTACCAGCAGAGAGGAATTATTCGCAAATTGAGAAAGAAGCGTTAGGCATAATATTCGCTATAACTCGCTTCCACAGATACATATATAGAAGAGAGTTTACACTTCAAACTGACCATAAAACTCTTCTCACTATATTCGGATCGAAAAAAGGACTACCAATTTACACAGCCAGCAGACTTCTGAGATGGGGAACTATATTATTGAATTATAATTTCAAACTAGAGTTCATACCGTCGAAGACAATTGTTCATGCGGATGGATTATCTAGATTGGTACCTGCGAAATGCGAACCTCTAGAAGACTCTGTAATGGCGGCTTTGCGAGCCGAAGATGAAATTAGAAAAATTCTAAACAATACAGTAAGGGAAATACCAGTGACCTTGTTAGAAATCAGAATAGAAGCTGAAATGGATGAATTCATACAAAGTACAAAGAGAAAAATAGAAGAAAAAGAAAGAAATCTAGCGGAATGTTTTTCAATTTGTGATCATGTATTACTTTATAATGAAAGAGTGGTCGTACCCAAATCTTTACAAAGACGAATTCTGAAGGACTTTCATCTAAGACACCCAGGGAAAAATCGTATGAAAGCGTTAATGAGAAATTTTGTGTACTGGCCTAATATAGATAACGACATTACTCAAATGGTAGAAAAATGTAGAGGCTGTGCTGTGATAGCAAAGGCACAACCTATTATATAAAAACTAAGGTCTAGAATCTATGCGGACTATGCAGGACCCATAGATGGATATTACTACTTGATAACGGTAGATAGCTTTAGCAAATGGCCAGAAGTTTTCAGATACAAAAACCCTACGACGGAAAACACTATTAATTGTCTACACGTGTTATTCGTAAGATTTGGCGTTGTAGATTGCCTTGTAATGGATAATGGTACCCAATTCACCTGGAGCGATTTTCAAGAATTCTGTGCGACATATCAAGTCAAACATATTAAAATAGCACCATACCATCCACGATCTAACGGACAAGCCGAAAGGTTTGTGGACACGCTGAAGAGAGCCTTGAAAAAAGCAGAGGACGTACCAACAGAAAGAGCCATACAACAGTTCCTACAAGTCTACAGAATCACCCCGAACGGAAACTCACCATCTGGCCTTTCGCCAGCTGAAGTGATGTTTGCTTGCAAAATACGGTCTGTTTTTGATAAACTATTACCCAGAAAAAATAAAAACCGGCATACACCGATAGTGCCTAAAAGATCCTTCAAACCAGGCGAACGGGTCTATTTCAGAATGTTGAAGAATAATATGGCATACTGGGAACCAGGTACGATAATAAACAGACTGGGAAATGTTCTATACACGATCTAAGGTGAAAAATTCACTCACAGGAGACACATAAATCAAATACTGAAAAGACGGGTACAGGTACCAAACTCGTCACCTTCCGAAAATGAAGACGCGATGGAAGCGATTTTCGAAGCCTTCGAAATCCAAAAACCACAAGTAGCCATGGAGATCAGAACTACAAGCCAAAAAGAAAATTCACGGAACCACTAATAATAGACCATAAGCGAAAAAAATATTAACTCCCCCCAAAAAGAAGCTAGGAAGGGGTGTTGTGGAGCAGACCCTTTTTACACAAGATGGACTCGTCCAAAGTATACTTATACTGACAGAGAGAATACCTGCAGGTGGAGATACGTTGAGTCAGGGTGAGAGATACGGAGACAGTACACAGTGTGTTCACAGAGAGTTATACGAGAGTCCAAAGAGAGAGATAATTACGGCTTCACTTACAGAGACTTGTACATATACTTTCTACTAACCCGCATTCCTGGACTACTAATCTTCACTTCAAGTCTGTATTCTTACGCTTAACACACTTATTTTTCTATCTCAATTACTGGCGTTGTTTATTTATTTGTGCAGGATTCCATTCCCGGAATCCACAACACCATTATTATTATAATCTTTATTATAATTATTAGAACCTCTCTCCATTACGTATCGGCTATTATGGAATTGGATTCTCAAGCGATTTTTTAATAAGTCGCATTCTTAGAGAGCTCTAAAATTACCCGACGCTGCATATTAAGATTATATTAAGAACTATATCAGTAATCTCATTTACTTCTTGACAAGGATGTATTCCTCTATCGAAACATTATCTGTTAACATAATGTCCTTCCATATTTAATGTATATTTAATTCATATTTATTAATTTTATTATCAATTGTTTTAAAGACAAATTTAGTGGAAAAGAGTAAAAAACTGACTCAAATAAAAGATGGAGAAAGAAGAAATGAATAAACATAACGAGTCGAAAAAATAAGAAAATATTGGAATCATTTTGACAGGAGGAAGGAATGGAGAAAGTTGGGAAAGTCTTTCAAACAGTAAAGGAAAGAAATAAAAAAGGAAGGAAAGAGAAAAGTTAAAATGGGGCAGATAACCAGCAACTGTCGATTCAACTGGAATAAAAAGAAAAGTGGAATTGAAAAGGATAATAAGAATCAGAAAAATAAAATTACCGCAAAGAAGGAAGAATGAGGAATAGTTTCAAAATAGCGTCAAAGAAAAGATCATACATACGCATACACATAGAAAAAAGCACACACACATGCATTCATATATACTAGCAGGACCCGGTTTTACTAATAAATGTTTTAATACTGCACTCTGTAATTGTTATCTTATGACTATTTCAAAATTGTTATAAGAAAAGTAACATAGTCTCTCTAACAAATACTGAAACGTGATATAACGTTAATAATGTGAAAATCATTTTCCATAAAATGGAATAAATATAAATTATATACATTCTCGTAGCATGAAATGTAATATTAGAATTGTTTTTAATTTTTCTCAATTGAGGCATCGGTCATATGTAACCTTGAGATGTATGTTGTATGTGCAATTGAGATAGACAGTTTTGTGAAGTCAACGAAAACTCGTTGTCACTTTTGTGATGTCAACGAATACTCGTTGTCACTTCCATAATGCTCGTTGCAGTAGAGCCTTTGTAATCGCAGATACAACTATACTACGCACTTGAACAATACTGGTGTCAGATGCCTTCGAATATCACTTACACTAATAGTACTTGCTCGATAATACTCGCTCGAATAGTAATCCGTGTAGTGATCCGAACAGAGAAATAATATAGAGAACAGAGTAGAGAATAGCAGTCCGTATAGTAATAGAGGATAAAGTAGAAATGGTGATCCGTATAGTAATAGAGGATAGAATAGAAATGGTGATCCGGATAGTAATAGAGGATAGTCTAGGAATAACAATCAATTGGACGTCACGCCACTTTCTACTTATTCGTTTCCTCTATGGTCACGTGGTCCACTTAATTCAATAATGGGATCTCCTGTGTTTGCTCACTGGCGATCTATGTTCAAACTCAAGTGTCGGCAGCGACACTTTATTCCTATATAACAGACAGCAATAAAAATGGTTGTTTTTGCGATGCATCTAGTTTTATTCTAAAGATTGTTGCATTATTGTTTTTATGAAGATTTTAACATTTACAATGATTTTTAGAATATGAGTGAGGTCAAATGGAATTATATGTATTTTTATACGTGATGATAGAAACATGAAATGCGATCAAGTAGCTCACAAATAAATATCTTCTAATGTTGTCCCATAATCTATGTACACATGCTAAGATCACATGAGAACATAAGCAAAAGAATGGATTTCTGAACAGGTTCGTAAATATTTAGAGAGGAATAATGGTCGAAGTTATTATACCAATATTGCACTGTTAGTGGAATACAGAGATAAAGTCGGGCCATGCGCTCACGTCTATGGAAGGCTCAGCAGACGCAGAACTAATCTTGACTGTTCGCCTCTAATGCGCTTAATTTCTTTACACACGATATTTCTAGTATCATTCGGATACATTCTTTGGATATGTACATCATGCTTCCAAGTTAATATGGGAATGATATTTTTTCAGAAGATACTTATTGAAAAGCATTGCCCATAGACAAGATAACCATCAATATTCTCTGCAGTTTCTTCCCTAAATGCACCCATGTAGAGAAAGGTAGATTCTTAGGGTTTGTAAATGTCAGTTCAGGACAGATAACATTCAGATTCTTCTTTTGGTTTTATCAAGAATCTCTAAATATATGGCAAAAGCAAACCAGATGTGACAATAATATTCAATGAATGGACGAATGATATACTTATAAATATCTAAGATATATTCTGGTGAGGAAAGTTGTCTAGCATGTCACAGTGAATCAATTTTCCTAGCAGCAAATCCAGCAATAGATTCAATTTAATCTTTCCATTTCATATCAACGGAAAACGTTAACCTGAAAAGGCGAATTGAGTTACACTTCTGGAGGTTACGCTGATATAAGGAAGAAAAATGGTTATCTAAGATGATCAAAAATAGAGCAGTTTAGTTTGGGAAGTGTTAAAATTAACAAGCCATTTCTTGCCACAGTTAACAACAAATTGTTGGTCATTTATGTTTTTAGATCAGCTACCAGTTTGACCTTATCGATCAGACTCACCATTAAGGCACGAGTAAATAGTTGTGTCATCAGTAAATATACCCAGTTGAGAACTGATGGCATCATCAGGGTCATTGATGAAAGTTAGGAACAGCGTAGGTTCAATGATAGATGCGTAGGGGATATCCGCATTAATAGAAAAAATTCTATAAGGATGACTTTTCAAGATAACTTTAATTTCGCTATTTGATAAGAGATATTGAATAAGATCAAAACTTCGTAGAGAAATACCATAAACTTTCAACTTGACCAACATGTCAAACCCCGTCAACTGCCTTCAAGATATTTAAAGCAATAGCTCAAGCTTGACTATTCTTATCCAAAGCTTGATAAACTCTTTCAGCAATAACCGTTAACACATTAGCAGTTGACCTACAGAGGCGAAAGCAATACTGCTTGTCCAAAAGAAAAGTCTGCGAGATCAGATGCTTAACCTATTCGGAATTGATTAGAGCCTGTATTAATTTGCCAAAAAACGGTACTTAGAAGGATCAGACAGTTCGTCTGTGTTATTAAAGGTGGGAACTACAGAAGAGAATTTCCAGCAAGCAGCAAAGCAAGAAGCAGTAAGGCATTTATTGTGGAGCTTAGAGAACCAGTTCAGGAGTATATTTCTTAAGAACTATTGAACCTAAAAAATTAAAAATGCATTTTAAATATTTTAAATGCCTTGCTCGGACTTAAAATTTGGCTTTATTTGCAATAGCCTAAAGATAATCTAAAACATTCGCACATTCACTCGTCACTCATTTACACAAATTTAAATGTAAACAGCAAATTTAAAAATCTCTTAAAAATCCAATATTCGTCCTAAAGATGTATTTTAAACTTAGTAAATTTAGGGATTAATCAAATGAATTTTGTGAACGTAATGCTTACATTTTGCCTAAAACCTGATGAAAATAACATTTACTTATGTAATGTAGAGTGTGAGATTAGGGATCAACAACTATAAATATCTTTTAGATCCCTTCCTTAAAATGCACACGAAAAATGAAAGAAATAATAAAAGAAATATGGAACACCATTAACACAATAATCAAGAAATTGGTATTTATGTTTAAAAATAAATTATCATTAACATTATATAACCAATAGTTTAAGAATAAATTTTTATTATATACGATTTTATGAAACTTAGTAGAACGAATACTTTTATAGTTTATACTACACTCAAAGTAGAGTTTTAGTTACTTTTGTGTTTGATATATTGCTATTATTTATTATTATTTATTTTATTAATGCTATTATATTTTTTTCTCACCTGTTTGATGTCTTTAATAGCACTCAATGTCCCTTTTTTAATTATTCTGACTTTAAGAGTTATTGAATTATCATATATCACAATACTCTGCCGATAGGAAAAATGTAGTTAATCAAAAGCAGTAATCCATAATTATTTCCTTTTTGACCATCCATACAAAAATAGTTTAACTGCTGCTAAAATGAAAAAATAATAAAATTCTTTAAAAATGTTCACACTAAAACAAAGGCATTAAAACTATAGGCCTTTTGATTATTCAAACACGTCTTTATTTAATAAAAATAAATAAATAAAACTCCTCTTACGAACAGCAATGCGATCAATTTCAAAATATACACACAAAAACATGAAAACTTACCTACACCTGTACATATACAGATATTAAATCCCATCAGATCTCATAGATCATTGATGTGTTCTACTGGGTCCTTCGTATACACAAACGTGAATACACGTACTAAGTCACAAGAGCATACATGAAAATACATACATACACAATTTTATGTATGATTAAATTTTATGCAAATTAAAGTTAGAATAGTTCACCTGTAAGGCTTTTCATAAACTGAAGTGA
>OZ038511.1:59034393-59119393 GCA_964036315.1 Acanthosepion esculentum
TTTTAAGGAAAATGTTTGTAGAGTAATAGATTTCTGTTGACTTATAGGGTTCTATTAATCCAGAACGCTTCTGTTAAATATAAATACTGCCATCTGTGATATGCACATGTTTGCATTTGTGTAAATTGTTCCACTTGTATATATACATATAATGGTTTGTGTATATATATATATATATATATATATATATATATATATATATATATATACACACACACACACAAACACACACACCACATATATATCTAGTAATACTGAAAAATAAATAATATCCATCAAAGTACAAGTTACCACCAGATATAATTTTGGCTATGCCAATATTAACATGTAAAAATTTTATTCTGATTGATGATGTAAGCCACCAACTCTAAAGAATTTTGTGTTCTATAAATATTACCAATTTTTCAAATGTTTGAAAACTAAAGAAAATTAGATTTTGTCTGGTCTTAATTCAACTTTTTTCTCAAAGGTTAATTTGAAATTATGTCATGAGACACACTCATCAAAAACTTGGGAATGTTTATTCAACCTACTAACATTGGATAATACTTGTAAATACTATATTCAGTCTGCAAAATTGTATGTTTGTTCGCAGGGCTTAAGAGATTAATTTGCTCTATTCTATAATGAGTTGTTTTTTTAACATGCAGTAATAAGTCTCACCATATGGACTCTTAGGGATAATGTTGTGTTTGCCTAAATGTAGCATAAAACATAAAATAGATATTTATAACAAGAGCCTTTATAAAGCAAAGATTTTTTTTAGAATATGTTTATAAATAAATTTTGAAATCATTTTTCTTTCTACTTGAAAATGTTTTATTGACAAAAATAAAACTTAATAACTTTATATTATATATCTGCATATTAAATACAGAAATTCTGGTTAATATTTTTACATTAACTGACCAAATGAAGACAAGCATTTTTTTCCTTGGCACAAAGAAAAATGTTTGAGTTTATAAGTTTGTTAGCTCACAATTTATTCTTTATAAATCTATGATAGATAAAAAGAATTTGCATATTACTATAAACATTATTTTTAGTGGGTAGATATTTTTTTATTTTTCTTAAACTGTGAAATTGATAACAACAACCAATTTGCTCACAGGAGACCGTCTTGAGAAAACCAAATTCGTAAAAGTGCACTTTGGCTATAGGAGTGCTTTCCCTGATAGATAAAAGAGATACAGATTCAATTCCTGTTGGGAGGCACATTTTTCTTTAGTAAAACATCTTAATTTTACTGATTATGAAAATAAAACAAAGATAGCAATGCAAACATAATAAAAATGTTTATAGTTATAAGAAATAATGTCAAATAAAAAAAAAAAATTTAAATATATATATATATGTGTGTGTGTGTGTGTGTGTGTGTGTGTGTGTGTGTGTGTGTGTGTAGGAAAAATATGGTCATTATAGATTTTGCAATGCAGAATTCTTTACATGTGGAAAGTGCTATTTTTGTTATGTTTGCAATATTTTGAACTTTCTGCTTTCCCATTAATAAAACCTCAATTTTGTTTTAGCTTTGGGATTTCAAAATATGTGGCCAGCATTCTAGTACTATATCTCAAATAAGGCATAATTAAGACTATATGTATTATGATAAAATATGGTAAAAATTGCTATTAAAGATATTTTGAACTAATTTCTTTGAATTGTTGTTTGCTCCATCTGAGCAATGTTCAACAATATTCCAAAATATAGGAAGGTTGGAGGATACACTGTCAAAAATAGTGTGAAAAGAAAAATGAGGAAATTAGTCTGAACCAAATATATAAAATGTTTGGTTTATGTTAAGGATATGATACTAAGAAAAAATAGCATTTCATGTAAGATTATACAAGGTGCAATGGGTAAATTGTGGCCATTTTATATTTTTAATTTTGCACATGCGCATTGTTTGTTTTTGATTTTGTCAATTGCAGTCTAGTAGGGTCAGTTGTGCACTATCTGTAAGAAAAAGAGTGCTATGACACTATTCACTCTGGCAGAAGCTTGCAATTGGCATGCTGTACTGCTTGGCATTCATGACAGAAGCTCCAATACAAACATTTCAGAGTGCTTGTGTGTTAATCTGAGGACAGTGCTAATCTGAGGACAGTGCTGAGTTGGATGAGTCTAATGGTGTTTACGAAGGCATGGCTGCTCGGAAAACTTGCAATGATCATTCTGATAAGAAAAGAACTCCCTAATTTGCTGTTGAGGGCCTAAGACTCAACATCAAGTCCCACATCAAGTGCTTTGAGGGGGCAGTGCTTCCCTGGATCAAGAGGGTGGCTGCTGGAAGACCCTATGTCTGACAACAGGTCTCTGCACCATACCACACAAGCAAGCGAACCCAGTCAGGGAAATCAATTTCTGTGAACCTTACATCTGGCCACTTAACTCCCCAGACTTGCAACCCCTTGTTAAAATGAGATGTCAGTGTTATTTTCATTTTTGCATAATTTAGATGACAATTTATCCATCGCACCCTGCAGGGTGGTGATTAGAGAAAAAAGGAAAGTTAGTGCAAAGGAAGAAGTGGAGCTTTGGACATGCAAGTTCCTGTGTATATGTGTTTGAACATGCAACTTTCTCCTTTTCTCTTCTCAAAATTATACAAGTTACATTTCAGTAAATTAATGGTGCATTCTAAAAGGATCAAAATGAAATAGTTATTTTCATAATATATAAAGTGACTACCAACTATTAAACTATTATTTAAATCACTAAGTTATTTTAGTATAAACTTCCTTTGACAGATTATATGCACACTTATATATTTTGAAAACCATGAATCAATGAATAGCAAAATATGTACTAATTGTTCATTAAATTTTGTCAAGACTGAGGTGTAGAGACCAACACATATTTATATCTGCAGTGTAAGCCAAATATGTGTGTCTATGGATTTATACCAGTTTTGGTTGAAGCCCAGTGAAAGTTCTTTCAGATTTTTTTATTTAACTTGTCATAATTTCGACTATTTCTCAGGTTTCCAGGGAGAATTTGAACATAAATTCATCAATGTCTTCTGAATGCTTTTGGCTTTCATGAGCCATTATTAAAGTTTTATTTTTTATTGATAAGGTTGTTTCCCTGTATATGCATTGTGCTTCTTTGGTGCTTTTTAAGTGTTGCATCTTTGTGCATCACTAGGTGTCATGTTTGATTTTATCGTGTGTCACATCTTCATGCATCAGTTGTATGCCACAAATATAGATATACAACACAACATGGATACATACTGACACAATTCTTGAAAAAAAAACAATACAACACCCATCAATGCAAGAAAACTTACAAAAAGCACCAAAGAAATGTAATGCATATACATATACAATCCTATCAACACAAAAATAAAATTCTTTGGTAATGGCTTATGAAAATTAAGAAGACATTGGATGTTTTATAATCAAATTTGCCTTAGAAATAAGAAAAGTGACCTAAAATATTAAAAAATTTGTGAAATCTTAAGTAAAAGACTTTTGTTTGTTTTCAATTGATCCAGCATAAATTACTACCTAAATACACCCAACTGATGTACATGCATGTGCATTAACAAGAGAAAAAGGAGTTGGGGTAGTGTTTAAGGTAACATAGAATGCTAAAACCTTTAAATGACAGTAAATCCATTAGGGTAATAAAAAAAATCAAATGATGTATTTTTTTTTTGTCAGGGTTGAAGGCTGCTAAGCAACTCATGCAGTGACTATAGAATAAATTATAAGCCAAATTTCCAAATGATCAACAAGAACACTTGTCACATTTTTATTTCTTTTTTCCCTTTATTTTCTTTCCCAGAATGCTCTGTTGTCTTTTATTCGGATGAAGAGACAAGTGTTTCTACCTTTTCTTGCATTGAAAATTCACTTTTAAAGCTCATTCTCTATAAAAAAAAAATACTTCAGTCATAAAGTCTCCATTCTTATTACTTGACTGACAGAACAAAATACAAAAAACATTTTCTTTTTGTTAACTTCTTTTTCTTTTCTTTAAATTATTTATTTCTCACTCTCATTAATTTTGTTTTACAGTCTTTTTCTTTATTCATTTTTTCATTCATCTTTATAATTCCTCCATTTTTCCATCATCATCATGTGATAATCATTCACTCATTTTTTTCATTCACTTACTTTTCCTTCGTGATTTCAGTTTTTTGATTAATTCAGTTACTTTTATCTTGCATTTTCATTTTTTATCTCATTCTTTTTGTTTAGATTTTCATTCTTTTATTCATTCGTTTTAATTATTTCCTTTGTAACTTAACTTTCAGTTATTCTTTTTATTCATTTTTAAAAAATTCCAAACACTCTAAAGTTCACAACATATGTATATAGAAAACTGATATTAAAACTGAAATTCCCAATTGAATAAAAGTTGACATGAAATCAGCTGTGTAATCCGTACCATTTTTTCAGCAGATGAATTAAAGAAGAATAATGATGAATGTTAGATTCAATGATGGAAGCTTTTAATTTGTTTAAAATGTTTCAAGTTGCTCTTCACATTAGATTTGATCTTTTTAGTTTATAATTTTTAATTTGCTGATGCTTTTTCTTAAGTATTTATATTTGTTGTTTTCAGCTTCTTTTGGAAATTCATTGAAGGCCTTGATAAACTAAGTTTTATTTTGTTCTTTCATAGTTTATGCAAAAGCATTTTTAATGAGTTGCTCAGATTAATGAAATACAAAAGGATTCAGGTTTGCATGAAGTGTTTCTGAAAATATTTCACTTGATTTTTAGTTTCTTATTTATTTATTTTTAGATATTAAAGTTTTTAGAAGTATGAATCCAGAATGTAATTTTGTAGAATAATTTGCTTAGCATTATTGATTTTTATAAACCAATAAGTTTAAACAAGTGATCTAAACTGTGGAGAAATGATGTAGGGTGCTTACATTCAGTTACAACCCCTATCAGCAGTAGCTCATAGAAGAAAACAATCACCAACTGCTGACAAGACATTGGGTAGTTAACACTTATCAAAGTTAGAAGTGAACAGAAACTTTTACACCAAGTTTTTTTTTATAATGATGTTCACCCTGTACAAGGTCCAAGAGCCACTCAAAGTAGAGGGTTAGAGAGTAAGAGACACTTACCCAAGTAAGGAGATAATGCCACCAAGTTGCATGAGGCTACCAGAAATAAAGGAAAGGCTTTAAAAGGAACCAGAAACCAATTCTAAACAAGAAACAAGGGATATACCTCTACACTTTTTCAAAAGACTGCAAATCAATAGAAGTGTTACTATGGTACAAACTGAAAATAGCTTTAATCAAGTTGAAAAAAAAGTAATGTGTTACAAAACAGTACATTGTCCATTATTACTTATTGAGCTGTATAACCACATACCACTCAAATAAACTAAAAGTGCCTTCAAATGTTGGAACTGGACATTGCATCAATACAAAAAGGTCACTTGGTCTAATTGCTTTCTCCTAAATATGGCAAATGTCACTATATGAGTGCATTGTTATGTTGGGGAAAATAAATGGGTCCTTTCATCCATATCACATTACACCTATATTAACTACATCCCTTCATTGCAACAGCCATGATGGCAGTGCATTTTTTTTATCAGGACCATATACCATGTCACACTGCAGAGTTGTACAGAAATTATTTCAGGAACATAAAAATGATTTCATTGTTTTCCTAGCCACTAATTTCAAACTCTTTGAACACTTGAGAGGTGTTGGGCCAACAAATTCACACTGCAGAACCTCCACTATGTAATTTACAGTTTTTACCTGCTGTTAACATAGTGGCACCAGATCTTGGTGCAAACATTTAGATATCTGTAGAGCCCATACTTAACTGGGTAAAAGCTATACCTTCTTACACACACAAAGAATATCAGTAAATCTGTAACAGCTTGACCCAATTCATTTTTTTTTTATATAATATTTTATCTGTGCTTAATATCCACTATTTAATTAAGTGCATTAACATGGGAAAAGATAATGAAATTTGTTTTTGTGAAAAATAAATGTTTCATTATGTTACCAATTTTATCGATGTATCTACATTTATGTTTTTGTGTGTTTACATATGTCTGTTTTATATATATATATATATATATATATATATATATAATTATTATTTTCTTTTTTTTTAAGCATTTCACCCTAAGCAAGGCAGGAAGCCACTAGCACGCTAGGTGTTACAGAGAATTGGAGTGAGACCAAAAAGGAGTGATAGAGGAAAGGATGAAGAGAAGGATAGGGGATAGATCAAGGCATCTGGAGACGTCAATTGACATTACATTTGAATAGTTGGAGATTATAGCTATCAGGGAAACAGGAAAAGGGGAGGAAGTTCCACAGGCGAGAGGTGCGAGACATGAAGCTATTGAAGTAGAAGAGACGGCTACATTTAACAGTTTCTACAGTGAAAGGGTGTAAGCGAGATGCCAGCCTAGTAGAACGCTTAAATTCATGAAGTCTGGGAACCAGCAAAAGCAGCTCATCGGAGCAGTTACCATGAAAGTATTTGTAAAAAAAGACAGAGGGAGGCAAGGGCATATCTGTGAGTGAGCAACTGCAGACGAGATGCCAGATCAGGGCCAATTACATTGCATATCCGTCTCTGGATCTTATCAAGAACCTTGTGACAAACAGAAGGGGCACTGGACAATATATGGCAGCAATACTCCATGCAAGGGCAAATGGTTGATTTGGAGATTTGAAGGATCAACTCCGGCAAGAAAAATTTCCTGGCGCAGCACAGGGAGCCAACTTTCCTTGCGGTGGACGAAGCTATTGACTCAATGTATTTGTTCCATCTCAGGTCAGCAGTCAATGTGAGGCCGAGTAGTCGCAAAGAGGAACTCTCGAGAAGTTGAGCTTTCAGACATTCTAATGGGATGCAGGGATGGTTCTCTTTGATGAGTAATAGAGAGCAGATTTGTTTTTGAGGCGTTAAAGTTAACCAGCCAATTCCTGCCCCAGTTCACAACCGATTGGAGGTCATTTTTTAGACGAACGGCCAGGTTAGTTTTGTCAACGACACTAGATTTGTTTTGAGGCAGAAGTAAATTGTAGTGTCGTCTGCATAGATGTCTACTTGGGAATCTATGATGTCAGGAAGATCGTTGATGAAGATAAGGAACAGAGTAGGACCTAGGATGGATCCTTGGGGAACACCTGCATTCATGGGATAGGAGCTGGAGAAGAATCCGTTGAGAACGACCTTCAATACACGGTTTGACAGGAATTATTGTATTAAGTCAAACAATCGATCTGAAATTCTGTAACCCTGAAGCTTGCGAAGAAGGCCGGCATGCCAAATCCTCTCAAACACTTTGGAGATATCTAGATCCACGGCACAAGCTTCTCTGTTATTATGAAGGGCTTGGTAAACAATTTCAGTGATATCCGTAAGCACATCAGCTGTAGAATGGGCAAAGCGGAAACCATATTGCTTGTTGGAAAGCAGATCATGGGACGTAAGGTGCTTAACCACTTCGGTGTTGATTAAAGCTTCGAAGACTTTGCCAAAGTGGGGTAAGAGACAGATAGGACGATAATTAGAAGGGTCAGAAGGGTTACCAGAGTTCTTAAAGACAGGAACAATGGATGAGGACTTCCAACAGTCTGGAAAACAAGATTCATTGAGGCAGTAGTTATATAATTTGGAGATGGCAGGGGCCAGTTCAGGCACACATTTCTTCAGGACAATGGCTAGTATCCCATCTCCACCACCATCCTTGTGGGGTGGGGTGTAAATTAGAGATAATGCCCAATACCGATGACAGGGTAATGTGCAGCTCGCTCAATAGAGCCTCAGTTCTAAGGGGAAAATCGGGTGTGGATACACCAGAAGAGTCGAGCGTTGAATTGAATGAGAATTTCCAAGCAAAGCATTCAGCCTTGTCAACAAAAGAGGTCAGAACCTCAAACTGGTTGAACAAAGGAAGTATAGAGGGTTTGCTATTGTTAAGTACGCTCTTGAAGAGACGCCAATAATCCTTGGAGCCGAATTCACGAGATGCAATACGTTCTTTCATTCAAGCAGCAAATAGTGACTTAGCTTTGTTGAGGACACGTTTACACTCGTTACGGGCAGAGACAAAGAGACGTTTATTACAGTCAGACATGTCACTTTGATATAGGTGGAAAAAGTGGTTCCCATGGGCAATGGCAGCTGAGCAAGCAGCGGAGAACCAAGGGGAGGAGCGCAATTTGACCTTATATTTCCTTGAGGGGATGAAAGCCTCAATTCCAGCTTTAACCCAGGTGGAGACCTCGGAAGCACATTCTTGAACAGGGATTGTAAAGACAACATACCAGGGGACATTGCGAAGGAAATCCCAGAACGAGTCTCAGTCTGCTCGTTGATAGCAAAAAGGGGTTCTAGTAGTAGGAGGTTCTTTGCAACGGGTGGAGTTGGAGGAGATGTTGATAGACTCTACAGCATGACCAGAATTGCCAAGAGGGCAGAGGTGTGTGGTGCTACAGGACTCGGGGATAGAGGTGAAACAGATCGAGAAGAGAAGCCTTGCCATCCCAGTTGTAGGGGAAACATGTGGGAAAGTCAACTATCTGCGTGAGGGATTGAGAAATTGAAAAATTAAGGGTTTGAATGCTTGCAGGGTCAGTAGTAGTGTTTTTGAGCCACTTGATATGATGAGCATTAAAATCGCCAAACACGAATATGTGAGCAAACGAATGAAGAGAGAGAGCCTTGTCAATGCTGTCAGAAATGCATTCAATTATACCACTGTCTTGGGGGGATGGTGAGCGATAAAGGAAGAAGAGGTACCTTACAGCATTGAGAAAAGATAGCCAGAGACACATGTACAAATGGTCTGGAGATTCAAGCGACAATTCTCTAGCCAGCGGGAGATGGTCCTTGACGTAAACTCCAAGGCCATGCATGTGGGTTTGAGAGTCATTTCTAAGGAGGGGAAGGTAGCTGGGGATCGAGAGGTCAGAGGAGGCAATAGAC
The DNA here is from genome assembly GCA_964036315.1 of Acanthosepion esculentum. NCBI lineage: Eukaryota > Metazoa > Mollusca > Cephalopoda > Sepiida > Sepiidae > Acanthosepion > Acanthosepion esculentum. Next base: position 59,043,336 of record OZ038511.1, read on the forward strand.
AAATCAAGGATGGTCTCACACAGAGTCAGAATATCCGGGCAGTTCACAATGAGAAAAGATTCCACACTAAAGAAATTGGTTCTAATGCCATGGATGTTGGAAAATGAAATGTTAAAGGGTTTAGGTGATTTTTTAAGACCTGGTTTAGGTTTTCTTTTCTGATCGTCGGTAGTTATCATGTGAAATTGTGGTTTAAAAATTATAAGGCCTGAAGTAAAAGAAGCAGACGGTTTTCGACCATGAGGTGGGCAGAGAGAAGTTGGCACAGCCTGCAACATAATGTGGCCTCAGGGTTGCCCACCGGAAGTGAATGCAGGGACACCTTTCCATCCACGACATGGCACTACAGATACCCCGGTATTATACAACTGTTGATCAGTGTGGACGCTCAAGACGCCACACAAGAGTTAGGGCTCCTAACTACCTGTCGGAAACAGCAACCAGAAAACTGTCAACCGTGTACCCTCAGAATGAAGAGGTAATGCCACAGACTGCACACATCACGGGAGAAACACAGCAGCACTAGTACAGAGGCCAGAGAGAAACAGGGAGAGTTCTGGGAACCCCTTCCTAAACAAGAAACAAGGTGTGAGCTTCTACTCTTGTCCAAGAGAAGGGGGAGGAGTATTGACCGGATGGTAGGAAAGCATACCTACTCCTATTACATATAGCAAAAACAACAACAACAAGCAAAAAAAATTTTAAAAAGCAGCAGGCAGCAGCGGACAAGGAGTCCAAGCTGACACCTGAAGATGTATTTACCAAGGATAGAACTGGGATGATATTTGTATTTTCATCTTCCATAACATTAAGTTTTAACTTAGTATAAGTCCCATTGTCCTATTCTCAAAAATTTGGTTATACAGCATTGTGGATATGGCATATAATTATACTTACATATGGCAGTTAGTGATCATATTCGCCGTCTTCCATTCTCATGGTCACTTAGTGAATAGTTAAATGCTGACGTTTTATCACCAAGCACTTTCTTTCAAAGAAGGCAGAGCTGGTGGGGTCGGACGGTCAGTTCCCCCTACCACCAACAATGGGCTTGGGGTACTTGCTTTCAATAAAATGAAAAACAACGGGAAGAAAGATATGGCCAAACAATTAAATAGATTAAATTAATTCAATAAATATTGAAATTAATATTATTAACTGGTATTTTTATAAAAAGAGTGCCCAATATCAAGAATTGTGGTGGGGAAAACAGATTAATCACAAATAACTATAACTGTGCACTAGACATTTCACATTTCATAAATGGTTTAATAAAAGTCTGAAGATAATTTACTATGTTTGAAACTTGAATGGAAAATACATAAATTTTTACAATTAAGCAATTCTATAATAATTCTCAACTGATAAAATTGAAGGAAATTCAAGCAGTTGGCATAAAAGAAGTTAAAAAAAAAGTAAAGACCTGCAGGAAACTTGAGATAACTAATTATCTCTATTTTATTAAATGTCACATCTCTAGTACATAGCAAGTTTAAAATCAACATGATTAAGAATTAGTATACACTTATTAGTTGTTTGCCCAAGATTTGTTAATGACTTTATTACTATTTTTTATTTTACTAATCAGATTATTTTTCATGTGAAGGTGAACAAATTTATAAAAATTATCTTTGCTTTTTAAAAATTATTCACATTTGCATAAAAAATCATGTGATTGGTAAAATAAAAATTTTAAGGCTTACACACACACACACACACACACACACACACACACACACACACACATACTCTTATTTCTAAAGGATTCTTTATTATATTGGTTTATATTCCCATTCCTACTTACACACACACACAACCTGTTCAACCTAAAAAAGGCTTCAAGTCCATGTTAAAATCTTGGTGTAACTGGTCAGAAAGCTCCTGTTTGAAGATAATACAGCAATTCTGGACACTCACTCAGCAGTGGCTCTTTGGTTAACAGAGGCCACAAAATATTGAGGTCAGCTTTAAAATAGGGTCATTTTCCATCAGTTGGCACCAAGTGAAAATTACCACCTCCACCCTTCTGTCTCTATTAATCTGACAAAGAGGGAAATGTTCCAAAACTTCTCATCCATTACAAGTCCTGTATGTATCAATGTAATAGAGGAACTTTATCAATCTACAAAATGTTATATTTCTGGCAAGGACCCCAATAGGGAAACATTTCAAACATCATCGGGAGTACAAGGAGGAAATGAGAGCCCCAGTCTATTTTGTCTTCTCCTAGACCATATCCTGCACATTTACAAACAGATATGAAGAAATGGCACACATCATTTAACCATTCTATATCACATCCCAAACAAATTTACTAATAGAGGACAATGACAAGGAGTAAGGTCTATGCTGCTGACATAAGTATTCATAGTTAGGATAAGAATGATCTTGAATAGAAAATCAACATTTTCTACCAAGTTTTCTGAGATATAGGACTCAAGATAAACCTTTCCAAAACAGAAACTATGATCTGGAATTGGAATGAAAGAAGTAATAGCACATACTCTGAATCAATCATAAAATTCAGTATGTAGAATTAGTAAATATTAAGCACTTCAAAGTTTATAACAAATTTAGTATAGGAGAAAAGGAAATTGGACATAGAATATGCTGTACTAGAGGTAGTTTTACCCAGCACTGCAAATTGCTACAAAACCAAAAAACACAAGTCATATTCTTAAATTGCTTCATCAGATCAAGACTTTCACATATATGTTATGCATAATGCCAAACCCATTTAGAAATATTTAAACTGTCAGATGCATACAACTGCTTTCAATGATTAAAAATAGCATTGAGCAAGTGAAGCTTGTGGATCTTGGTGAAGACCATCCTTCTTCAAATCTTGTTGATTTGCTCTATGGAATCACAAATAAGGAACTGTACCACATAACTGAAACTATACATCACATGAGGACTTTCAACAACAGCTAACATGGATAACACATGTAACTTGAAGAGAAAATGACTTAATCAAGATGTTGATGTTCCACACTACTTCAAATAAAAGATTAGGAAGGAAACAGTGAAAGAGTGATAACAGCTATTGAACTTGAGAAACATTGTTTTAAGAGAAAGATTTTATAAATTTCACCCAAAAGCAGTACCAACGACTTAGTCAATGAATGCTGAATGTTTCCTTATAAGGAAACTGCTAATATTACCTTCCAACATATAGAAATAGACAACAGACTGGCCAAGTCTAATCAAGTCTTTGGTAAACTACACAAACATGTCTTGAGCAACAGAAACTTCATACAAATTAAAATCATTGTGCTTTCCATCCTTCTGTATGGTGTCAAATCTTGGGTTATATATGCCAACTTGAATACTTCCATTAGCATAGTGCCGCACCATTCTATAATTGCAGTGGAGTGATGCTATGAAAGATTCAACTGTGATGTGTTGGCTATATGGTTTTTAACTGATAAAAAGTAGTCCCATCAAACAAATCTAGCAGTAAATAAAGTCAGAAGCAGCAGCTTTTCAATGTCAGAATATCCACTGGCTTCCAACTCCCTGCTGGAATTGTTATAGAAATATAAGTCTCACCTATATTGGCCTCATCACTAATCATAAGAGAGCTAGCAACAAATATAGAAAATCCTCCTAAATCTTCATTTGAAAACACAAATCAGGAAATTTTTCTCCCTGGAATCGATCCTGCAAATCGATAAATCTACCATTCGCCTTTGCATGGAGTATGGCTGCCATATATGGTCTGGAGCCCCTGCTGTTTGCCTCAGGGTTCTTGATAAGATCCAGAGACGGATATGCAATGTAATTGGCCCTGATCTGTCATCTCATCTGCAGTCGCTCTCTCACAGATGCGACTTTGCCTCGCTCTGTCTTTTTTACAAATACTTTCACAGTAATTGCTCTGAGGAGCTGCTTTCGCTGGTTCCTAGGCCTCATGAATTTAAACGTCCTACGAGGCTGGCATCCTGTTCCCACCCCTTCACTGTTGAAACTGTTAGATGTAGACATCTCTTCTACTCCAATAGCTTCACGTCTCACACATCTCGCCGGTGGAACTCCCTTCCTTATTCCTGTTTCCCTGACAAATACAATCTCCAACTATTTAAGTGTAACGTCAATTGATATTTCCAGTTGCCTTGATCTATCCACTTCCCTTCTCCACATCCTTTCACCTTTCATTCCTATCGGCTCTCACTCCAAATCTTCTGTAACCCCCTTGCCTTGATTGATCCACTATCTTTCTCCACATCCTCTCCTTTACCACTACTATCTGCTCTTCCTCCAAACCTTCTGTAACCCCTTGCATGCTAGTGGCTTCCAGCCTTGCTTGGGGTGATAAGCATAAAAAAAAATTTTAAAAATGGACATATACATGTATGCTTATATATATATATATATATATATATATATAAGCAAGAAGAATTCATTTTAACAAGTTTTGTCAAATTCAACTGAAAATGTCTGTTTATTTTCTTTCCTTTGTAATTTTACATTTTTCTGATAACTCGTACATTCAGTTCAAAATTGATCTTCTTTTTCTGCTTCTGTTAAAGCACTTACAACTATCTCAGTCATTATCAAGAACTGAATGTTATCAGTATGGTAGACAAGATTTTGTTACACACATTTTGGTAGTGTTGAGGAACAATGTATGTGAAATTTAAATATTCAAGTAGTGTATAAATGACATCATACGTAAAACAGTTTCTGAGATTGGTTGCACTAGAAAAGAATGTATCAAATATTCATATGCATTATTTTTACATATTTGATATGTTCTTTAAAATCTTCTCCCTTATATATATTTTATTCAATGCAAGTGTTTTTGCATAAGAGTGTCAAGTATTTTGAATCTTTCCTTGCAATGAGTGCTGTGTAGAATTTTATTATCTACAAATTTAATAACTTAATTTAAATTTGTCTTATGCTGATAGTTGTGTTTGGGTTGTTTGATTTCTGCACAGATTGTGCTAAGTTTTAACAAGTGAAATGTCAACCTACAAGAGCGTGTGGTCGATGTTTAAACAATGTAAGAATATCTTTTTTGTATTATTGATATTAGAGTTGCAATTTCCCAATAACATGAGGACAACATTGATACAGATATTTTGTTTGAGGTCTTAAGTTATTGATAATAATTAGGTTATAGTTTCTAATTTTTATAATAAATGATAAACCTAAGCAATTGGAATCATTGATTGATACATACCAGCAAATTATATTTATAATGTCATTTTCATTTTGTTTATCATTAGAAAGTATTAGTTTATAGTAGAATAAGTTGTTTTTATTTTTTTTTATATCAAGATGGTTGCTTGTATTTTTTCTATACTTTTTAAAGCTAATTTTATTTGCTCATCAATAACACGGGGAAATCATTATTGATAAGTGTTTGTTTTATGTCCTTTATAAAATAATGTGCATGAAGAAGAATTTACTTTAGCACAGATTATCATGTTTTTATAACAGCTATTTTATTTCTGTGAGGAGATTGACTTTTGTAAATGGGAAGGTACACATTTTTGCTTGTGGGTTGTTTATAAAGTGAAGTAACAAAATTATGGCTTAGTATCAACTAAAATGTTAAAGGATGAAAGAGAGTGATTCTATTATTTTTGTGTTCATAAGTAAAGTGTAGAAGAGTTACTAAGGTTTCTTTATAAATTTAAAAAATATTCATGTAGGTTTTTCCTTAGTATAAATATGTCAGCAACGTATTCAGCATATATCATAGATTTGGTGAAATTATTATTATAGGTTTTGTTTTCTGTGTGAGTCATGTAGAAATTGGATAAAGTAGGGCCACAAGGTGAACAAACAGCTATAAAAAGCAGTACAGTTTATCCATAATTTTGATTTGAATGTACAAATAACTATTAGAAAATTGGAAAAATACAATGTTAATTAAACAAACATTCTTAGTTAAATATGCATAAAAATGTATGAGTGTAGAAATCATTTTTATTGTTTTTCATGTGTTTGTGTGTGGATTTACCAATCATATGAAAGAAAACTTTGCTTATATATTATATGTATACAAAATAAGTGTAAAATCCATTTTTGAGAGAGTAAATATTTAAATTAAAGAACATTATGTGCCTGAACACTGTGTATTGATATTTTATATAGCAGTTTTTATTTTCATTTTTGTAAAATAGAAATTTATATTGCATATTCATTTCATATGTACATTACAGAAGTAAAAGCAAGGAACTGACCATTTTGACAAACATCTATTTTTACTATAAACGATATTTTGAAACCTTAAAAACATTACTTGAGATTTAAGCTTTGTGAAAGTCCTAAATATGGCCTAGATACAGAATAAATAGAATCTCATGTTTTTTCCCCCTAATTTCATGCATAAATTCTGAAATGCTAAAAACTAAGCTGCCATAAAATAATTATACTTGTGGATTTCATCACATTACCTGATTAAATACTAAAATTTTTAAAAAAATGTTAAATTTTACTACAGTTGACATAGTGACCAATACTCTATTTTTGCATCAAACAATTCTTCTATTATTTCCAACCTACCCCTCACCCACCTTATTTTCATTTAAAGAGTTGTCTGTGCTAACCTACCTCCTTAGCATCCACAGGCTGGATCAAAATTGACCAGAAAACAATTAATAACATAAAAAACTATTTTGATAAACAGGAACCTCACCCACTGTCCTTTCAGGCATTCACATGAAGCACAACACTTGGTATTTGTTAGTTAAAACTTAATTAAAAACATGAATGTTAAAGAATCTAATATTCTTTAGATGACATATATTTCTTGTATTGTTCACTTCCATTTTTTTTAATTCTTTAAAAGCAGGATGTAGATATTATCCAAAGTAATGATTTGTTCCAATGAAGTTAATTAGATGCCTTCATTAAAGGGATCTACTAAAAATACTTTTCAAAATTTCTACTTAATTTTGTAATAGTACTAGTTCTAAAAATAGAATGCAGAAAAAAGTTTCATAGAAATGTCCTTCTTACTGCTGTCCTGATTTGAAAAGTTTTAGGATCCTGTACAACTAAAGTGCAACAAATAAAATTAACTTACATATTTTTATTCTGTCATTCAATGTTGATAATCATCCTATTGTTAGTAAGTATATTATTTAATTTTCTCTTGCATTAGTACCCTTGGAAAAGGTATGTACATTATTTTCCATAGAAAAAACTACTACTATAAAACAATTACTTGGTCCTTGTAATGCTGCCGGTTCATTTTGATATAAATAAAAATACTAGATACAATAGAGAAGGAAAAAAGTGTAACCAACACAATATCCTCATTTGTGACATAATATGGCTAAAGGAATGTTTTTTTCAAGTTGAAATTTGTTTGCAAAACAGTTTCAATAAGAAATATATCCAAAGGAACTGAATATAAAAACAACATAAATATAAGTTGCTAACAGTGTTTAAAAGTTCTCTTTTGCATTCTGCATGCAATTATGTAAATTGATGTGAGCAGAATAGTGTAGTAACTGTTACTGCAGGATACACTCCCACACACATCTATCCACAAACAAGTTTAATCAAAAAGAAACTGACAAGTTATAGGTTACTGTCAGGGTGACCTACAATTGGTAAAACTGTTAAATGTATCCCAGAATATTAAATTCAATATGAAAAGCTTCTTTTTCTTAACAAATGAAGTGCAATCTGAAAAGAAAAACTGAAAAATTAATTGAAAATGAAGCTGAATTTCAACAAAAGACTGAACTTTTTGCTGATTGGTTAGAAGAATTAACTGAAAATTTATTGGTTAGAAAAAATCTTTTCTAACCAAAATGTTTTCAATTAATTCTGGCAAAATTTTCATTATTACACAAAATATATATTTAAATTAAAAAATATTATCTACTGCTATATGATCAGTCTGTAATTTTAATAATCTGTTAAGGAAAAAAGTTCATGTGAATTTTATCCCCATGCAAGTTAAGATAATGACTTTCGCCAATAGAATTTGGAGCAGTGGTCATCAACAGTTAAGAAATAATCACTTGTCCAAGGATCACTAAATATTTGGTAAAACATTCATTTTTGCTGTTTTATATACAGATCAAAAGTTAAAATGAAATTTTAGAAAAGCACATGCATGAAAGAATGAAACAAGAAAAATTGAATAAACATCAACATTTTCTGTACTCTGCTGTCATTTTTTAAACAAATTTAAGTATTTGCAATGTTTTTTTTCTGATGAGTCAAGAATTAGTGAATATACATAATAAATAAAAACTATGTTATTCAGACATTTTCAAAAAAAAATAATGCAAATCACTTCTGGATACAATGCTATTAATAAATACATAGTTAATTCCCTTCACATTTCAATAAAGTGTAGTGCCTACAGCCTCTAGGAGTCAGTCACGTCATGGGTTGCTACATATAAGCACACTACATTTTGCCTCATCATTCACTCTCAGCCACATGATATGTAACATGGCGTCAAAATAATGTAACCTGCTGACAGGCCATACAAGAAAGAAAAAATGGGTTAAACAGTTTGAACTGGAAACAAAAAATGAAGCATTCACTTGTTTGAAGTTTGCACCACCATTAAGAATAGATATGCATGTGAATACCCTAAAATAACTTCAGAAGAGTAAACCAGAATTAAAAACAAAAAGATAGGAAAATGTATTTCAAACTGACAAAGAACCACAACTTTAAAGGAAACCTGGATAAAAATTACAGAGATTGGGAACAACAATATTATTTTTATTCATTTGCTACTGGAGTAACAGAAAGATGAGCAAATATAGGTTGTTACATTCTTACACATGACTGGACAATAAGCCCAAGAGATTTTCAACTCATTCAAATGTGAAAATCCTGATGGCAAGAATAAAATACAATGTGTTAAATATAAATTCAGGAAATGCTATTGATCAAGAAAAAATATATTATACATCTGATATCTATTTTTCAGCAGAAACCAATTAACTTCAGAAAAATTTGACTTATTTCTGACTGATGTAAAACTGAACGCTAAGGACTGTGAATTTGGCAAGCTCTATGATGATTTATAGACAAAAATGTATGTGGCATTTCAGTAAAGACCCAATGAAGGACTGAAAACTGAAAAAATATTGTAAAATTTGAAAAACCTGGTAGATCAGCACACCAGCCCTAAATGTCATATTTTGTATAGTAAATGCAGAAAAAAAGCACTCCCTGAAACAATGCCTGACTTATAGAAAGACATGTAGAAAATGCCACAGAACCAACCATTTTGTCAGCATACAGAAGGTGTATCAGAAATAAATGCCAGAGAAAGTGGTGACTCCTCATACTGTTAGGATATCATGTTAAAAACAAGTGCAGTGACATCTGACTAGACACAAACTATAGTAGCAAATAACACTACTGCAGAAGCCAATATAATACCCAAGAATTTACTACCCACATTGCATCATTTACTCTATTCACATACAGAAAATTCATCTGTAGCTGAGAAAAGACATGCTGAATGTCAAAAACAGCAGCAGAAATATTACAATTGATATACAGTCGGCTATAAGCTTTTAGCCATCCTTGATTACAGCAATTTTGGCTTGTTTAATAACGTCTCTTCTTTTTTTCAGACAATACCATGTTAGTATCAAGCCACTCTCATCTATGAACAATAGTTGACTTATATCTTGCAATGAAAGTTTGTGGAAGTAAAGAAATTAGTGAATTTCAACAATAGGATGGCATCAGTTTGGCTAGTCAAATAGAGAAATTGCTAGGCTTTTCTATGTTAATCATCAAACAGTTAATAATATTGTCAAGAAATTTAATGAAGAAGGCCATTGTCATGTGGAACAACATTCAGGAAGACCAAGCATTGTATCTGAGTGAATGAAAAGGGCACTGAATAGGGAAGTCATCAGAAAACATTATTATATCATCAAAGATGTCACCAACAGCATGGAAATATTGCCATATGTGGTGAGAAAAACTCTGAAAGAGTGAAGATATCAAAGAAGTTGCAAGAAAGAAGCCCTTGATTTCAGAGGTTAACAGAAACATTCATATGGACTGGGTGAGAGAATTCAAGAGCAAATATTATGAATTTTGGCAGTCTGTAATTTGGTCAGATGAAAGTAAATTCTGCCAATATTCTAATTCAAGATTGGTTTATGCTTGGAGAAATCAGAATGAGACTTGGAACACTGAATGTGACCGTGAAACATAGAGGGATTAGAGTAATGGTGTCGGGTGCTTTCTGGTTTGGAGGGAAATCTGAGCTGATTCTTGTTGACAAGCGGTTGAATGGTCCAAAGTACTGTTAAATATTAGAGAAAGGACTACTCCCACTATTTGAAACCAATTAGATTGACAAGAATGTCTACCTTTTTCAAGAAGATGGAGCACTATGTCATACAAGCAAAGTAGCAAAAGCCTGGAAGGAATTGCAATGAATCAAGGCATTGCCATGGGTAGCCCAAAATCCTGACATGAATAGAGTACATTTGGGAGCACCTTGACTGAAGGCTTCGAGAATGCGCAACCAAAATCACATCAGTGGCAACCTTTAAAGAAACATTGCTAAAGGAATGGCAAAATATGTCTAAGACAATTGTTGATAACTCGATTAAATCCATGAAAAATTGAATACAAGCACTGAAACTAGCAAATGGAGGACCTACTCCATACTAGTTTCAAATTGTTTATGTTGAATAGGGATTACATAATTAAATTTTGAGTTTGGATGTAGTTTATTTCTCCTGGTTAAAAGGAACTTGCATCATGGAAGCCAGGTGATCATGTACAAGTACAATTAGATAGCAAAACTTGGGCACCAACAATTGTCAATAATAAATGTGACAAATCAAGATCATACATTGTCCCAACCACATCAGGACAAATATAGAAGAAATAAACAAAATATACACTCTGCAAGAGAGAATGACAACCAGAGATCACCATATCTGATGAACTGAACAATGAAGAACCAACTATGTCAGACACCGCTGAGTAGATCTACTTTAATCATGCCACTCAGAAGCTGGCAGAGTTGGAACAAGTGACTGTATTATAAACAAAACCATCAGATAAAGAACAGAAGTTTAATAAAGGCCAAAATAATGCCAATTCTTGGGGACATAGACTATATGAATATATTTTGTCTGTCAATAATGAACATTATAATTCTCATATTTTGAGATAAGAGATATTAGTTCCCTTGTAACCATTTACTTTTGTAAATGCCAATCACCATTTAATAAAGTGTAATGCCTACAGTTATTAGCATTCAGTCATGACATGGGTTGCTACAGATAAGCATACAGCACATTTTGTCTCATCATTCATTGTTTAGCACACTTGTCCAGCATGGAATAACATTAACATAATGTATAACAAATATTTAATTGAAACTTGAAACTGTGTAACTTTGTGTTATCTGTATACATAATTGAAAAGAGTTTGTCTGTTATACAAGATGAAACATCTTCACATTTGGTATGCATACTTATTGGACATTGGGGAAAGGTTTTATTGTTATAAAAAATGTGTTTACTCATTGTGAACAATGGGATCTATCACTTTTCTGCTATGTGGAAATATCTTAGCAGCAGATGATGTTTGGAAACATTGGTGTAATTTCTCTACTATTTAAACAAAAAACAATTCCTTTCAAAAAGCAATTTCACACTACAATTTTTATTCAAAGTATATTTTTTGCTTTTCATATTTTCCCATTAAGAACTTACCAGAAATAAATAAAATCATTTTTTTTCTTTTTACATATGATTGGTGCCAATAACAATGAAACTGATAATGAAACTTCATGAATTTAATTAAGCTTTGTTTCATTAAACAGATCAGATTGTTACTAAGAAATTATTTTATTGTCATTATTACCAGTTTTAAACTCTTTAGTTATTTTAGCACACTTGAAATATTTAAATTATATTCCCTTTCAAAAAGCAATTTCTAATAAAGCATGTTTGGCTTGTTTAATAACGGAGGAAATGACATTCACTTCTGTTAAGTTGATACAATCAAGTGAACCATGTCAAATTTACTTTTTTGATGTACCATAAATATTCCAAGGTATTTAATTAATTTTGTAATTAATACATCTAATAATTTTTTGTTTTTGTGTTAAAATGCAGTTTATTATAATAAATGTATATAAATATACAATATGATGTGTAAATATATATTTTCCAAATGTAAATGTATTTAATGAAAAAAAGCATAGTATTGAAGAAATGTCAAGTTATGAATTAATATTCCACAGTAAAATGGTTAAAGAAAAACTCTATTGTAGATTGTTTTGACTGTTTTATTTGTTTTGCCTTGCATATTCATCTTGGTAGCTTTTTTATATTTTGGCTGGCCAGCATTTTAGCCTTTATCACTTCAATGCTGAATCAAAAATTTTTTAAAATTTCAGTGGAGTCATCTATTGCATTCATGGAAATATACTGATTATTATTCAATTCTTTTATTCATAAAATCTCATTAATTCTAAAAGTTTTCTCGTTCCTCAAGATTTGCTCTAAGACTTTAAAACAATGACCTGATAACTTCCCTGAAAGATTTTAAAATTAAAATATTTTTTGTTTGTTCATATACAAAACAATATCACTTTCTTCCATTTGTGAATTGCACACACAAACTGAATTATTTACTGAAGTACCAAAAAATGAATGATAGACAGCTCCTAACTTCACTTATGCAATTTATAACTGAATTATGATCATTGGTAAAGAATTTAGAATGCCTTGCAATATGCCCTATAGATGCTGAATGAGGTTTAAATCTGGCAAGTTGTTATTGTGCTAGTTCCACTTTACTTTGGAAGACCAACTTCTCGAGAGCTCCTCTCTGCAGCTGCTCGGTCTCACGCTGTCCGCTGATCTGAGATGGAACAAATACATCGAGTCAGTTGCATCATCCACCACAAGAAAAGTTGGTTCCCTGTGCCGAGCCAGGAAATTTTTCTCCCCGGAATCGATCCTCCATGTCTATAAATCGACCATTCACCCTTGCATGGAGTATTGCTGCCATATATGGTCTGGGGCCCCAGCTGTTTGCCTCAGGGTTCTTGATAAGATCCAGAGACGGATATGCAATGTGATTGGCCCTGATCTGTCATCTCGTCTGCAGTCACTCTCTCACAGATGCGATGTTGCCTCACTCTGTCTTTTTTACAAATACTTTCACGGTAATTGCTCTGAGGAGCTGCTTTCGCTTGTCCCTAGGCCTCGTGAATTTAAACGTCCTACAAGGCTGGCATCCCGTTCCCACCCCTACACCGTTGAAACTGTTAGATGTAGATGTCTCTTCTACTCCAATAGCTTCATGTCTCGCACATCTCGCCTATGGAACTCCCTTCCCTATTACTGTTTCCCTGACAAATACAATCTCCAACACTTTAAGTGTAGTGTCAATCAACATCTCCAGTTGCCTTGATCTATCCACTTCCCTTCTCCACATCCTTTCATCTTTCATTCCTATCTGCTCTCGCTCCAAATCTTCTGTAACCCCTTGCCTTGATCGACCCACTGTCTTTCTCTTTCTCCTTTACCACTCCTATCTGCTCTTCCTCCAACCCTTCAATAACCCCTTGCATGATAGTGGCCTCCAGCCTTGCTTGGGGTGATACGCTTAAAAAATAAAATAAAATAAAAATAAGAAGAATACATTATCAATATGTAATAAAGATATTTATTTACACCTAATCATGAATACAATGGTTAACATAAACACAATGTCCTTTCCTTTCACATATGTCAAGCAGACTCACCCATCTGGTGGAGAGAAATAGAGTTAGATAGCTTGTATCTTTAAAACCCTCAGCAACTGGTATCATTCAGAATTTCTTGTGTTACTTCGGCACATGTCCAGTCCCTTCTATGGTGGTGGCCAGCTTTTTCTGAACCCACATAGTTTTATTAACCAATGAAAGACTGTCTAACATCATGTGACCAATCCCTATATATAGGAGCAAATGAATTTTAAAAACCCAACACTGTGGTAGCTATTGGAGTGCTTGAAACCAGGAAACATGGCAAGCATAAAGGGGTACAAATGGTCTGAAACAAAATCAATGTATTTCACACTTGTCTAGACAGACTGAAGTTTAACTTATAGTCCTTCTAAATAAATACTCTCCTTTTCATGAGAGAGTTACCACCAGCTTGCACAACACCCTACAAACAAGCTGGCTCTTCATGCAGTCTCTTCCACACACAAACTCAACCACCTACTCAGAAGAACTAGAAACATGATTCATTTGACATGGCCACATGGTAACAGTCTTCACAGTTCAATGCTAATGTATTCTGGCCCTGGGTGAGGCAAAGTAATTGAAGCTATAATGTCAATAATGGTATTCTTGTTGGTTGACTACTATCAAATCCTATGGGATGCATTGAATTGACTTAAAGGGTTGAGTGGTACTAACATTGGATGTGGCTGGTTGTAATGTTCCCCTTCATTATGTAATTACCACTCCCATCAGTCAATAGAAGCCATGTACTTGCATCACATAGTTTTCACATGCTATACACATGTCTGTTCAGAAATAACATATTCCTGATATACATTTTCTCTATATTCTCATTTCAAGAATCATTCCATAGTCAAATGATGTTAAATTCTGTCCATGTTATATGACTGCAACATCTATACTGTGAAATCTACAGATTATTAGTGGAAGAGAGTAATACTTGCGGTTTCTACTTGTTTGACATTTCAATGTGGAAACTAATTTCTATTTTTCATCAATAAAAGGTTCAAATCTTTGGCTCAAATATTTTTTGTAACAATATATTTTTAAAAGCTTCTAAACGAAGCAAAATATAGCCATTACACTAATTTTGGTAAATTATTCATATACACATTAATATGATCTATAATGGAAAACAATGATCCATATTAATATCAACAAAAGAAATTGGCCTAACTTTACTTGTCGATTTTTATTTTTCTAAAATTCTTACCTATGTGTCCTGTATGTAAATCTATTGTAGAGAATTCTGAAATTAGTGTCCTTTTAATACATTTTCACTTTAATAAATTGATAATGTTGTAAGACTAAATATCTCACAAAAATCTACCAACAAAAATGATCTTATAAACTTCTTCTATTCATACCACAACAAAATAAAATCTGAAATAATTGCAGGTTTCTCCTTTAGAGCAATTACAATTTTCAGCCCTTAACATTTACACATAATTGAAAAAACTTTTAAAATCCTCCAATATCCTAATTATTTCATATATAGGATGTGAAGAGGAAAGCTTACAAAATTCACAAAATCCAAAGAATATAATTATAAATCTTGGCACATATAACCTAACAAGTCAATGACTAGGATTCAAAAGAATTTATCTAAACTTGATATTTGGTCACCAGTTTGTACTGGGAGGAGTTAGGATTTGTTACTGATTAGGACATAGACTTTCAGAATAAATGAATTCAATTTTTTAAAAAGAAATTAATTCAATACATGAAGTTTTATACATATATTTTTGTGCAAAATACAACATGGCACATGAAAGAAAATTATATTTACATTTACAGACATAGCTAAAAAAAAAGCAAGAAAAACATTTGATCTTAGCTCTGTTGTGTGTGTGTGTGTGTGTGTGTGTGTGTGTGTGTGTGTGTGTGTGCTATGTGGTTAGGTGAAATTTAAGACTCCCTGAATGGGAAGAGTCCCATTGTTGTCATTACTACATCTCAGAGCAGAAAGAGTGGAGAGGTTATATACTTTCTTTATATAGTACTGAATACAATGCCATCTAATAGATATTCTGGAAGACAAAGTCATGTAATCCCCACAAGTGCCTTAATTTTGAAATCTCCCATGGTAAATTTACATCCAGGATCATACAACATATCTTCTTTCCTCACAAAACTACTGCTATTACGATGTGGGATATTTAAAAAATAACAATAAAATGAAAGCAATAAAAAGCTAATTAAGATATGCTGTTAAACATTATCTACATATATCAGTCAAAAATTTAAATTTAAAGCTAAATGTTTTTATATATTTAACATTTTTTTTGTATTTCTCTCCCTTCCATCCCATTTCACCCATTGTATATAAGACTGATTCTATCAATAAAACAATTTTTGTAATAAACCTGTCACTTAAGTTTTTTTTCTATATTGTCATTTTCTTATCCAGCATAATGTTAGTAAAACTTTTATATTTGTGTAACTCACTTTGTGATATTTCCTTTATTGCTGTCTACAAGGTATCACTTGTATAAGAATTTAAACACACGTCAGTGGTATCTTTTTAATCTGAAATACGCAAGTTTATATTTACATATTTCTTCAAAAACCCATTTTAGATCAGGTATTTCAGTCTCAGATCCCAAACATTCTTGCTGAATGATTGTTTTCTTACTAATAATTTGAACCATGACTATAAATGCTCCCCTAACTGAGATAGACAAAGAAAGAAAAAACAAAAGATAGTTGTACATCCTCTTACTACTCCTACATGCAAACCACTAGTGACCCACTGGCGGACCACAGGCAGCAACGTGAGCTGTCCTCTGGCTGCAGCCAGTGGTCGGACAGCACTAAGTGCTAATGGCATGCCAGCCAGTGGCAGATTGGTGGCTTATATATAGGGACTGTAGTAATCAAACTGAAAATGACTGAAGCAAGAAAGGAGAAACACATTGCACAGTCTCCCCAATCACTCTCATACAGGTGTTGGTATCCACCAACTCTCCTGTTTTACTTCTATGAGAGAATTGCTGCCACAGGGTTGAAATACCTGAAACTAAGCTTCCCTCATAGTCTAGTGAGCACAGATACTCCACTGGTCCCAGCCCAAATAGATAATGTAATAGTCTGGTGGTATTTACACAAGGTCAGTGTGGTACCTATATGCATGCATATAAGTCAGAGTCAAAATTCTCAATTTTGAATTGGGAGTATAGCTGCCATGGTAGGCCCATGATGATTTCCAGGCAGTATTAAGATGACAGTTCAGACATACATTGATATTTGTTGAAGGCACATGTGTAGCCATGGTTCAAGAAAAAAAGCCACAAATACTTTCAGAAAGTTGATTACTTTGTGCACAACAATGCTGTATCAGTTTTAGTAAAGAAAACTAATGAATATCTACATGAAATAGATCTCAGATACACAGATTTGATGAAGTTGGGTGGTTTGTTTGCCTGACTTAATCTGACTGAAAACATGTGACACCATTTGAAGAGGAAAGTTGACACTGGCAAATGGCAATTTACCAGGAAAGATCACAAAATCAATGGATGCACTTCTTCTAAAAAATAGTTTCAGAACATGGAGCATATAAATATTATTTTTTCAAAATTTTGTCATTATAGTGACACTTTTTTCAGTTTTTCCCAAACACTTCACTTTTGTTCCCAATATTTAAGTGTAATTCTTAATTACAACATTTCTTTGAGGTTGCTGTAACCTGGTGGAATGAAACTTGAAAAAATTGATAAATTCATAAAATTGGTTCCACATCATAACAGGGACATGTCTGCTCAAATTTATACATATGCAAAATATTGTGAGCATTAATTAAAATATTTCTGTAAATCTATAAATTTTTTAAAAAATTAGGAAAAATATAAATGATTAATAATGTGAGACACTCACAATGTGTGTGTATATATATATATATATATATATATATATATATATATATATAGTGGTGAACACTTGTTTAGAAGCAGATACACTGTTTGGAAGAACAGAGAAATGGTGCAATGTGCAAAAGTTTCCAAACTGTCCTTCTCACATTTGAATTCAATGTCTTCATTCTTCTTGAGAGCCCAGCTATTTAACCAAAAGCAGGAAGATGGATTTATGCCTTTCTATCTGTTTATGTGCTGTGTCCCTTCAGGACATAGGTGATCATGGCTCTCCACTTCCCCCTATCCCTTGTAGCTCTCAATACGTTTTGTCCTCTACCACCTCCCCCAGATCATGCTCTGTCATCCACTTGCTCAAGCCTGCCAGCTATGTCACATGCTGCTTTCCCTTGTCTCTCTTTCCATCTATTTGACCTGCGAGTATCAGATTCTCAATGCTCTCTTTTTCATTACATGTCCCAGCAACCTCAGCTACCTCTTCCTGATGTTATGCATAAGCTTCCTCCTTGTTTGCATCTGCTCCAAAACCCTGTTGTTGCTCACACATTCGGTCTATGATATCCTTAGCATTCTTCTGTTGAACCATACTTTCGTTGCCTCATGTCTCTTCTTTATCTTTGAGAAGACTGTTCAACATTCGCTGCCGTAAAGGAGGACAGATATCACATAACAGTTCAATAATCTTTTCTTTGTTACCAAAGAAATTCTCCTGTCTTGCAGTAGTACTCCGCCCAGCTTTTGGAATGCGTCCTTGGCCATCCCAATATATCTACGGATTTTAGTGTCACACTTACCATCCTCTGTCAAAACACTTCCCAGATATTTAAGCTTCCACACCTGCTTGATTTTAGTGCCCCCTACCTGCAAATTACATTTTGGACTCATCTTTTACTGATGACCATACATTCTGTCTTTTGTAGTTTATGCTTTGTCCCTTCTTCTTGCTCTCCTTCACTACCTTTTGTAGGAAGTTTTGTAATTTCTTTTCCATGTCTGCTATCAGTACTGTTTCATCTGCGTATCTTATGTTGTTAAGATTGTGGCTGCCAATGCTGAATCCTGGTAGAATTTCCAACTCCTTCAGAATTGCCTCGCTGTATAGGTTGAATAAGTCTGGTAAGAAGACACATCCTTGCCTTATGCCCCTTTCTATTTTCTCATTCTCTATGTGCATGAATGCTGTTTGCTGCCAGTATAGGTTCTTGATTATTCTCATATCTTCCCCAAATATGTCAAGGTTGCTGAGCAATTTCAACAGATCCTTGTGGCATACTTTGTCAAAAGCCTTTGCATAGTCTATGAAACATGTCCTTCTGCATTTGTATTACTCTTTCTGATAACATTCTGAGCATGAATATCGCGTTCCTTGTTCCAGTGTCTTCAATGAATCTGCACTGTTCTTGTCCTATCTCTGGCCTGATTCTGCTGCATGCTCTATTCATTAGAATACAGATGATGAATTTTGTTACATGGCTCATTAGGTTGATTGTTTGGTGGAGTTCACATTCTTTTGCGTCTGGTTTCTTAGACATTGCTATGAAGATAGATCTGCTGAGATCTTCCAGTATATCCCCACTGCTGTAGATTTCATTTATTATTTTTGTGATCTTGTCATCTAAGTCTGTCAGCATTTCTGTTAGAATTCCGTCTGGTCCTGCCACCTTGTTTCTGTTCAGTTTGGCCAGTGCAGCTTCCAATACAGTTTTCAGAATTTCAGGCCTGTTGGTAGCTCTGTGTATTACTAGTTGTTCTCTTTCATTGTAGCAGAGCTGTCCAGTATACTCACGCCAATGTTGAAGAATCTTTCCTTCTCTAATATGAGCATACCATCCTTTGATTTTAAGCAGCCTGTTGACGAGCACAACTTCTGTCCTGTTAATTGCCTTATTTGTTTATGCATATCTCCTTTGTCTGTGGTACTCAATCTCTCTATTTCTGCATATTTTTTGTTTAGCCACCCTTTCTTAGCCTACCTGCAATTGGGTCCTTATTTCATTGTGTAATTTTATGTATTCTGTTTCATATCTTGGCAGAGCTTTCTGTCTCCTTTGTATCATGTGACCAGTCATTCATTTGTTTTCTTCTTCTTCATCCATTCTCCTTTGGGATAATATTGTTTGCTGATCACTGAAGTGTCTCTTAGAGCATCCCATTTTAAGTTTCCATTGTGTCCCTCTTTTTTTCACATTGTTCATATATTTTTCTTTTGGGTTCTGGTTGCTCAGGAGTTTGTTGTATTGCAATTTGGGTGCTGTGTTAGGCTTCTTCAATTTCCACAGTTTCACTCTTAGTTTACTTTTTTTTTAGGTTGACCATATTGAGTTCTGTGCATGCATCTGGGGTTGTATTGTCTGTTGTCACTACAATGAACTTTTTTTGAGCGGCGAGATACTTTTGTGCTAGTATTAAATGTGGCAACTATGAATAGCCTCATTGCATGGAGAAAAGACAAGGAATAGTGATTTGTTTTATTGGCTAAATAGTGTTTTGCTATAGAAAAGTTTATATGAATGCATTGTGAAGTTCAAAAGGAGGTGGGCATCTTCTAAGCCTGTCAGAAGTTGCACACCAACATCCACTATTGATCACAACATTGACCAAGTGTGCACCATGATTTTGACTAACTGGTGAATTAGAATCGATGATGCACATATGCACATTAGCTATAGTTTCGTTATATGGTTTCATTATCGCTTTATATATATCTATGGTTTTTCATATAAAATCATCTATACCATCCTTGGTTTTCATAGTCTACAAAATGGATCTCAAAACAACTCAGTGATAATAATTTGGTAATCCATCAAATGTTACTGGATAACTTTTATAGGAAGGCAATACTTTCTTGGAAAGGATAATCATTGAAGATGTACTCACCACTTAGAAGTGGAGACTAAATTTTACACTATAGAATGAAAAACAGCTAAAATCACCAACCCAGAGAAAATTGAGGATTCCTCCTTCTGCAGGACAAGTCATGCTCACAGATTTTTGGGGCTCACAAGTGTTGAAACATTATCTGTAGTGGGTCTCAACAGTAAACAGTGAACATAACATTGCAGGATAAACTGAAGCCAGCAATTTGAAGAAAAGGCTGAAGTTTATTTTACCCAAATATTGCTCCCCCACAGTATTCAAAGATTTCAGGCATTAGTATTGGAGTATTCTCCTTATAATAATAACCTTAGCACCTCAGATGACCAAATACTATATCCTCTCAAAAATGCCATTGACCAAGAAGTGAAAGGCAACAGATATTTTCAATTTTGTTTGTTATTTTGATTCTTATATTGTACTATTTATCAAACTATTATATCAAACGTGAATATAATTGTTGACTCACCCTTGTTTGAGGTTTGATGATTGCTTATGGTGTGAAACTGACTGTCACTATGCAGTATTTTGTGTGTTGTATATATTTTCTAAGGAAATAATGGTTTTATTTATAATTCAACACTATTTCTTATTACTATAAACATATTTAGTGGATACACATGTTTGATTAGTCATCCCTGAATCTTAATAAAACAAATGTGTGCCTTTTAGTAGGGTATAAGCCTGTGTCCCCCTGGTATTGTAGAAAACATTGCTTTACTGTAAAGACTTTTGTGACTGAGCAGTCTAAGCATGTCTAGTTCAAAGGTGACTACCCAAATATAAGGGAAATGCAGGTTTGAACCCTGACTAAAGGTACACTTTTTTCTTTAAGATCTATCAGCCTGAGTATTCAAGAGTTTTACTTGAATACCTAGGCTGATAGATCTAAATTATACTGTTAAATAAAGGGATACCTACTTACAGATGTATCCACTAAATAAAACATAATTCTAATAAATATATGAGTATACATGCACATAGCACTCTTTTAAGAATAGTATTTTTGGTTATTGGAATTTATTTCATATACACCAATCCTCTACTTGGGTACATATATATATATATATATATATATATATATATATATATATATACTTTTTAAAAAAATATATATATATATATATATATATATATATATAATACATACATACACACAAATGTTAATGTGTGTGTTTGTGTATTAATTGTAGTTCCCTGAAATAGAAATTTCCTTTTTATTGCCACCAACTTATATAATTTGGGAGATTGTCATCTGTCTGTATATGTCTATTGAAAAGTTCTATTTTTTAAGTTAATCTTTTCTTCTTGTGTAATCTTGTTTGTAACTGAAAAATACTTATTTTTGAGCCTACACCTCTTATCAAGTAAGTCATTGTCTTGTCAGTATATGCAAACACATATCTATGTCTATGCAGGTATATCAATGTAACCACTGCTTAATGAAAAATTTATTTATTTAACATAATGTGTGCTTATTTGTCCTTATAATCTAATTCCTTTTTAATGCACTTAATTCAAGGGAGAATATGTATCATATAAACTGAACATTGTACAGAGAGAATTTTAGTTTTATATTCAGTTAATAAATTCTTGTCAGTCTACAGACATTGATCTACCTCTGTAACTAAATTCAGTTACATAATCTCATGTATATAACATATTTACAATCAAATACATGCATAAAATATATAAAGAATTTTTTTTATGTGAATACAAAACTACTAACCAAATTCTAACAGGCCTGTATAAAAGCCGTCATATACGTATCTAAAGGTAGATATAAATGAAAGAGAAAAACAAAAATAGTGTGGCAGGCAATAATATTGTGCATTTATTTCCATACAGTTACATATTTAAAAGTAGGTAGTTAATGGTGGCTTAGCAGAAAAATCAGAAATAATAAAAGAGTGAAATGAAGAAAAAGGAATGAAGGATGATGGTAAGCACTAAAGCCTCGAGCAGCAGGCTGAGGCCTGGGACAGGGGAAGAGATGCCAAATACAGGAAGTGGGAGAGAGAGTAGGAGAGACAATCAGTTTTACCAGACTCTAGTAGAGAGTGAGAAAAAAGACAGGACTAAGTTAATGTGTATGCAAAGGACACATTTTTATCTGGAGTTTACTTAACACAATCAGATCTAATATCCTCATCATCTTCTTTTTGAGAAGATGTATGCCAAAAGCCCCCTAACAAATTCTACTGAGGATGCAGAGATCCTTTACGATGAAGATTTTGATATCTCTGGGCCTGGGGAGCATATCTTGGGACTCAACAAGCAGTATTACACAAATGGAATGGGTAAGTGTGCCCTCCTGATTCTCCTAAAAAAATCTCTTACAGCCATGCTGTGTATGTATCATTTTTCTTGCAGGATCACATTTCAAAAACCTACAAACATTGTACACTAATTCATTTATATACATATATATTCACTGTACTATAGAAAAAGGTCTTTTCTATGGTTTGAGAATGTATACTCTCACACATACACACACATATATATAATTGTGCATTTGAGCAACAATCCCTCTTTTATGCAAGTTTTGTTGAAAATGACTGACAAGGTGTGGTGGTTGAATTTTTTTATAGAATTTCTCATGTGTTCATATATAATTTGTTTCTTTTCAGGACATAAATTATATAAGTGTCCAAATGTTTTCCAAGTGCTTTTGGCTATACTTTTAGTCATTATCAAGGATGGATTTTATTTTACACTTAACTGAATATATAAATATATGTTATACAAATATAATAGCATCATCTACATGTACAAAAAGATTTTTAAATTATGGAAGCATTATTAATAAAAAAGAAAAAGCCATAATTTGCTGACCATGTTTGGAAAATAAAACATTCCTATATCTCGAGATACATACATAAAACAATTCATGTATTCAATTAAAAGAAAAAGAAAATTCATCCTTGATAATCGCTAAAAGTATAGTCGAAGTGCTTGGAAAACATTCAGACAATTTTGATATAATTCATGTCCAGAAAAGAAAAAAATTATATTATACAAACAAATGAGAAATTATTTAAAAAACTCAACTACTGCACCATGTCAGTCATTTTCAACAAAACTTGCATATATATATATATATATATATATATATATATATATATATATATATATATATATATATATATATATATATATATATATATTCACATATGCACACACACTTTTCAATAAATTAACAAAATTTCATTCTATTACAAGATGGAGAGATACAACAAAAGTATGTTTTTTTTTAAATTTTTGAATGTTTAAGTGTCAGGCTGTTGAATAACTACAGACATGGATTAATTCCTACCATTTACTAAATTATGGAAATACTGTCAGCAAAACTGAAGTTGATTTTGAAGTAGCAGATGAATTTTTAATAGTCTTCATTCATTATAAGTGGATTATATAATTTTTAATATTATCCCGTTTTAATATTTTCAAGCCTTCATTAAAGAATATTGTCAGGTAAATTCAAAATTTTTAAGATTTATAAAATACCTACATTTCTGTAGGTTGACTTGCAATTATTAAAACTAAAAAAATTTCCAGCTGGCTGAGATAATTGTTTAAAAGTTGATGTAAAAGTATTAACAATCTTCAAATGATTTTTGAATAGTTTAAAGATATTTAAATTACTTTTTAAAAATTTCAGTCTTATATTTTTCATTAAATTCTGAATATCTGATAACTCAGATTCTGGATTAGATTATTGGGTTCAATAGATTTCTGGTTTTTTGAAAAATGAATGTCTCTGTCAGTTATGTTTAATAAATTTATATCTTTAAGAAGTTTTCTTCTGGACATATTTGCTGCTCTCTGACATGTTTACATGCTTTAATCAATTCTGAGATGTATTTTATAACGTTTCATATCCTTAATACTTACATCTTTAACAGCTTTTTTCATTTCTTCCTGTAAATTCATCATCATTATCCATTAACTATTTGAATGTTGATAACACATGCATATTGCTTCATTTAATGATTCTTTTGTCATAAAGATTGTCATGTCTGAAATAGTTACAGCATCATAAATTTCAATATTTTTGTTGATCTTAGTGCCTTGTATATACAGTGTAAATTTTTTTAATTAATTTACTCAAATATCTTTGACAGACTCTTATACTTTCACATAACCCTAAAGATATACAAATTTACACCTAAATCCATTTTGTGATTTTAATATCAGTGGGTTGTTACAAATGTTTAGGTGTTTTATATATTTTAAATCTATATCATGCTTTGTTGATAGGTTTTGTTTACAGGTTGTCAATAGAGATTTTTACATCAACATTAGAGAAAGTATTAGATAATTAAGATCTTACATAGATTTCGCAAAATACAAAATGTGTTCCTTTGATAGCTACAGATGTTTTGATAAATAGATGTTCTTTTTAAACACTTTCCAGTATTTTTAAAGATTTCTAGTGATCCCTGCACATACATGGTTTGATAGAGCTTTTATTGTGTATTAAAGTATGCAAATGAAACATCAATGAATATTTGATATATATATTCATGTACCTTTCATATCTTTAGTTCCTCGGTAAATTGTTGGTTGTGTTGCTTCTAATTATTTACTTTTCTTTAAGAATTTGTATTCAAAATTTGATTGTGACCAGTTTATTGTTAAAATTCAGGAATTCTTTGATAAGCCAAACATATTGTTTATCAAGAGATATTTGTTTTTAATACTTATCTTTTTGAAAAAATTAAAATATAAAATTAAAAATATAAAATGGCAATAATTTACCCATTGCACCCTATATTAAAGATGTAGAATGTTTAACAGTCATGAATCAATAACTACCTCTTTACTGTTAATCAGATTTTAGTGACTAACTGATTGATATACACAGTCTAAATAGATTTCTAATTTCAAGTATATTCCCTTCAGTTACCAATAGTTTTTAGATCTTTGATAAAATCTCTCTACAAAGCTATGATTAATATTTATCTACTAATATATTGCTCTCCATATTAGGTCATATGGATGAAATTTGATTTTTTTAGACATATTTCTCTTGTCAAAAATGAAATCAGTATCCAATATAAATAAAATCTCAATTTGAAAAAAAAATTATGTCTTATAAATTAATCCTATACTGGCATAAAGTAACTTTTTAAATAATAAAAATAGTGTATTTTATGTGGATAGTCTGGGATATTGGACACAGGTATGTGTTTTGACTGTCAGCCTGTTTAATGAACAATGGCAAAATATCTAAGACACCCAGCACAGATATGGCAGTTCAAGTACTACTTAATCTCAGAGTGGGAAGGGTGGTCCAATAAAATAAAAATAAAAATAACATGACTTTATTATCACTATATGTTTGATAACTTGTAGTAAAGGGTGTTAGCAACTCTCAGCAGACACATGAATCTTAATAGTACCATAGATTTTCCTTTTGAAGAAAGTAAGTACACTTTAAAAATCCTACTTTTTCTGTGTCCTTGCTATTTGTGCTTTTCAATACGATGTTCCCTTTCAGTGAAGGAACAAAAAGAAAATCCACAGTACACAATATGCATTTTTCTATTTGAAATCACAAGCAAGAAAGAAATTTATCAAAATACATCCTCATCCAACCAAATTCTTCATGAGTTTTGCATCTCTCCAAAACATTAGTTCTCTCTTGAGTTGAAATTTGCATAATAAAAACACATTCTAATGCCTATATTTGATCAAATATTTTTAAAACACATATTTTGATAAGTAATTATATACAAAATATTGTTTTGGAATGATCTTTAAGATATAAAATGGTGAGTAACCTACATAACAAGCTTGTGTAAATGGCTAGCAGAACAGGGTATAGGAAATGTAGTTAAATAAACAAGCAATACTAAGAGCTACAAAGGAGAGGAAGTTGAGGAGAGATATGATCACTCTTGTCCTAAATGATATGGCACAGAAAAGAAGACTGTAGATAAATTAAAATACTAATTTACATTTGAGAAAAAAGTAATTGAAAATGCGTGCTGTAATTTAGACAAGCTTATGTAGATTACTCACTGTTTCTCTTTGTACTTCTTGCCTTCAGTATGTCCTGTGAGTATCAAATTCTCCAAGCTCTCTTTCCTCATGATTTGTACCATCCTGAGCTGTTCAACTTGCTGACAGCCATATGTTCTATCTTCTTACAATTAATGGTTACTTTTTTCTTCTGACCTGTCTTTACTACCTTGTCCACCTTACTTCATTCAGTTTTCTTTCTATGTATTTTATGTTGTTAAGATTGTGCCCACTAGTAATAAATCCTGATAGAACTTCTATTTATCTTAAAATTGCCTCAATGTATAGGTTAAAGACATCATTGTCTTATGCAACTTTCTATTTTTGTGTATATAATTCATTTTTTATCTGCATTGCAGGCAGTTTGCTATCAGTATTCTAATATCTTCCTCAGATAAATCAAGTTTTCCTAGCAGTTCAAATAGATCTTTGTGTTGTACTTTATCAGATGTCTACAAAACCTAGGTATTTATCCTTCTGCATTTACATTGCTCATTCTGATGTCATTCAGATCATAAATATTGTACTGCTTGTTCCAGTGTCTTTAAAGAAACTACACTGTCCTTGCTATGCACTCTGTTGATTATAATCCAGTTGATAAGACTAGTTATGTGGCTCATTAAGCTGATTGTCCAATGGAACTTGCATTCATTTTCCTCTGGCTTTTAAAGCAGTTCTACAAAGATAAAACTACTAAGATTTTCTAATTGATAAACATTATTTGCTATTTACCAACTAATATTATTCCATACACATTCATCATTTATTGCTAATTTTATTCATATACTATTGTAACCTGCTCTTTGAAGTAATGAATATAAAATGAAGACATGAAAATTAATGTGAACATGATTGAATAGTTTAAAAGAATCTGTCTTATTCAGTACCCTACTTCTAACTAAGAAAATAAAATATTTGTCAGATCAAAACTAAATTTAGGAATAAAATTACACATTTCCTGTCTACTTCTCCCTGATTTAGAATTTGGATGAAAACCTAAAATAAAACATTCATATGATTTCTCTCAAAATATATAATTTAACCTTAGCAGCTAGAATTTACTAGCTTATTGCAAACCCATTCAGAATAGATGAAAAATCTTATATTGTTCAGTCTTAATTTAGTAATGAATTATAAGGTTTCCCGAGGGCAAGTCTGAAAAACAATTGGTTGATATACTTTGGGAAGCCACATACACATATTTGGCAATAGTTAATAAAGAATTCAGCTTCCTGGGAACTACTAAAACCTTGAACTGTATCTTGCTTTAAATATATAAAAATGTTTATTGGAAAACTCATATGTAGTCAGTCCTTGCCATATTCACAATGTTTCATCCTTCTTCAGATGATTGGAATTCCGAATCGAACCCTTTATTTCATCCACTGGTGTATATTTTTCTAGTTTCACATGTCATGCTCCTTCTGGATATTTTTTTTTTATTTTTTTTTTAATCGTATCACCCCAAGCAAGGCCGGAGGCCACTATCACGCAAAGGGTTAAAGAAGGGTTGGAGGAAGAGCAGATAGGAGTGGCAAGGGAGGGGATGTGGTGAAAGAGAAAGACAGTAGGTCGATCAAGGCAAGGGAGCCACAGAAGATCTGGAGTGAGAGCAGATAGGAATGAAAAATGAAAGGATGTGGAGAAGGTCGATCAAGGCAAGGGGGCCACAGAAGATCCGGAGCGAGAGCAGATAGGAATGAAAAATGAAAGGATGTGGAGAAGGGAAGTGGATAGATCAAGGCAACTGGAGATGTCGATTGACGCTACACTTAAACCGTTGGTGATTGTATTCGTCAGGGAAACAGTAATAGGGAAGGGAATTCCATAGGTGAGATGTGCGAGACATGAAGCTATTGGAGTAGAAGAGACGTCTACATCTAACAGTTTCCATGGTGTAGGGGTGGGAGCGGGATGCCAGCCTCGTGGGGCATTTAAATTCACGAGGCCTGGGGACAAGCGAACGCAATTCCTCAGAGCAATTACCGTGGAAGTACTTGTAAAAAAGGCAGAGCGAGGCAACATCGCGTCTGTGAGAGAGCGACTGCAGACAAGATGACAGATCAGGGCCAATCACGTTGCCTATCCGTCTCTGGATCTTATCAAGAACCCCGAGGCAAACAGCAGGGGCCCCAGATCATATATGGCAGCAATACTCCATGCAAGGGCGAATGGTCAATTTATAGACTTGAAGGATCGATTCCAGGGAGAAAAATTTCCTGGCTCGGCACAGAGAACCAACTTTCTTTGCGGTGGCTGATGCAACTGACTCGATGTATTTGTTCCATCTCTGATCAGCAGACAGCGTGAGACCAAGCAGCTGCAGGGAGGAACTCTCGAGAAGTTGGTCATCAGACATTCTAATGGGATGCAGGGATGGATCCTTGTGGTGGTTGATAGAGAGCAGTTTTGTTTTAGAGGCGTTAAAGTTAACCATCCAGTTCTCACCCAGATCACAACCAATTGGAGGTCCTTTTCAATTTGATCTGCCAGGTTAGCTTTGTCCGCCTCACTAGATTTGTGTTTGAGGCAGGAGTAAATAGTGGTATCGTCAGCATAAATGCTGACTTGGGAGTCTATGGCGTCAGGAAGGTCGTTTATAAATATGAGGAACAGAGTAGGGCCTAGGATGGAGCCTTGAGGAACACCTGCGTTAGCAGGATAGGATCTGGAGATGAATCCACTAAGAACAACCTTCAAATCCCGGTTTGACAGGAATGATTGTATTAGGTCAAACAATCGACCTGTGATACCATAATCCTGGAGCTTGCGGAGAAGGCCGGCATGCCAGACTCTATCGAATGCTTTGGAGATGTCAAGGGCCACGGCACGAGCTTTATATATATATATATATATATATATATGTATGTGTATATATATATATATATATATATATATATATATATATATATATATATATATATTCTTTTCTGTTTATATGTTATTTTTATAGATAGAAATATTTAAGTAAATGCACTGTTTATAATAAATAGTATTAACTACATATACTGGCCTGAATGTATGAGAAAATGTCAGAGGACACATATGTTCTGTGAAATTTCTCGGACTTTTAAGCGAGTAAATGTAGTTAATACTCTTTATTATAAACGGAGCATTTACTTAAATATTTGTATCTATAAAATAACATATAAACAGAAAATATATCAAAATAATTGTTGGACTTAGTCCATTTCATAATACATACATACATACATATATATATATATATATATATATATATATATATATATATATATATATATATATATATATATATACATATATATAATTTGAGTCTTGCAATTACCTGTATAGAATATCAAAAGATATTCTTGTAACAATCTACTTATAAGGTAGAGTTTGGGTGCCTTAAAATTCAAATTCATAATTTAATCACCAACTGCTGGTACCAAAAATACAGTTGCTACTAAGCAATCTATAGAATGACAAATCACCTCCAGTTTATCACTCCATCTGCCACTGAAAATTTTGAAGAATTTATCTCACAATATTTTTACTATGATCTCTTGATTTTATTTTCTTAAAAACTGAAAAACAGAAAATTTATTTTTATTTTTATTCCTTTGACAGAAAGTAATTCCCAAGCCCTTTCCTTATCATAATCTTATAAAAAAAAATAAAAGCTATGCATGCCATCATGGAAAAAACTTTGACAAATTTCATGATTTGTAAAAAAATATCTTGTATAAAACATGAGGCAGATACATACATATATATATTGTGTGTGTGTGTGTGTGTATCACACACACACACATACAATGTAGTAAAACCACTGCTTTCTTTTTTCCTCTGCATAATATCCGCCCCACCACCACCACACCATATATATTTCACATATATATTGGCATTTGCTTTTATGTATTTTCATACAAGTGTATGCATATATTTAATTCAATGGGCCTTGTATATGTTGGCCATTATATGACTGTGAAAACAAGTGTGTTGGTGATTGCATAGATGTATGATAGATATGTATGTGTGTATATATACTCATAGATGTGTATATAAACCCACACATCTTTTAGCAGCACAGGAAATGGGTAGATTTAAATATCCAGTAACCAACACATGGAACAAATTGTTGCTTGCAAAAGAAACTATAATGAAAAAATGCTTCATTTTTAGAAAGTAGTTTCCTCATTTTCGTATATGTTTGTGAATTTATAATTATATTTCTAAAGAAGTAATGAACTTTTCTTTATTAATCTGACAGATTTTATCATTTTAAATGTAATTTTTAGTGGATACTCATATTTGAGTAGACGTTCTCTTTATTTATTAAACAGCATATTTATTTTTTATTTTAATCTACCGACCTGAATATTTGAGAAATCTTATTAAAGAAAAATATGTGCTCTCTGACAGGATTCAAAGTTGGATAAAGCATGTCAGATCTAACAACATGTTCCCTCTGCCCAGGGGAATGCAAGTTTGAATCCTTCCAGAGAGAACATATTTTCCTTTAATAAGATTTCTCAAATATTCAGGCTGGTAGATGAAAATAAATAAATGGAGCATCTAATCAAATATGAGTGTCCACTAAAAATAATGTTTAAAGTAAGAGGATTTGTCAGATTAATAAATAAAAGTTCATTACTTCTTTAGAAATTGCTTTGTTTACATGAGGATATGAAACTGAGCAGATATGAAAACCTTGAGAATCTATGACTAGAATGATTTCGCATAAAGGCACTGTTCAGCCTTCTTTCATTTCAAAGGTTCTTCATGACCAAGTTGGTTAAAGCATTCAGATTTAACGACAGTTCCTTCTGCCCAGGGTAATG
The DNA here is from genome assembly GCA_964036315.1 of Acanthosepion esculentum. Lineage (NCBI taxonomy): Eukaryota > Metazoa > Mollusca > Cephalopoda > Sepiida > Sepiidae > Acanthosepion > Acanthosepion esculentum. The sequence goes on from OZ038511.1 coordinate 59,074,634, forward strand.
CAGGTTTGAATCCTTCCAGAGAGCACATATGTTTCTTTAATAAGATTTAATGAATATATAGACCAGTAGATGAAAATATAAATATGCTGTTTAATAAATAAATGTCTACTCAAATATGCGTGTCCACTAAAAATAACATTTAAAGTGATATATATATAAACTCATATGCATATATGAACAGCTAAGTTTTACATTTTAATGAATCTGGTATTAAAGTATTCTTGTACAGAATCTTTTACTTGAAGCTGTATGTATTATATGAATTTGTGTAATGTACTTAGTGTGTGTAAGAATCTAAATATAAGTAAAAGAATTAAAACCCCCAAAATCTTTACATAAGTATATCTACTCAGGCATGATTTGGCAACTGTATAGGCTTTTAAAGTGTTACTTAACCTCAGTGGTTGAGTAATTGAAAATGCTTGTTTTGGTTATATGACATCAATCCTCTTGGATTTTTGTATGCATTCTATAATTTCTCTCCATAATGTTTTAAGAAGTAGCCTGCATAAAACCTAGACCCTATAAAAATGAATCCACTTAATATGACCCCATCTAAAGTTGTTCTGATTCCACATATGTACTAATCTAAAATTATTCTGGAAGAGAAGAAAACACTGAATTGACAGAACAAGTTACAACTTAGAATCAACTCATATTCTGCTCCTTAGCCCAAACCACTTGTCCCCTTTAGGCACCCAATTTCATAAAAGCAAATGAATTGAGATTGTACAAAAATTAAATTAAATTCCTATATTTTATTTATTCATATACTAGTATCATAAAAAGGATTCTTTGAGAAATCTAGAATTATTTTGTGGGTATTTTATAATTTTAAATATTTCTTTTGTTTTATTTTTTATTTATCCTTCTTATTTGTGCTATTTAATTTTTCTTCATATTAGAAATAAATGCTCCCTGTCTCTGTTCCATAAATTTGTCACCATCTCAAGTTTCAGTACAAGTTTTGAATCCTTGAAAAAAAGAGAAAATTGTTTGTAATAGAATCCATGGAACTACTACATGCATTCTGTTATAAAACTAGCATTTCCTGCTGTTTATAGTAGTTTTTTAAACTGAATATTTTAGAAAAGTTTTGGTTAATCTTTTGTATAGCATCATATTGAAAAATTATTTTGGCAAATTTAGAATTAGCAAAAATATTGTTTTCAGATCTCCTGCAAAAGACCTTTTTGTTATTTATTTATATAATACATTTTAAACATCATGCAGAAAAAAACCTCTATTAAACTTCTAGTTGCACTCAGATTTTTTTTCTAATTAAACATTATGCTCATATACTGAATTCACTCTTGAATATTCTTGAACAGTCAAATAACATTTCATCAATAATAATGAGTAATAAAACCTGGCATTGATTAGTTTTCTTAAGATCTGTTTGCATGAAGGTACTGCAGGATAGATTGATAGAAAACAAAGTGTTTTGTGTTAATTACCTTACAAAAGGCATGTATTTCAAAATACAAACCATACTCATTGATAAAAGACCTTACAGAAAAGCCACAGTCTACATAGCAAATACAAATATATTTAAAAAGAAAATTACAATTCATATGAAAGATCTGTTTTACAACTATCAGAAAAGATGAGTTTGTCACTCACTCTTGCCACAGATGGACAAATGAAAAGAAGAGAATAAAGGGAGAAATATTTGGGAAGAAGTAACCCATCTACAATACAGGTATACATGATGGCTGAGGTATAAAGAGAACAACATTCCATTTGCAAGAAGGAAAAAGAGAGGACTCAAGTTGGAAAAACTGAATAAATTACAAAAAACAAAAACAAAAACAATAATTCTGGTCAGGTTAATGTTGCTATAGCACATTACATTTTTGAGTTTTCAAATGATCGCAAGAATTGAGTCAACCAAACAGATGCTGGAAACAACATGTAACCACTGCAACTAGGAGCCCTGAGATCAAAACATATTTGAAGAGGGCAAGTTACAAGAAAGAGTCTCAGAAGATCATGTGAACGAGTTGGTTCCTGCAGTAACAAATGAAGAGGCTGATCTTGTGGGGAAAAACGAATAAACCAAGTTTTACCTTGAAAAAGAATTCATGATCCCTCTACTATCTTTCAAAAAATAAAATCAAGATCGGGTTGCCTTTAGTAGGCCTCAAAATATGGCAATTATTTGCACTTCCCTACCAGTCTCAACCAATCACAATAGAAGAATGCTACTTTGGGCCACAAGTGGAATTCTTGGGTGAAGAAGGTGTGTTACAAGTTGTGATGTAGATTTTTGACCCTTTTGATTTATGCCTGTTACTTTCCAACGTTGGGCTTGCAAAACTGGTTTAAGAAATGATGACGTCAGATTTAGATTTTTGGGATCTGAACCTCCCTATTGATATTTACCTCAGATATTTTAATACATGAAAGAGAGGGGGAGGAACAGATGGAAAAAGCAGAGATTTTCAGTGACTGATTTCTTTCTTATAGAAAATTCACTCAAAATTTGCACAATGTCTAGTGTTGCTGAGACTCTGCTTCTTCTGTGTTTACATTCATATTTTTCCATCTTAATGACAGATGATCCTTACCACTACAGTTTCTGTATCCATATTTAAACTTACATAACCCTATTTGATATTCTTTACAAATAAAAAATGTGATTCAGTGGCAACAATATAACAGTATAAATGAAAATATACAAAGAAGTTTCTCTTTTATTTACTTCATTGAATTTAGTATTTTGTAATTATTCTATAACATTTTAAAGTGAATTTTTGTGTTGAGATTGTTCCCACTATTGACTAATGTGTGTTTGTGTGTGATGCTAGCAATTATTGAAAATTATAAACTATTTGACAAGGATGGCTATAAAGGAATTTTTTATGATTTTGTTTCGTATCTATTTTTAGATGGATTTATTTTTCTTATTTTAACATGAGAGGTTGTTATTTTGCAAATACTGCAAGCATAAAACTAAGTATGAGTGCCATGGCCAGACTAAATTAGCTCCAATTAGGCATTGGGTGGTGGATTTACTGAATATCATGAAGTTAATGAGTTGTTCATTTTAATTATTAGAGAATCATTAGCTGGAAATTGAATGTTGAGAAAATTAATTCATATCAGTGAAAATTTGTTAAACCTGTTCTAATCAATGAGTTCATGATTTTTTTAACACATTGAAAATCACCATGATTATATGCAGGCAGTTTCTCAAAAATTAAAGTTAAAACATTTTTTTCATTTTGAACAAAAATCTATAATGCATGTAAATATATGCATGTACAATGATGGTATCAGAAAGTTGAATAACTTGTGATTGTAGCAGCCAGTGGAAATCTGTGTATTCATTGCTAATCAGCTTAATGAGCCAGTCTGCCAATAGGCTTTATGTTGGTTACTACATTATGGTTTTTAATGTGTCAGAACAGCTCTGCAATATGGTTGACAAATTTGAGCAACAGACAAGTAAATTTCCCAAACCCTAAAAATACTTTGTCAGATGTTTAACAAATATTCTTTAAATCAAAAACAGGTTTCTAAGTGGCATGTGTGTTTCAAGTGTAGTCAAATATTGGTTCAAGATTATGATAATTCCGAATGACCAATCACCAGCACAATGTCAGAAAAAAGTGGGGAAAATCATGCTGTCCCTCTGTGACTTCACTGGGTTCCCTGAAATGAAAAGAAATCTGAGGGGAAGGATCCATTTTGAGTGTGTCAATGATATTGAAACAGAATAGCAAGCAATATCAGGTTGCCTTTAGGAAGAGGACTTCTATGGTGCTATTGAGTGAGACCACTGTATACATTACCAAGACGACTATTTCAAAGGGGATGCTGACCAAATATATTATTTAATATCCAACCTATTCCCTGTCCTTCTCTTCATCCTTCCCTCCATCATGCCTCTTTTCTCTCGCTTCCACTCTGTAACCCCTTGCATGCTAGTGGCATCCTGCCTTGCTTGGGATGAAATGTTTAAAAAAAAAAGTATAAACAAAAGAAAATTTTAGAATGTATTTTTTATTAATTCATTATTTTTAGTGGATACTCATATTTGAGTATTCAATAAAAATAATATTTCAAGTGATAAAAATCTGTTGGATTAATAAAAATCCATTCTAAAATTCTCTTTGCTTACATTTGGATACAAATCTGTGCAGATATGAAAACTTAGAGATCTATGATAGGAGAAATTTCTCTTGAAAGCACAAAATTTGTCCATACCTGACTGGCTGACTGACTACTCCATGGCCAAATCAGTAAGGCCTACTGGGTTTAATGGTAGCTCCCTTTGCTCTGAGGGATGCAGGTTTCAATTACTGCCAGAGAGCATTCAGGCTGATAGATGAAAACAAATAAATATACTGCTTAGTAAATAAATGGAGCACCTGCTCAAATATGAGTATCAACTAAAAATAACGTCCTGTTTTGAAATTTATGGTGGAGTGAATTGTATCATGGTGCTATTTTTCTCAATGATGTTGCCCAACTGACCCTACTATACTGTGCAGTTGATAAAATCAAAAACAATGTGCAAATGCAAAATTAAAAATATATAATGGCGACAATTTACCCATCGCACCCTGTACTCATATATATATATATATTAGCTATATTAAAAAATAAAAGATGAAGCAAAATATATTCAGTGTCCTCCATCAAGCCCCTCCATCAAACTGTCTCTTCCACTTCTTTTCTATAAGCTGTTGTTAAGCTGTTGGTATTTTGGACTACTCTTCATCTCAGATCTTCAATTCATTCAAAATACTATTTACTATTGTAAAAATGAAACCTATATGTGGTATCTTATATTCCTGAGATGAGGTATTATGTACACATTATTACATTATTCGGACTATTGTCTTCATCTTTGTTGCCATAATTATCACAATGTTTTGGCCATTATATGCTCTGGCCTTCTTCAGGTGGTTGGAATGTTGAACTGAACCCTTTTTATTTCACTTGCTGGAGTAGAATGTTCTAGTTCCACGTGCCATGTCTAATGGATGTCAGTTATCAGTTATCTCCTGTTAATTCACCTCTCCAAGTTCTCCAATGCCTTAACCAGTTATGGAACTCACAACTCTTTGGGTCTTGTCACTGGATCTAACCAACACCTTTATCCACTGTGCCATGTGTCCTTAAGAACATCTGTGTATGAATTTCTGGGACTTATAAACTTAATGTCTTCAGCAACAATTTTTCCCAGTGCTCATATTACGATTTTTGCTGTTATTATTGCTTTTCTCTGGCACTCCTTATTACTGGTTCACATATTGTATTCATTTCTATGCTTGGTCGACTCAGGAGATTTTTGTGGCGTAGCATATGTGCTGATTCCATAAGTTTACGAATTTTCCAATGATGTTCTTTGTCTATGATTCCAACCTGATCCCACAGAGGGCAGTAATCTCCCTTTTCTCTTCATATGTGGTCAGCCATGCCTGATTTTTCCACTTCCCCTTGTGTTACAGCTTTCTGGTGTTCCTGAAGCCTTACCTTAAGGGGGCAGCCAGTCTCCCCATTATATTTCTTTCTGCAGCTGCACAGAATAGCATACACACAGTCTTTAGTCATGTTCTCCTCTATGGGGGGTCTTAATCGGGAGAAGTATCTGCAAAGTGTCATCCAGCTTTTGAAGGTTGTCCTGATGTTATATGGACCGCAGATCCTTTGTATTTTCTCTGATAACACCTTTGCATAATGCAGGTAGACTGTTTTCTGAGTGTTGGTGTCCTCCTCTTGTATCCGCCTATCCCAGTTTATTGGGGCTACTGCCATGTACCCAGGGTAGTGCCAGAGAAAAGCAATGATAACAACAAAAATTGCAATATGAGCTCTGGTAAAAATGGTTGCTGAAGATATTAAGTTTATAAGTCCCAGAAATTCATACACAGATGTCCAGTGGATAAAGGCATTGGTTAGATCCAGTGACAGGACCCAAATAGTTGTGAGTTCAATACCTGGAGAACTTGGAGAGGTGAATTAACTGGAGATAACTCATAACTGACATCCATTATACATGGCACATGGAACGAGAACAGTCTACCCCAGTGAGCAAAATAAAAAGCATTCAGTTTGACATTCCAACCACCTGAAGAAGGCTGGAGTGTACAATGGCCGAAATGTGATAAATATGGCAACAAAGATGAGGACAATAGTCTGAGTAATGTAAATAGTTTATATGTGGTATAATTCTGAGGTAAATACATGCTATACATGGAAGTAAACAAGGCAAAATAACTGGTTTTTGTTAAATATGTTTTTTCACCAATGCATATAAATATACAAACAGTATAGTATTGCACAGGTTTTACATATATAACTGCAGATGTATATGCATCATGTATATAAATATTGGGTTGGCCAAAAAGTTTGCTTATTAAGTAGAAAATTTACTTAAACCGAATTAACTTTTTTGCCAATCCAATAAACATGTTAATTATATATATTATTATCTGTAATTGAATATATACAGGGGTTGGACAAAATAATTGGAACAGGTGCAAATTCCACTCCTATATTTCAAAGACCTATTATATTAAGAACTTTAACTAAAACTTTGTAATTGCTGGTTATATCTATTGTAAATACGTTTATTTACCTAATTTACTCTTTGGCTTATTTATTTTTAGAATTTAGTAAAATTTAAGCTAAATGCGTGACCTCTCCAAGTTCGAAAAAGCTCGCTCCAAACCTTCCCCCTTGCCTTGATCAACCCTCCGTCTTTCTCTTTCTCCACATCCTCTCCTTTACCACTCCTATCTGCTCTTCCTCCAACCCTTCTATAACCCCATGCGTGATAGTGGCCTCCAGCCTTGCTTGGGGTGATACGCTTAAAAAAAAAAAAAAAAATTGTTGGAGCTCGCATGGCAGGAGCCTCAATCAATAAGGTTGCTGAACTGTTTGGTTTTTCAAGAGCTACCATATCAAGAACTATGACGCAATTCGAGAAACAGGGCAAAACCTCTAGCAACCATAGCAATTTAGGCCAGACTTGCAAATGTACTGACAGGGGCCGACATGCATTGAAACACAATGTGGCAAAAAACCATCGGACTACTGTGGCCAAAGTGACTGCTGAGTTGAATAATCATCTGAATAGTCCAGTTTCTACTAAAACTGTTCATTGTGAGCTCCATAAGGCTGCATATGATGGACGAGCCGCCGTAAGGAAACCTCTTCTCTCCACTCGCAACATTCAGAAGAGGTTGAAGTGGTGCAGAGATCACAATGCCTGGTCTGCAGACCAATGGAAGCAAGTCATATTCTCAGATGAGTCCAGTTTTTCTCTTTTCCCAACTTCAGTGTGAGTTTATGTGTGGAGGCAGCCCAAAAAAGTTTACAACCCTGACTGCCTTCTTCCAACAGTGAAGCATGGAGGTGGATCAGTGATAGTTGGATATCATGGAAATTCCTCGGTGTAATAGTTGTCCTGCATGGTAGAATCAACAGCAAAGATTACCTGAAAATTTTGGGAAATCATATTCATCCAATGGCCCAGACTTTATTACCTGATGGTGACTGCATCTTCCAAGACAATAATGCTCCAATACATACCACTCGAGTGGTTAAGAATTGGTATGAAGAGCATGAAAGTGAGCTAGAACACATTGAGTGGCCTCCCCAATCTCCAGATATCAATATTATTGAACATTTGTGGTGCATTTTGGAGCGACAAGTTAGGAGCCGCTATCCTCCACTGACGTGTCATAAAGAGCTGGAGCAGGTATTAATGGAAGACTGGCTGAAAATTCCTCTGCATGAAGATTTGAAGCTGTATGATTCCATTCCTAGACATGTTAAAGCTGTCTGTGAGGCTAAAGGAGGACCAACTCCATATTAAATAAATTTTCTTTGAATTTAACAAGTGTTTCAATTATTTTGTCCAACCCCTGTATGTATGTATAATAATATATGTGTGTGTGTGTGTGTGTGTGTCTATATTAAGTATCATTTTAAATCTATAAAAGTAACTCATTTTGATGTAATTTTTTAGAAATTAAATTGGTCTTAAAATTCTTGTCTTTCTTTAAAATGTGATACATATTTGATGATATTTGTGTATTTGCATTTGCTGTTTTATTTCTCTTAACTTAGCTGTCAATGTAAACTTCTCCAAACCTTCTTTCCTTATGCTCCTATAATATCAGCTGCCTCTGATTGTTAGCAGCACTTCCTTTTGAGTTACTATTCATCTAAAAACCTTCATTTCTCACTATCAACAGTATTCTCAACATTCATGAGTAGAACCACATTTCTTTTGTTTCAAGTATTTTCTTCATCAGTGAGGAAATTTCCTTGCATTTATCACCATATAGCAGATTATACATCCTTTTTCTTTGTTTCTAGGGATATTTTGATCCCTTAATACCTTGCTCAATTTCTGAAAAGCCTCTTTCCCGATTCCTAAATTTTGGTTGTCTGTTGCTATAATACTGAGTTAAATTTCTGCACTTGCTTGATTTTGTTGTCCCCAATATGTAACTTATATCTTTCGTTAACAATGATTTCTTTCATTTTCTTTCTTGTTTTCCTAAACTTGTCTGATAATTCTTTTAATTTTTCTTCTGAATTTGCTATCAACACAATGTCCTCTACTACATAGCATGTACTGTTATAGTTATATCTTCCCCCTTAAAATCATCTCACTATAGAAATTAAATAAATCTGGTGAATAAATACATCTTTGTTCCACTTTTCTTTCTATTTTTGTGTATAGCAGTTTACAACTCACAATGCATCTGATACCATAATTGTAAGCGATATATGTAGCCTTTATCTTCTGATAATTTTAATCAAACTAAATAAAGATCTGTGACCATCATGTGCCACAATACCAGTGGTGCACCTGTCCTTGTTACATTCTCAGTGCACAAGGATATCAAATTCTATTATAAAAATCTTAAACAGAGATTGTAATCATTCCAGTTTAGATAGGTGTTATGGCTTACTTACAAAAGATATGTTTTATTAGAAAAGTATTTGAGCTGTCATATAGAACAGGGCGAATTTGTCTTTTGCTGCTGTCAATTCATACACTAAAAGATAAGACAATCATCATATATTTAACATTTTATCTTTTCAGTATTATTGAAATATATGAATTACTTCATGCCCTAGTTTTAATTTGCAGAAATAAATCATATTTCCATGTTTCTTAAGGAACAAAACATTTTCTGTATATTCACACATACTTATATATGTATATATATGTATATATATATATATATATATATATATATATATATATATATATATATATATATATATAATGTGTGTGGCAACACCAGGGGTCAGGCTAGTTGGGTTGAGTCCGAGTAGTCCAACTGCCAAGTGTATCTGTTTCAAAGCAACAAAAATCACTAAGAACATCATTTTTCCTTGACTTAAGTTGGATTCAAAGTTGTGACAAGAACCATCAAGAATAAAATAATCTTGAAATGTTTTATTAATTTTAAAAGTTTTCTTTTAACTTTATAGTCTAAAATATTGACTTAAATAAATTTTGCTGTCAGTTTTAATAAAAATAACAAAGAAAAAAATTAAGTGTCTAGCAATTAATTAAAGTGATTATAGGGACCAAAATCTTGTGCCAATAAGGCCAGAAGGAAATACTTCTAACATAATTCAGGTGAACAGATCTCTAGTTGAACTATTAAAAATAATCTTTAAAAATCTCAAATGATTTAAATTCTGTTTTCCAAAGAATATTTTTTGTCTCAACTTTATGGTTTTAAATCTTAGCCTTGAATTCATTTTTCTGTTCATTATAATGTTAAATAAGTGAAAACAAAAAATAGAAAACTTCTAATGGTGCACATGCTGTTTGTTGTTACAATTCGGCCAGATAAGAAATAGGGAATGAATGAATGACTACAACAAACTGTTTGAGATCACTGCTCAACACCACTTATACTAAATGATGAATGGGAAAGGTGACAGAGAGAGAGAGAGAGAGAGAGAGAGAGGGAGAGAGAGAGAGACACACACATACACTAATGCATAAACATATACACAAATACATAAAAAAAGCTAGAAATTTTGAATTAGAATTACACTACTGTGTATTTATGTAGAATAATTGAGCATAATTTAGCCTGCTATTAAAGAAAATTATCTGAAAACCCTGACTTGATAGATAATAAAAAATTCACTATAAAATTAAGTTATATACATGTTTCATAGCTTTTTTTTTTAGTCAGGTGTTAAAATTCTGTGATGAAAATTGGAGATAACTATATTTAGGACAGATTTTAGTCAGATGCTAAAATTCTCCTGAGACCTTGAATTATACATATAGTAAGTTTTGTTAAACATTGTAATGAACCAGAATGAGTTTTGAGTGGGTGAGTGGCCTTTGAGCTAGCCAGGTGGGAGTGTTGCAAGTTAGAATTAGCATGCTAAGTTAGGTCTGAGCCCGAGTGATAACCAAGAATCACCATTGATATACATATATATATATATATATATATACTCACACACACACACAGAGGAATCCCTTGATTAGTGTGGCTAATGTGTACATTAAAAGATACACACTAATCAAAAACACATTAATTGAATATAAACAAAATTTCAAACAAAACAGGTTACCGAATTGGCATTTTTAAATTTTAGAAAATTTTTAATTAATCGGTAACTATAAAAAAACAATTTTCAATTAAAAACCTGAAACTGAAGAATGTTTTACCACACTAATCAAGTGTTACACATGTACTAATCGAATTTTGGTATGACAAATTTCAGCACACTAATCAAAGACACATTAATCAAGGGATTCCTGTATATATGCACAGTGATGTGCAAAATTATTTCACACATAGGACTTTTAAAAAGTTATTTCTTTTATTGCTACTAAGTTAAAACTTGAGCTGAATATTACTATATAAGAAGAAGAAGAAGAAGAAATAAAGAAATGTTTTCTACACATAAATTTATTGACTCCACTGATCTCACGGTCCTGGTCAATATGATTAGATCCCTAATTTGAAAATGGACAGACCATGGCCTCACAACTGATCTGCCTTAAAACAGACATCCTCATAAAGTAGGTGAAGAAGCAACTCTGATCCATTTGTTGGAAAGTAATTCACAAGCCAATCACAATCTATGGAGAGGAACTTCAGGCAGTTGGCACATAAATCAACAAGGATACAATTAACTGGTCGCTCCACTGGGAAAGACTGCATTCTCAGACTTACTAGGACACCCTTGCTGAAGCCCAGATATGTAAATCTACAGTTTATCTATCATCTTGAAAAACCTGTGTTCTGTGATAAACATTATGGGCAGAGGAGACTAAAATCAAATTCTTTACTGAAAAGGACATTTTATATAGAGAAAGGACATTTCATGTGATAAATATCAGCCCAGTAGTTCAACACTATGGTTGAAGTATAATGATTTGCAGTTTGTTTTTTTATTTATTTGTTTTTATTTTTTTACTCTTTAAGGTATAACATATCATCAAAAGAATAGTGCAAAGAACAGGATTCCATCTGTGAAATTTCTCAAACTACAAAGAGGTTGAATTTTTCAGCAAGATAACTGCAATAAAAGTAAGAGTGGTTCCAAGCAAAGAAAATAACGATCTTAGAGTGACAAAGTTAACCTAAATCCTACAGAATACATGTGGAAAGTGCTTACATTTTGAGTTCATTAGAGGATTCCACCAAATTTGAGTGATATTAAGGTGATTTGTCAAAAAGAGTGGAAAAAAAATGTTAATTTCTGCAATGTTAAATTATTCCAAATCTCAAATAATGAACATAAGATTAAATATTAATATCCAAAACCATTGCATGTTGCTTTTTGTTTTTCAATATTTTATGTGTAAACAAATATTTCTTGACTTTTCCTTACATGTAGGATACACTGAGTATTTTATTTTTTGTTTTAGATTAATAGCAAAATAAAAATTACTATATTCTTAAATTATGTGCACAATACCTTTTGTGTGTTATGATATTATATATATATATATATATATATATATATATATATATATATAATTATAATATTTTTTGTTTTAAAAATATGATTCCTTCGCTACATAAGAGTTCTCATGTTTCAAAAGCGAGAGCCGAGACCCCTAATATAATTTTTGAAATTATGTTGAGTTAAGGAGTCTGGTCACACTTCCTCATCAAGCGAGAATTTGGGAATAAGCTATCTTTTGGTTAGCGCGTGTTTATAAGTGTGGTCTCTTGTTGTTCCAAGAGACCACACTTATAAACACGCGCTTATAAACAAAAATACTAAAGAACTTCAGATTATTAACCTAACGTGTTCTTTCCTATTTTTCTATATATTTTCACACACACACACACACACACACACACACATATATATATATATATTATTAGTATAATATTTTGTTCTACTTTGTATTGAGCACTATTAAAAAGTAAATGTTACGAAGTCTGGATTTTTACTCCATCTGTTCTTTCTCTTATTTGTGTGTGTATATATATATATATATATATATATATATATATATATACTTATTGTCATCCACAGACAGACTATATCACAGCTCTTCAGTGTGGCTAGAGGTCCGGTTGCCTAGCTAGGATCGAAACCCAACTGAATTGGCATCAATCGGAAATTGTACCACTAAGCCGTCGTCACACGGCAGGGATGAAGGTGAATTTTAGCGTATCTATTTTTAGATAAACACAAAATGACTGACAGGAAAAATTCACTTTACCGAAGAGTCTTGCTATATCAGCCTTAATAGTCACTGTTTACAAACCCACACTTCCTTCCCCAGATAGCTCAACCGAAATTAATTTTTCAGGAGCCTATATTATTGTCATCCACAGACATATATATATATATATATATATATATATATATAATTTACTGAACATTTACACACACATATTTCTGTTCCGACCATATATAGATGTATGCATTACAGTTGTAGATTTCTTGTGTTGTCATGCCATAATCTTTATACAGTTATGAGAACTTTCTGATTTTTCTTCTGCAACTAATCTCACTGCTTCCACTTATATTGCAAATTCTGACCAATATTCTTGATAGTCTTACTGCTATCACAAACCATCATCCATTTCAAATACCAAAACATTTTTCTTTGCCCTACTAATAGTAATAAATTACATATTACTTTCCCAATTAGACTTAATTGTTTCTGTTTAAAGGCCAATAGAGTAAATGAAATGTGCATTAAGTGAAAAGTACTTAATGATTGTGATTGATTGTAATACCAAACATAGTTCATAAAATTGTTGATTTACCAAATGCAATTCATTCAAATGAATAAATTTGAGTCTTGCTAATAACATAACAATAGACTCAGTATTTTTGTATAGAAAAACAATAAGAATGAACTTTAAATTATTTTGTTCAAGTATTTTGATCTAAAATATATTTTTCTACAGTTATAAAATAGAAGTATGCCTATTCAGACAGATATGTAGCAGTTTAGAACCTGTTAATATTGAAGTTTAAACTTAGCTGTCTATAAAATGATTTTATTTTAGTTTAAAGGATAAATAAGTAAATGTTAACTTCTTAGTCACACTATTTTTCCCAATGTTCTAAATATTTTGGATAAGGAGATGGAAAGTGAAACTAACTGCCTTATTTCTTAAAGAGTAATAATAAGATAAACTAATTCTTCTTTTTTATCTGTATAATAAACATACAAAGAACAATCATGACACAAAACTAAAATTTAATCAGTATTGATTGAAAATAAAAACCAAAAAATGAAAGTTGTCTAAAATTCTCAGTCTGATAAATGGTGAAACAAGATTCATGATTTTACTTCATAATAAATGTTCTAACATCAATGTAAAATCCTGCTTCATGTTATGCAGCCATCTTAGCACTGTACTTGTATTAGAACAATTAGTTTCTCTGGACATGTTAACAATTAAAATCTAAAATTTTTTAAATTATTTTAGAAATTAGCTGATAAGTTAAATTATTGTAATATTGCTTTTATCTATAAAATAACTACAGTTACCTTAAACTACTAGGTGATTAAATGACTGAAAAAGAGAAATATCACTGCAAAAATTATATATATTTGGAGAAATGACTATTATTAAACCTTTTTATTTGTCATAGATCAATTTCATCTGCCTGATCTGCAAAGATATCAAAAGCTCCAAAATACTTTTGCTTTGTACAGTCACATGTCACTCTTGTATCATTCCTCTCTTCTAATTTTGTTTCCTTCACATAATTTGTCTTGTCCATTCACACTTCACTTTTTACTCTAACCATTCTTTGGCTCCTCTTCTCATGTATTTGTATTTCATAATTCTGGTTTATTCTTTCTCTGATGTACATCTTCATTCACAAATGCATTCAGTTAGTGTTACATTGACACAGAAATCCATTCATTTCTAGAGGCACTCTTAACATACCTGTTCATTTTTTTATATCTGCATACATATATTAATTACAATCCACTTCAGACACACATTGGAACTATTAACACTTGTTTTAAATAGAGTACTTAAATATTTTAATTGCATATAGCAATTTTGTTATTTCTTTTACTTCCTCACCTAATATGGGAAAGGGGTAGTCTTGGGTTTTTCTAGGGTATTTTTGCTACACTTCATTTTTTATCTTCATGAAAGTTAAATATGTACTCTGGAAATACATAACAGTAGTAATTCTGTTAGAATGGAAAAAATAAATGTCTCAAAAAAGAGCCTTGGCATTCCCTCTTCTTTTTTTAAAACCTATATCACATTGCAAGGATATAGTATATAAATTTATGCTAAATTAGTTTAAAAAACAAACAAAACATGCCAGATTTTAACAGGAATAAAAATAAATTTAAATTTATCCCTTTATATGAATATATTTTTTCATACCTATCTACTCAACACTATTTAAACTCTGAGAACAATGTCTTTGCTATCACAATTTACTATTTTTTAATGGTTTGTCCTTAAAGGATTTTCATTGCAGAAAATCTTCAGATATAAAAATCCCACTACACTCTGTATTTCATTGTAATTTTAATTCAGAGAATTGAAGCACATACATTTCTCAATGACTTCTTTGTAAGAGCTGTAGACTTTCACTTGCCAATTTCACATCTCAGTAGAGAATAAATATGTTAAAAATGGTGATTTTGTTTTGAATCAAGATTTATAAAGAAAAAAATAAAGTAGAAAAAAGTAGTAAAAAAATAAAGTAGTAAAAAATAAAGTTGAATATAAAAGGTAGCAAAAATTCAGTATTGATTAAAGAATGTAAGGACAGAAATGATATGTTGATATTAAATTGTTTTTCAAAATAGCCAGAATATAGATTGAAGTAAACTAATAATAAAGATAAATTTATGAATCTTTCACAAAAAAGAACATATAATACATCTGAAAGTTGTTTTTCTAGATAATTCTTTGTCCTGTTGTTTTTGTTTTAATTCATTTTAAATGATGTCTGTATTTATTCATTGTATCTGTTTCAGGTTAAATGCCTTTATAATACATGCCACATACATATTTGCATATATAAACTAAAATAAAAAAATGAACAGTTATTATCTGTATTAATTATTTTATCTGTTTGTAAATTTATATATGTTTTATAAAAGCATATTTAATCCTTAATTTTTATGAAACTCCCCAGATGATTTTGCTCTGAAACTGTAATGCTCTGGCCAGAAAGTAGGTAAAGAAACATACCTTGCTTGCTGAAATTACAATATGCTAGTAGATTATATAAATAATTTTTCCATAACAAGTGATTAACAGCTGCATAGGTACACTTGTGTTAATAGTTTTGAGATAATCAGAAAGCTTCATAATACTGTTAAGATTAAGTAAGTAGATATAAAACAAGCATTTTTTTCTGTATATTACTTATAATTGAACTAATAATATTTAAAGTAACCACAATGAAAAAAGATAAACTGATAATTTATAGGCAACCACAATGAAAACAAAAAAGAATCCTGATTTACTGCCCATAAAACTTATTCAAAATTGCATTTTATTTAGATTTTACATGGGCAAGAGTTACTATTTTCCTTCATTTTTATTGACATTAGACAAGGGTTCAGTCACTCTGATTAATGTATTACTAATGTCATCAATTTTGAAACATAAAGACTCATTAAATGTCTTGTAAACAGAAAGAAAAAATGCTCTAGTTTAGATTTAATGGTTGAAAACTACTTTCATATTGCTGATTGATCCAAAAGCAAATAAATATTTAGATTTAAATTTGTATTGAATCTTGAATAAAGAGTTAAATTAGAAGAATTTTCTAAATTTTTAATCAGAATTTTTGTCATTTATTTTTATTTATTATATAAAAAGTTCATTCAAAAGGACCAACATGAACTTCAGAAAACATGAATTTAATAGCATGAAAAGACTGAAGTTTTACAAGTGTGTCCATTGCTTCAGATCTTTAAATCAACCCCAAAACATTATCTAGAATTGTTATGAGTTTCAAGTAGGTTATATCTTGATATTATGTACATCTGGTAAATTCTTGTTAGACTTATCTGATTTTCAGGATAACCATTCACAGTATCTTAAAGTCCAATCTTATTTTTATAATTTCAAAGAATTATCTTTATTCCCAAGCAAAAGTTTTATCCATCTTTCTCAGCCATTTTCTGTTTTTTTCTTCTTTATAGAAATCTTACTCAGATTCTGTGAAATGGTTAACTCAGTCAACATTTTTGACATAATAATAACTGCATCTCTTTGCAGTTTCCACACCAAACTAGAACTAACAATGGAATCCACTTTGAAGTAGAGTATTTCATTGCATTCTTTTTCTTTCCTTCCTTCTTTATTTATTTTCAGCAAATGTTTTTAAAATTCTTTTAACTTCTTTTTTGCCCTTGTTTCTATTATATTCTGATTTGCTTCATATTTTATATCTTGTTTCTTATTGTTTTCACATTATTTATTCAGTCAATTATTTCTTTATATTTTTTCTATTATTTTTTTTAGATTACTCAACTTGTTCATTCTTTTTTATTTTAATTTTTCTTTTTGAAATACTTAAGTAGGTTGTAAAACATATTGCTTTTTTCTCCTTGTCATATTTTTCTTTTTTCCTCTTCTTCTCAAATCCTACTTATCACATGTCTACAGAAAAACAATTGCTGCTCAAAACATTTCTTCTACAATGTTTGATATTTCTCATTCAGACAGGATGTCATAGTTATAATATGACCTCAACTTCCAAATCCATGGTTAGATTTGTATTGTCCATATCAGAAAAGAGAAAATGTGTAAACATATTCCAAGATTTAGAAGTTGATTTGCATGCATCTAACATTTTCACCATTCAATTGATAACTGGTGATATTGTGAGGTATTCTTTATGCAATGATAGTGATGTTTAAAATAAAACCTGCTGTACCTTAGGCTCATCATAATTTTATTTCATTCATTATTTTTCTTTCTTTTCACTTTGTTGTCCAAAATAATTTCCTTTTGCTTATTAATTTTAAACCTCATTCTCATTTTCTCTTTGCCTTCTCTTTTAACTCCTTTTCTTAGTCACAGTTGTTGGACACCCAGTCATCCATTCAGTTAGCCACAGTTGGCGTCCAATACAATATCAAACATTATAGGGAAATGCAATAAGGCAAATTGTCTCTAATATTTGAATGATTTGCAATTAATCTCTATTTCCACCTGACAAGTATTAAATTTTACAAAGTTGTCCATGCACAAAACATTTCTCTCTCATGCATCAAAAATATTTTCTTCTCTTGACATGCATATAAACAACTATATAGATGGAAAGAGATTTTAAATATGATTTACTTAAAACTCAAAACTGTATAGATTGCCAACTCTACCTAGCTTCCACCAGACTGGATCTGAGATGTACTAATTTAGAGATGAGTGCTATTCAGGTTACATTCAGAATAGAACTCTATTACTACTATGTAGTAACTAAACACTGGGAGACTGCCACACCCATAGAAGTCTAGAGGCTGAAGAACTTTCCATTATATAAGTAAAGAATAAACTCTAAGGGACTGTCACACACCTAGAAACAAGAGGCTGAAGAGTTTTCCACTATCTATTTGTGACTAAATGTTCACAGACTGCCACACCTGTAGTAGACAAGAGACCTAAAAATGTTCTGCTATAAACCATGTAGTAACTTAACCTAGGTGGTCTGTCACACACATAGAAGGCTGAAAAACATTCCACTTTCTATGTAGTGACTAAATCCTAGAAGATTGCCCCACTTATATTAGGTCAGAAGCTGGAGACTTTTCCACTATACATCAAATCAATTCCAGCTTATTTTGATTATTTTGCCACATTCATTGATGAAAGGACTATTGATAAAATACAGTCAATAGATGGTTGCATTAGTTTATATACAATTTGGTAGTTTTACCTGCAGTATTTGCAGAGAAGTCTCTTTTCTCTCCTTTATTTCTTTAAAGTTTTAACTTTGTATTAAGTGTTTGATTTTAAAACTCTAAAAAATATCTTAGATATGCACTTAGATAAATATATGTTAAGACTCTTATAATGTTAAAGACAACATAGTCTTGCATATTTTCTTTTGAATTTTCTCATATTCTCTAATGAGAAAATATGCAAGACTATGTTGTCTTTAACATTCAATACTACATGTTTAAAAGAAAAGTTGCTGCCAAATTACACACACACACACACACACACACACACACACACACACACACACATATATATATATATATATGTTAATACTGGTAGATTGATGAATTGAAAAGTATGTAGGTTGTTTGATAGATATGAATATTTATCATCATAAATGTTATTGCTATATTCCCAAATAGCTACTAAATTGGAATGTTTTACATTTATGAATGTTACTGAAAACCAATATTTGCTGCTACTGTCACTTGAGCTTCATATTGCATCTTCAATGAATTGTTATCTTCTAAAATTAACTTTTTAAAATCAAACCAAATTTTTCAGAAAATAATTTTTGGTTTTGTGTAACATTTAATCAACAAAAACAAAATTACAAATATTTTTCATATTTAAAAAATTCTTTATCCTTAAAATACAAACAAGATGTCTGAAATTGTAATAAAATTTCATTAAATGAATAAACAGAAAGTCAAATTTGGATGCATGAGGTAATCAAAAAAGTCCTTGCCATTTTTTATGTCATGTGGGAAGAAGTGATCACTGATACACAATTAAGTCTATCACATGCTTGGAATGTGTTATGGGTGGAGGCATTGCTCTTGACCAATGCAGGTGTGTTGTCCACACACATCATTCATAGCTCAAGCAATGGCAAGGAAACATGGTAGTGCCAAAGCAGCTCTTTATGACTTTAATGTGTGCTTGTTCACAGCCACATCAAGTTGCCACATTCATCAAGCCTTTGGTGATAATGCTGTGAGTGAATGCACCACCATGAATTGATTCCAGATGTTCAGGTCAGGAGATCTGTCCCTTGGTGATGAACACCACAGTGGCCAGTCACAGCTCCTGGATGATGAGGCCTTGAAGGTGGCCATAGAGAAGGACAACAACCAAATCTGTGATGAGCTTGCCGAACACCTCCAGATTTCTGATGAAACAATCAGATCTTTTACACTGCACAGGGAAGGTATAAAAGTTGAACAAGTGGATCCTATATGACATTCCCAAGTGTGCCAGACACTAGTTGTTATCATAGGATACCACCTCTGCACACATGCAAGATCATGCTCTGTATCTGAAGGACTAGTCAACAAGTGGTGCACTATGAGTTGCTACCATCAGTGTAGACCTGTACATTTGGAATGTGCGTAACGGGCACTGAAATACAAAGCTGGCATGCCTGTTCCTCTATGACAATGTCAAGCATCATGTGGCATGGATGACCAGAGATACCATACTCTGACTTGGCTGGAAGACACTGTGTCATCCACCTTACTCTCTGGATCTTTCTCCAGCAGATTACATTCCCTGAACAACCACCTTCATGGGAAATCCTTTGCAAATGAGGCTGACTTGGAGCAGATATTCACAGACTTCTTTGCATCCAAGAAACCTGATTTTTACTGCCTAGTATTTTCATTTCTTTGTCATCTCATAGTATTTTCATTTCTTTAAAAAAAAGAAAATGAAGTTTATTTATGAATTTTCTAATGATGATAAGAGAATAGATTTTTATCTTCTCCTTTTTTCTACTTTTTCTGCTTCTCATTATCAATTTATCATTATTTTGTCTTCATGGCATTTTTGCTCCTATTTTTTAAATGAAGAAAGAAAATTGTGTAAAGCATATTCTATTTAGTTGTCAGTTGTTTTCAACTTCACACTCCTTTGCATACAATTAGAATAAGACAGTTCTTCTTCTTCTTTTTCTTCTTCTTCTTTTTCTTCTTCTTCTTCTTCTTCTTCTTCTTCTTCTTCTTCTTCTTCTTCTTCTTCTTCTTCTTCTTCTTCTTCTTCATCATCATCATTTGAGAATAGTTACTTTCCCAGGGATATTGGTATAAAATAGCATCAGTAGCTATCTAAGAATTTGAAACAATTTTTTAAATTCCATATTTTGAATACCCAACCCAAAATAGGTTTCTTTGCATAAATTTTACTGACATTACAATGAGCTTACTGTTTCATTTTAGCTAAACTGAAATTTTTTTCTTTCTTTCTTTATTATTTTTTCTTTTTTTATGATCTCCATCTTGTTTGATTTTTGTATACAGAATTGTATAATGAATACACTTTGGCAGGATCACTTCCAGTTCTCTTTTCCATTCCTATTTGATATAACCATCATATGTCCATGTCAGTATGACTGGGAGTTAGACAGGATGTTGGCATGAATGGATTCATGCCTTAATGCTGACTTTTTTGTTCTATTATCTACTATTTTATTCTATTATGATGATTGTCACAAGATTTGGGTTGATGACTTCACAAGGGCATTATCATGAAATCATTCTCAAAGTTAGACTTCAAAACCATTTCTGTATGTTCCAACTATTTGGTCACTTTGCACACACACACACAATATAGGAAAACAATATAAGAATGCAGTGACTATTTTTAATCTTATGGGATTTGGATGGCTATTTTCATTTTATTTTCTCCTTTTTTTCTATTTACTCTTTCTAGTATTCTTTACCATTTTCAAAGTTAAGAATAGTGTCTGCTATTGACAATTTTCTGTTTGACACTTTCAAGTTTATAGTCAGATTTTCAATGTTAAAAAACTATTTAAATATAATAAAATTGCAATTCATTTCCTCACCTATATTTCTTTTTCAACTTTTCTTGTTTTCCCTTTCTTTTTCTCTTTATGATATTACTCAATTTTTCTGACTAAATACTGTTTTAATTACACTTCTTTTTCTCCCCTTCCTATTCACTTGTCTTTTTCTGCATGTCCCTCATCTGTCAGTTATTACTGATTTTCAATGTTTTATTGGGTTTTTTAACAACACATCTTATAATAAAGCAGCTCTATCAAACCACAGAGTGAGTTCCATTTTCAGAACTAGGACTATGTACCAAACTCAAACCATATAGATTGCAAGTTTAATTCTAATTACAAATGGGGATCTTAAGATCACTTATGGATGAAATGAATAAAAAAAATTCCATTTTGGTACTGCCAGAAAAAAATCAATTTAAAAAATCATGACTCTCATCTTCTAATATTAATTTTTCTTTTTCAAAATGTTTCTCCTAAGAGAATTTATTTCCAAAGACAAAGTAATGATTACTGGCATTATTTACATTATTCAGTCTTTTATCCTCATTTTCATTGTCATATTCATGTTTCACCCATTGTGTACTCTGGCCTTCTTCATGTGATTGGAATTTTGAACAAAACCCTTTATTTTGTCAACCAGGGTAGCTTATTCTAGTTCCATGTGCCATGCCCCTTTTGGAAGAAGTCTGCAAGGACATCATAAAACAGTAACACAAGGAAAAATAGAAAAAATCAGGCATAGCTGACCACATATGGAGGGAAAAGGGAGATCACCACCCCCTGTGGGATGAGGCTGAAATAAAAGACAAAGTGCATCACTGGAAAATATGAAAACTTAAGAATCAGAACATATGCTAGGCCACAAAAATCTCCTGAGCTAACCAAGCATAGAAATGAATACAATATGGGAACCAATAATAAGGAGTGCTAGAGAAAAGCAATAAATAACAAAAAAAAATTGCAATATAAGCTCTGGTAAAAAATGCTACAATAATAACAGAAAAATTGAAATATGAGCACTGGTAAAAAAACAGTTGCTGAGACATTAAGTTTATAAACCCCCAAAATTCATACACAGATATCCTCAAGGACACATGGCCTAGTGGATAAAGACGTTGGTTAGATCCAGTGATTAGACCCAAAAAGTTGTGAGCTACCTGGCCATAGCAGTGGTGAACCAAAACTTGGAGATTTGAGTTAAAGGGAAATAACTGAGACATCCGGGAGAGGCATGGCACATGGAACTAGAATCTACCTCGGTGGAAGAAATAAAGGGTTTGGTTTGAAATTCCAATCACCTGAAGAAGGCCAAAACATTGTTAATATGGCAATGGAGATGAGGATAACAATCCGAATAATGTAAGTAATGTAACTATATTTGCACCTCTCTACACCTATCTGCCCACATCTTGCTTTTATCTCTCTATGTGTTTATTTACCTACCTTTCCATCAATTGATCTATTTTTAAATCTAACTGTTCATCACTCTGTCTATCTCTATCTCCCTAAATAAATAGTAATGGAAGTGATGTAAAGAGAAATAATTTGTGTTTCAAGTATAAATTATTTTGAGAAAAAAAGCCTCAGATGGTATCAGAAAATATGGGACCACAAAATTTTTTTCACTCTGAAAATATCCATTAATTTTGTATGCACCACTATGATTTATAGATGTGGAGTAGTTAATATGAAAACAGATGAGAAATTGTTAGAAGTAGCAGGGATCCATAATAGAATTAGCATTGAAATGCATTATTCTTTAAATCTAACCATTCTTTCTACTGTTATAAATAATTTAAATATTTTTCTATTTCATCTGTGCATTTATGTAAGTTTTTCTCACATATTGTCACATTTATTTTTGTCTACATGTGGCATATTTCTCCAGGTATATTTGTAAGAATGTTTTGGAGTTAGGAGAGGAAATATGTGAAGGCCAGTAAGTGGCTAAACAAGTGTGTGTGTGTGCGTGCGTGTGTGCGCGCGTGCGTGTTGCATAAAAACTAAGTGAATTAATGGGGAATAAAGGTTTAAGGGTGAATTTATAAATATACAGATTTATTTTAAGCATAAATGCAGAATATTTACATGTGAACATTAGTGTAAATATATCTGATAAGAAAGCATTTTATTTTTATTTTCTTAATAACTATATAGACACTAGTATTCAAAAGACAGGGATCCCGGTGTTTCCGGAGTGCTTGGAACATGTGTCAATGATTTGGGCCAAGATCCGCAAGGCTAAAAGTGAAAGGAAGAATATTCACATCATCTTGCTGGATCTTGCTAATGCATATGGTTCAGTTCTGCATAACATGATACATCAGCTGGCATTGGCTATGTAATTCAATCAGTTCATGCTGTGTTTTTCAATGATGAAGTACACTACAAGGTATGTGGAACTGCAGAGGGGAATTGCTATGGGATGTGCCCTCTCTCCAGTACTGTTTGGTGATGGAGGTGATCCTGAGAGTTCTGATGCCTGAGTACCACTTCCTTCAGAATGAGGTCAAAATCCGGGCATTTATGGATCATTTGACGATAATCCAAGATGATAGGAAAGTAGCACAGTTGGTTCTGGAAAGACTTGCTGAGTTGGTAGGGTGGAGTCAGATGGCCTTCAAACCAAAGAAAAGCAGGTCACTGTCTATGAAGGGAGGTTCTGTCATACATGAAGTATTTTCCATCACAGGTGAAAAGATACCAACAGTGCGGGAGCAAGGTGTGAAGAGTTCTGGAAGGTGGTATAACTTCCCTGTGACAGATCGTCACCATGGGATTGAAATCCAGTGACAAGCAGCGGTGGGTCTGCAAAGAATAGACCAATGTGTACTTCCCAGGAAATATAAAGTTTGGTGAATGCATTTTGGATTGATGCCATGACTAATGTGGCACTCTCGAGATAATTGAGAGGAAAATCAGTAAATGCTTATGGAAGTGGCTTGGTGTTGCAAAGTTACCTGTTACTTCTTTGGTGGAGGAGTACAAGGTGGCAAAGGTGAGATTGCAGTCCATGCTGTGTGAGTCTAGAGATGCTGTAATCCGGGAAAATGTGCCAAAGGTGAAGACAGGAAGAAAATGGAAATCGTCAGATGTGATGTCAGCAGTGGAAGTGATGGTAAAGCAGGCAGAAGTTCAGGGTGTTACAAGGAAGGGATGAGCTGGACTTGGTCTAGTTGAGAGGGACAGATTCTGGTCAGAGGCCAGTAGACAGGAGCAATGAAAGTTACAGGAACAGGAGGTTCGGAAGCTCGAGGTGGAGAGACGTTTAGTGCAGACTGTCCAGAAGGCTCAGCAGGGGCAATTGAGAGTGTTCAGATCAGTTGGTCTGATTGGTGATTGAGGTTCCTCATACAGGCAGCTTATGATGTGGCAGTAAATTTGAAGAGATGGGGAATGAAGGAGTCACCCTACTGCCAGTTGTGTGGTGCTTATGGAAACCTGAACCACAGACTGTCACCCTGCCCGAAGGTGCTACAGAACAGCTGGTACATCTTCAGACATAACTTGGTTTGGAGGTTGTGGCAGCAGCTGCGAGAAGTGCTAGTATACCCTTCCTGAAGCAAGGTGTGAGTAACAAAAGGCGGAAGACCAGGTCAGAGGACTCAAGGAAGTGGAGAGTGTTAGTTGATGCTACACTGCCAGTGGAGGTTATTGTATCTGGATTGAGACCAGATCTAGTGTTATTTGATAGTGAGAAGCAACATCTGTTACTTGGCGAGCTGACAGTGGCATGGGAAGAAGGGATTGAAGAGGCTCATGAAAGAAAGCTGCTTCAGTATGAGGAACTGGTGGCTGAAGTCCATGAGAGAGTATACAGCTGCATCCTGGTGCCGGTTAAGGTTGGCTGTAGAGGATTTCCTGCTGCTTCCTTAAAGTTCAAGTGTGTTGGTATCCAAAAGCCCAATAAGGTGATAAAGACCTGTGGCAAAAAAGCGGTGGAAGGCAGTGCATGGATTACCCAGAAATTCTTATGGAGTCACATCCAACTAACATAGACCAGTTGCAACATAACATCATCCAGCTGTTGCGGGCCCACCATGTGAGAGGTACTGAGCTTAATGGGCCAAAACTTTGCTGAAGCACAGCACTCAGCTGAAGATTGCAGCTGGTCTGGAGTGCTTGATGTGTACATGTGTTTATGGGAATAGTTTAAGGGTGAATTTATAAATATACAGATATATTTGAAGCATAAATGCAGAATATTTACCTGTGAACATTAGTGTAAATATATCTAATTAGAAAACATTTTCTTCTTATTTTCTTGAGTGCAAAGTCCAATAGATGCAATACACACTGTATGAAATAAAAAAATTGGTAATTTATTTCAAAAATGGGTATTTGCTAAAAATAAACTTTGAAGTAATAAAAATGTCAGAATTAAAAATAAATCCATTAAATCTTTCAAAATTATATTTAATTATGTAAATTATAAGACATATTGAGACAATGTAAGACATTATATACACACATTTATGTTACATTCATCTTTGGTTATTTTATATTCATAGTTAATGAAATTTAAAAAAATAAAATTGTGTTTTCATCAATCATATTTTAATTTTAAATATATCTATTTAAATATGATGTTTTATTTTTAAAATGCATTAACCTCTTTATACTTATCCTTAATTTCAAAGAAGCACTAAATTCTATGAATCTTATTTGATACTTCAAATATCTTAATCTGAATTTTATATGTGATAATGGGAATGAAATATCTTAATCTGAATTTTATGTGATAATGGGAATGAAATATATAATATACATATATATATATATATATATATATATATATATATATATATATATACACACACACACACACACACATTCATGTGTTTATTTCTATCTATCTCTATGTATATATATATATGTGTGTGTGTATGTGTATGTATGTGTGTGTGTATGTATTTATATATATATACACACACACACACACACACACACACACACACACACACACACACACACACACATATGGTGAACAAAGTTATCATGGCCTACAAATCACTTCCCTTTATAAGGGAGTTAAAATATTCCATACATTATAAGCACTGTAGTATATAGTTATCCTTCTCTCATGGTGTTGCTTATTTAATACCAGATGTTTGCACTTCCACCCCTCCAACCATTTCCACTTTGCTGTAACCAGTGTTACACAAAAAGAAAATAAAAAAGATACTTTTTAAATAAAATATTTTCATATGATACTGTTTATTTGGGTAGAGAAGTAAAATATGACACAGCTTCATGTTACCTACTTTCTTTTTGATGCTTTGAGTAAGGATTTTTAATGAACCAATCTTTGAAGTTTGCCACCTTCCTGCAATAATTTCCATCATTTACAGGTGAGCAACCTGATCTCTGAACATATAATTGTATGGATATATACTCAATTTGTTCATCATGTTCAAGTATTTCTTAAGTTAGAAAGACCTATTTCTGCTGATCTTACCAAATAAAGTACTTAGTAGTAACCAAAAATATCTTGATAACAAGTTCTTTATTCTACTAATCAACCCAAATCACTAAAATATATCAAACTTTGTATTTAGAATGCCAGACATACATGTTCCCTTTTCTGTCTTTTGAACCAAAACTGTAAATGCATATAGGAACAATTGAAAATAAAGAAAATGAGAGAATAAACTGATCTTGAATTTGTCTAGGGATACACCTTTTTTTCTAACTGCATTTGTCTTCACTTTAAATGATTCTTCACAATTTAAGCATTTAATGATGATACTCTTAAATAAATGTCAGAATATTACTTTTCACTCTCTTACTCAGTCTATTTACTAATTTATATAATAATATTAATCAACCAATCTATTTTTCTGGTAAATTGTTAAGTATTCACTTAAGACAACTATGATTTGTTAAGCAAAATATTCTCTTTGGTTTGCTGGATGCAATATTCACATGAGAAAAACTGGATAGTATATAAATTGAAACACCAAATATGTGGATATTAGGCTAAAATGTTTTAAATCAGGTCGATTTTAATGACCAGTAGTAGTAAAATATAATGCAGTTGGTTTTTCTATGGTTTAGAGTACTTATTGTTTTATCTGCATGTAGAATTGATAGAGGTGTAAAGGTTGAAAAAAATGATGAGATTTCTTTAATTCAAATTGTCTGAGCAATAGCAAAAAAGACTTGAATGCAAATGCTACTTACTGGTCCCTTTATATTATCCATTCCATAGCTTATGATGTATACTTGATTATATTATTAATGATATAAAATTTACTTTTAATAATATATAATAACCACAATGGCAATGGTAGTAGTAATTCTCAATTCTTTTATTTTCATTCCAACGAAATACATAAATACACTTGGCCCCTAGCCATTCAGCTGTTTATATAGCACTGGGTGAGATAACTTATGTCTCCCTGTGAAAGACCCCCATTATCTAATGAGACTTTCCATTTCTACTCTACATGCCTCCTCCCTCTTCTGACCACAGGATGGATTGATGTGGTCAGTTGAAGGTTTTCCCTAGAATATGTGTGCAATTGTCCTCACATTTGTGGGGATAGAGTTTGAGGTGCTTGTGTGTTTCAATGTGGGCATTGACTTGAGGCAGGTGTCACCTGATATTGATGTTCTCCAATGTTATTTTGTATTGGGCCTACTGAACCTGCAGTGTCATCAATCTCCATTTTCTCTGGTTTGTTACATGTGGTATTTGTTTTATGTTGTCATTGTGTGATAAGAAATTATAATCCATGTCGATCACTGTAGAGAATGCACAAGGTCACTTGGCCAGACTCCCAGGACCTGCAGAGGTATTATATGGTTCTGGCCTAGATGTGGCTAATCTATTTTTCATGTTCTATCTTGAATCAACTGTAAATCGGGATGCCATGAGGTTGAGGGACCCACTCCCTGTGGGACTTCAATAAATGGGTGAATCTTATGGAGGAAGTGATGGTTGCAGAGAGTTACCTGATTGTTTCCATCCACCTGTACATGGTACTGCCGGTTGCTAACTATCTTTACAATTCTCCCTGTTTTTGTCCACTCATGAGGGTAAAACCATCTTGATTCTGGATCTGAACAGAATCACCAATTTGTAATTCCTGAAGTGGTGACAGTGTTCATTGTAAAAGTGTTTGTTCTGCATGTGCATTTTAGCCATTGCTACCTCTCTCTATTCACCAATTTCTCTCCACTGTTTACATATCTGGTATTTGTCTCAAGGAGGTGGTCTTTGATAACACAGCCGTATAACATCATAGCAGGAGACATACCAAGATCCTGGACAAGAGTATTGCATTGGGTCAGCAAAGCATGTGCTGCACAATCATGACACAGCTAACCATGTTGTCTGTGAGTACATGCTTAGCCATTTTAATATCCAGTTCTGCCCAGCCATGGCTTTGTGAGTAGTAAGCCAATGAAGTACATTTCCATATTCCCCAATTCTTAAGGAAGGAGTCATATTCTTGGAAATCAAAAGGTGGTTCCCAATTGGAAGAAAGTTCTTCAGGTGCACCATATGTGCAGAACCAAGTTTTCAGGGTGTTGCATACTGCCCTTCCCTTCCCAGATGATATTAGGGCCACTTCTACCCAACCAGTGTATTGATCTACCTATATAACATAATTTCTACCATGTAAGTCTAAAACTTCAATTATGGTTTGTTGGAATGGGAATTCAGAGTTAGAGAGCAGCATCAAGGTCTCCTTAGGCTATGACGGGGCAATAGAGTTACATATCTGGCATTGGGCTCTGGTCTGTCAAATGCTGACATCCAAACCAGGACTAAAAAGATATTGTCTTGCATTTACTAGCATGCCATTTACATCCTGGTGTACAGAATGTAGTGATTCAAGTACTTCCACACAAAGTTGCCGAGGTATAAGGATTTTATTCTTCTTGATCGGTACTCCTTTGACGCAATATAATTCCTCATGCATAGGCCAAAACTGAGAGATCACCGAATGGTTGGTCATGGCATGATTTGGAAAAACCAGTCCATATATATTCCATCAGAGTCCAACATTCTTCATTAATAGTTGCTGCAATAATGATTCTATCCCATGTGATAGCCATCAATCTAGGGCCATGCTTGTATGTGGACATGAATGCAACCTTGATTGTACTGTTGATTGGTTCTACTGCATCAGTTGTAGTCACCGCGTAGAATGACTATCTATACTTCTGTTGTATATGTGCAAATGATATTTGGGGACATTCTGTCAAGTGCTCTGAAGGGATACATGCTGGGTACTTGGAGGCACAGTTCGGTGCAGCATTAAGTTTTCCATGGAGATGTTTAATGCTGAATTTGTACATTAGTATGTGTTCCTTGAAATTAAAGAGACATGGGTTCTTTATGTTCTTGTGGACCTGATTTGAGAAAATTTTTATCAGTGGTTGATGTTCAACAGTCACTAACAAATCTGGGCATCCCAATATAAACATCCAACATGATTCTAGTCCATAGACAAGAGCAGCATCGTTTGTAAAGCAAGATCTGGCCAAAATAATTTTCTAGTGACCATCACTGCAATTAGGGTTTACTTCATCTGTGCAATTACAGTGTTTTTGAAAATGAAAGTAATCTATTCCTGTTTTACTATAATCTGTTGAAAGTCATGTTGTTTTATTGATCTCGAACATCTTGACTCCATCCTCAATTTTCCACATGATTACTCACTTCAACCCCTCACAAAAGTGGTCAAGCAATTCATCCTGATAAAATTTTTGGTTCTTCAAGTGCAGTAATTCCTGGACGGGGGCCATCACCTCGGTTTGCGAGAATGCATAAGATACCTGATTCACCAGTCCAAACCAGGACCTGACACCTGTAATATTTGTGGGCATAGGAAAGTGAAGGATGGCCTCAGTCATTTTTCCTGTTGGTTTCACACCATTAAGAACCGAGCAAATTCTACTTTATTCTCTGCAAAATGGAATTTGTCAGAGTTAAACACCCCATTCTTCCCATAGTGGGTTATATATTCCATCGTGTGCCAGAACTGTAGAATCGTCCCAAATGCAATGGATTTTTCAAATCATGTCCACTGTAATATCATTGAACTGACATATACATCTGTTTCCAGATGTGTGAAATCCTTGGAGAGCACAAATTTATTTGTACCAGCCCCATTCAGTGGTAAATGTAGTGGCATCTTGTGTGGCTGGGGAAAGTGGTAAGTTGTGGTACCCATTCCATGTATCCAGAATTGTTTTCCTTAACTGAGTCACAACAATGGAGACCTGATTAAATGGGGACAGGGTGTGATGGGTTTCCTTCAAGGAGGCAGTGTTCAGTTCTTGTAAGTTCACCATGTATCAGGGGGAACGGTCTTTTTGGGGTGTGACTACCATCTTTGAGCACCAGGTTGTAGGAGTGCCCACTCACACCAGTTCAATTATACCCAATGTGACATCTTGATGGAGGTCTTGTTTCACTTTCTTCTTCCAATGGTGAGGGACAGGGATCACCGTGTGGACCACTGATGGCATCACATCAGAGACAAAGTTAATGCCCAATGGCTTTCCTGTCATAGTCTATAAGGGTTGGTGTGGACATGTATTGAATGCGCTGGACTTGAAATGGTCATGTCTCCATCTTTTGATTAGGTGCTGCCAGTTGATTTCTGTTGGAAGGAACAGGATGGAACTAGCCGTTGCTGGAATGGGTTTTCTGCATGGATATGTGTACAGGGCATTTTCTTTTGCACCCTTCAACATGATGTCTGGGCTAGGAAATCAGGTAGTAACAGATGTAGGTCCTTCAGGGCACATTCTGATAAGTAAAAACCAGACATGTTGTTTGACACATACACTACTTGTCATATCTCCCTCGAGCCAATTCTTATATGCATGAACAACAGGTGCCTTTTATATGAAGCTGGTTGTATGTGATGCCTCATATTCAATGATTAGTTGGCACAAGGTGTACTCATTGAGGCACCTGAGTTGTTTTAATATCTCTGGTCAACTTGAACAAGTTTGAGCCCCTGTATCAGTGAACACAAGGATGCTATGACTACTATGGCTAATTGAACCAGTCTGGGTGTGTCCAAATGAAGTGTGGATTTGATGCATTATAGTCCCTTCCATTGTAAGTGATGGCAATGGATCTTGGACACCTCCTTCCATACAAGATGAAGCACAGCACATGGCAGTATCAAACTGATTTTATGGCTGTTTTGATCTACCAGCATAGTAGATGGTGTTGGTGAGGGGAACTTTCAGACTAGTGTTTGAGAAAGTAAATGAATCATGCCCTGTCTTGCACTTTGTCGATTTATTTGTGGCCCCAATTTCCATTTTAATAGATTTCTGGCATACCCCTAATCCCACAATTATGACATACCAGTTTAGCTGCTTGGCAATCTCTCCTACTAATTGATCTATCTGAGGGGACTGTCTTCCTGCAACCTACACAAGGATTATTATTTGGTGAAGAAGTGGGTACATTAGTCCTTTGGAGTAGTCGATGCACACAGTGCCCATGGCTAGATATCTGTAGGAATGATGATGTTGATAGGCTAACATCATTTAGCAAATGTGCAGATGACTTGTTTATTGTTTCCAAGCTGATGTCGGTCAAACTTTTGCTCAAGTGTGCAGTCATCTACCCAGCTATCATGTTGCATGAGTATTTGACTCACTGACCACAGCCTTCGTGTTGGGACAATCAACTGTGAACAAGCAAAATTTGACTTGTACTCATAACCTTGCTTAAAAAAATGAGTGATTGACTCACCTGTGGAATGAAAGGTCTGCTGGTGAATTCCCTTGTGCAAACCCTTTACCACAATGAATTGGATGTGTGACAAAAGCCTATCCTCTGTAGCCAAATTTAAGGTTTCAACCCCTATAAGGTCAAAAAGGAGCCTGTTGACTTCATTTTCAGTGCATTGCATATTTTGACTGGGTTGGCAAGTTTACATATCTCCTTATACTGAGTCCAAGCCTCTATGAATAATGCCCAGTTATTGTCTGTTGTGTAGGGTTCAATGAGAGGATGGTCTGTTTTTTCGTGTTGGACATTTGCATTATGTCAGAGGTTCCGTCCCTCTGAAGCACAATAGTTTCCCTTTGTAGCTCTATCATTTGTTGCATGAGTTGAGCAATCAAATCAAGGGTTCTGCTTAGTGAAGATGCCATGCCTTATTTTGTTAAGATAGTTCCACATATTCACCAGATCCTGTTCACAGCGCCATGTAATATAACCAAAACAGCAATGGTAGCAGTAATTCTCAATTACTTTATTCTCGTACCAATGATATGCAAATACACTTGTCCCTAGCCACTCAGATGTTTATATAACACTGGATAAGGTAACTTATGCCTGCCTTTGGAAGTCCCCCATTATCTTATGAGACTTTCCATTTCTACTCTATAGATAACATCTTGTTACTGAATATAAAAGAAAAGTTCTTTGATCACACCATCTGTCAGCCAGTTGCTCAAAATATTACAAAAAAATCTCTAGATGTTTATAAATAGTATTCTTTTTATTTATCTCTATTCTATGTAATATTTTCATATCAGAAATTTAAAAAATAAGATTCACATTTTTTTTTACAATTAAAAAGTGGAAGGCAACATCTGAAGTATACATTCAAGATATAAAATATATTAAAATATATTATAAAAAATGAACAAGTTCCATTTATGCTGATTATCTATCTTCAGTGGTAGGTTATATGGTATAGTTATATTTCAGATAGTTGAAACTGTAGTTGTTTTAAGATTTATTTCAAGTACTCTTTCTACTCTTCAGAGTAAGGAGAAAATATCCCTACACAGAAGCCACCAATCTGCCACTGGGTGGCATGCCACGAGCATTTACTGCTGGTGGTATGCTGTCAGGCCACTGGCATATTCATCTCGGCAATGTTTCCACTGGCGGACCGCTAGAGGCTTGCTGGTGGCTGCCACCAGAGGACCACTAGTGTTGTCAACGGCAGCCTGCCAGTGTACCACTAGCAACTTACATGTAGGGATCTTCATATTTGTTTTCATTTTAGAACAATTATACTTAATATAAAATTTTACTGAATATACTTCTAATATAATCTTTAATTGATTTTACTGCCCATATCAGTACCACCATTACCAGCTTACTTAATTTCTATAATTTTTAGTTTCTGCTCCAGAATCTTGCTTAGGTTCACTTAAAACTTGTTTAATACTTAATTTTGTGCTTTATGTTCTTTTCATAGATATAATAGTTTCTTTCAAAACAAATAAATACCTTGAGAATATTTGAAAATAACTAAATATAAGTAGACAAGTTGAGAGTTGATGGATGGAACAGCTGTATAAGAGAAAATAAGCATTTCTTGGCAATATACCTTTTTAAAAAAACATTTGCTACCATTGTTTTCTACTTTGTACTTACTGATTTTTGTTTATAGATTAAAGTGATCACAAGTTAATTATTAGTATATATTCAAAAGTACTGTCCACTAATGAAGAATCTAGTCTAAAATTTCTTTAACATTCGCATGAAACAGATAAACAGTTTGCTGTTTTCAACAACTTAAGCAATGACTAAAAAAAATATACGGGGATGAATTTCACTAAGCATCTTGGAAAATATTCCAGAGAAGTTACTTTGCTCATTTTTAATTTGAGCATGTAATAAAATTCCTCAACTCTATCATACAGTCATAACATATAAGCACTAGGCATATAGATTAGGCATAATCATATTGTTAATTATTTAAAAATATTTTTTAAAAACATCCCATTATTTAATAATTATTTTTATATCTATTCTTCCTCTTATTTATTGCTTCTTGATTCTACTCTCTTTTGTGGCTTCCCAATGTTCTTGCTGCTGAGATTCAATATATCTAAGATGACTCTCAGAAAGAGTTCTCCTTCAGCATTCCCTTTACTAAATTTTTCTTCATCTCCAATCCATTCTTCCACTTAAATCACACATCATTTCAAGTAAATTTACATGTGATTGAAATCAGTCAATTTGAATAAACAATTCTGCACTTTCAGGTTAAACTAACCCTATTTCACATTTGTTTTTCTCCAAATTTCTTTCAAGTTTTTCTCTATGTCTGGTCAGAGACACCAATATTCAACTCATCTTTTCTACAGTTAACTGCTTCATATAAATTTTCATTTAGTCCTTCATCTGACTTTTCCTTAATCTGATCTCAAAAATCCTAGTTACCTTTTCCTCACTTTTTCTTTTTTTCATTCTCTTTTCTTCTCTCTTTCTCCTATTCTCTTTCTTACCTACAACTTCTTTTCCTTCACTTTAGTCTTAATTATACTCCATGAGTCCTTGGTTTGATGATCTCCAACTCGACTTGGATCTCTTTCTTACCTTAAACAAGATCCTATATATCCTTTCATTTTCCCTTTTCTGCTTCCTTTTTGCTTAACTCATCTCTTCACACCCAGATGCATCAAAGTCACTTGTGTGTGACTATGACAAGATAACATTCTGCTAACATTGGCACACTTCACTGAAACAATCTTGAAAAATATTCTTGCAATGACTGATCCCATTTTCCTTATGGCTGGCACCATTGTTGTTAATTGTCATTTAATCAGGTTAGACATTTCATTAACTGAGCAAACCACCTTCCATCACTCCAATCCATAATTAGATTAGTGACCATGGATGTATTCATGTTGCTAATGGGATTACTGTTCTCATCTTACAAAAGTCTCTTTTTTCAGAGCTACTGGTTATTCAATTGTTTATTATAGAATGAACCTGTACTTTTTTCTTTGTCTTTTATTTTTCTTCCTCATCTTTTTCCTTCTTTCTTTCATGTCTTTGTTGTTCTCTTTCCATGAACATCATATCCCTTCTTATTTACCTATTTTTCTTTTCTGTTATTTTTTGACACAATCTTTGCCTCCTGCTATTTTTTTCTGCCAATTTTTTCTATTTTCCTTCTTTTCTATTTCATTTGTTCTCTTAAATCTTTTTCTTCTTTTTAACTATTGTTTTCATATTTTTGAGTCTTCACACCTTCAACTTTCTCTACTTTTGTTTCATTTACCATTTCCAGTTTTTTCTTTTATTACTTGGGAAGTATCTCTAGTATTGTCTATTTTTATTTCATATTATTCCTTTCTTTGTTTTCAGCTTTTTTCTATTCACAAATCTTCTGGCTTCAAAACTTTTCCTTTTTTCTCTTGCTTTTCTTTTGCTGTTTACATTTTAAAAAAATCATTTTCCACTTTCTTTAAATCCTTTTTCTTTTCTTATTCATCATTTACTTTCTCTTTCCAGATTTCTTTGTCTTTCTTTCATGCACTTTGTCTCTCTCCACTTATGATTCTATTGCTATAGTCATCAAATATGACTCACTTTTCCTCCTGTTTAACTTTCTCCCCCAAATTTTCACTATTCTCTCTCTCTCTCTCTCTCCTTTGACAAATGAGAAATTTCATCAACCAATCACAATACAGTCACCTGTCAAAGTGTAGGATGACTTGAAGGGTGACTAAATTGAGAAAGAATAACAAAATTGCAACCAGCCAAGAAACAGTTGGCTATGGTTAAACGATGCAATTTATAAGATGACACACATCTGAGCTCCTGATGTGCTAGAAGGTAAAGAATAACAAAAAAGAAGAAAATTGTTTGTTGGTTTGGGGTGATTTTAAGTGGGGTAAGTCTTTATAGATGTAGAGTTAAAAGATGGTCATGTATCCATATCCCAGACATGGATAATCTTCCCTGTAGTACAGGGAAGATTATCCATGTCTGGGATTAAGTTTTGGCTGTTTTCTGATTTTAGGAACTAGCACATTAAACTTTTTTTTCTTCTAATATGATGGGACCCACTGTGTATGCCTATTACTTATGTATCAATGTAAATTGATGGATTTGGTGATAAATTCAAAAGTAGAACATATAAACCAATTTAAAATTCTGTAAAGTGTCCATAAGTAACTTACTGTTAGATATCATCAAATTAAGTTCAACAATTATTTAATATATTTTATGTTTGTATCTTATTTTAATAGATACAATTTATTTAAGTAAATTAATATATTAAATAATTGTTGAATTTAATCCATTTCATAATAATTTGGACTTTGCTAACCAGATGCTTTTCTATACCTAAATGGTATATCAGATCAAATGACGATTCAGTACAGGACACAGGTTTGATTCCTGTTGGAGAATGCATATTTTCTATGATATTTCTTGAACATTCAGCTGGTAAATGTAATTAATACTATTTAATTTTTTAAAAAATGAGCATTTACTTAAATAAATTGTATCTATTAAAATAACGTATAAACAGAAAATATATTAACTAATTGTCGAACTTAATCCATTTCATAATGCTCACACACACACACACGCGCACACACACACACACAATACACACATATACATGATAGTTGCAACTCTATTTTCAGTAATACTATGGCGGCTTAATCCATCCTCAAATATGGGTAGCAAGAATATGTCTTTTCAGTTCTGCTAGAGTCTAACATTCTCTTGCACAGCTGTGGCAACATTGGGTATTTTTTGCAGTTGTTGTTGCATAAATGCCATATGATGTATGATGAATTACTTCTGTGTGTGTGAAACATCTTTGACAATTTTTTAGGCCTGCCCTACTTAGATACAGCCACATTCATTACACATTAGATTAAATTCTGTGGCAACATTTTCAGAGAAATTAACATCAAGACCTTTATGAACATCTCTCTTTCATGCTTACACAATTCTGTTCAGTTTTTCTTACTTTTGTGCACTGCTCTCTACACTAAATGATCTTGAACTAGGTTTACCCAGTCATTTTGCATGATGTTAGTTTTCTTCGGTGTGTTTTTGATGCAATCTTTATACCTCAATTTTGACTAGTACATTGGTCTTTTTCCTTCATCCAACTCACAGTATATAAATTGATTAAAGATCTCTTCATACTGATCACATGTCACTACATTGCAACCAGAATGTGTGTGCGTATATATATATATATATATATATATATATATATATATATATATATAGTTAATAGTTAATATTTACCAGGTGTTAAGTCCTGATGAGATAACGCTTTCTTTCATGTAGTATATTTAATTTCATTAAAATTAAAAAACAATGATCACTGGAAAAGTATTGCCTATTTGCATTTATGTCCATCATGGTCTCTTTCTACAGATAAAAATAATGCTAGCTTGCAATACAAATAATCTTTCTTCAAGGTTCCATATAAACTATTACAATATCTTCCTGTATGGCCTTAACTAATTATTTTAAAGTGTCACTAAATGGCTAAAAATCGTATAACAGTCTGCCAACTGGATTGATATAAAAATTCTTAATGTATTTCTTTTAGTGTTCATAGTCATAAAACCTAGTTCTGTGTATATTTCAAATATGTATATTTAGATATTAATATTTGTGTCTACTGGTATCTACATAAATAATTTCAAAATTTGGTTTGTATTTTACGAAAATGAATTATGCAGACATACTAAAGAAACCTATTTTGATATTAATTAAATCTAAAATTTATCAGATTTGCAACAAGCTCAAAAGAATGGACTCAAGTAACATAAAAATATGCTAAGTGTTTTTAAGTTTATAAATTACATTGAAGTAAATCTATCTAAAAACACAAATGTATGCATAAACACAAACAAACATAATAAAAACCACCAACAAATAATAAAGTAACCAATAATAAATAATGAGTAAAAAATATGAACAAACAACGCTATAAAGTAGCCACAAAACTGCATTCAGATATACAATTATTTTTACTCAATATTCCCTAGAATAATTTGAAACATAACTGTAACCAACCCAATAGTTGACTCAAAACACAATGCACATGGCCTGAAATTGTGTTTAAGCATGAAACACTCTTGCCACTGGGTGTTGACCTTAATGTCTACTTTTATATTTTATATTTACACAGGCTCTATGCCTGATATTGAGCACTTTAACCCATAAATATAGCATACATTAAAACTATATTTTAACATATAATGTGTGTGTGTGTGTGTGTGTGTGTGTGTGTGTGTGTGTGCGTGTGTGTGTGTGTGTGTTAAACAAAATAAATTTATCTCCTGCCTTCAAATTTTGCAGGAATTAATCCACTCATCAACTAAGTAACTTTTCCATCTTTTGTATGTTTATGTGTTGAGTCACTTGAAAGAAAAGATACATTTTTATACTTGTATCTTGTGTTCCAGACTCTCACTGTCAATACTTCCTATGTGTCACCCTTTCCCTGCAAAAAGTTTTCCGCATTGCACATCAGTGACACCATCTCCTTCAATGTCAGCAATTCAGAATGAAAATTAGTTGAGATATCAGTAAAATTAATGGAAGAATTCTTCAAATGAATGAACAATACAGTGGCAGGAGGAGGTTGTTGCAAATAAATACCTCCCTTCCACAGGAGACAGAATCACTGCCACCCCTCCCTAACCCAGTAAACTACTGACTATGATTCTTCATACACTGGTAAGGGAATGAAAGACACTCTGCTTAATACCACAACACCAATGAGAGCAGAATTTGAAGGGAATTCTCAGAGTCTGTACACATCCTGTAGTTCCTACTTGTAGCACAAGTGTATTTTTCAGCAGGAAGAATTTCCTCTGCTGCAATTTTTATTTTTACATAACAAAACAAGTCTTATTTTCTGCAGTCAAAACTTGCTTCTTTTGTTTTCTTCTTATGCTAGTGCACTTATCCATTTGATTTTTTTTTCTTTATATATTCATCTCTCTCTCTCTCTCTTTTTCTCTCTCTCTCTCTCTCTTTACTTAGTTACATCTACTTCCTCATTATTTTACTTATTTCCTCATTTGAAAAAGTTAAAAAAATATAACCTGTAAGAAATGATGGGAAAAGATTATCTATCATGGAAAACATGTAAGTGGTTATGGATTTTTTCTTTGTTTAATTTCTTTTTTTAAACTCATGCTGGAAGAATTTTGTTAATATATTCACTTATTGATTCTTATTCTACCATTGTCAAAATCATTTTTCTTTCAATCTGTATTATTTAATTTTATTTGTGAGATTTAAAATCTCTTGTTTTTTTACTGAATTTCTTTCACATTTCAACATTTTAATTCAGTGAAATATAAACAAATACATTTTTCAAAATAATTCATTAAAAACTCACTGAAAATTACTAACAATAATTTAGTAATATAAAATGATAAACATTAAATAAAATTTAAGTTATTATAATTTGGTGATAAATCAGTAAACTATATTCAATGATGTTAATTATGTAAAGATATATAGTTAATATTTCAATAATAATAATAATAATAATAATAATAATAATTCTATAATTTTCAGTAATTTTAATTCTACAATGTTAATGCTATAATGAATTTTAATAATTCAACAATATTAATTTAATGATACTGATTATTTTAAAATACAAGGGGATACTGAAAAGTCTTTGACTTGACTCACTTCACAAAATTTGACCAAACATCAGATTTTTGTCTTGGTTGTGCAGTAACTTTTCAGCACCCCTCATAATTGACCAAAACATTTAAAATTAATATACATAGTAATGAAATTTTTAAAAATTCATTAATCAAATTTTATAAATAATTAATGTCCTTTAAAATATAAATTATAAATAACTTAAAAAATAAAATTTGTATACCATATATTGTATATACAACTTGTGTATCATACGACTCTTGAAGACCTAACTTTGACTACAGTAAATATAGTTTGGTCAATGGCATAGCCAGGGCCAAAAGTACATATGCTAATTTTATATCTCATGTATGATGTGACCCCTTAAAATTAACTTCAAAATTAGGTCTTCCAAAAGTTGCATGATACACAAGTATATACACTAATTAATCAAATATATGAAATTTAGAATTATTCAAGTTGAAATTTCAGCTATAAATCAAATGTAATAATAATTTCATGCCTAAAAATAAATTAGAAATAATTACATTTAAAATTTATAACAATAATTAACAATATTTATCCAGTAAATACAAGTGGATTTTTAATGAAATATGAAAAAAATATGAAAAAGCACATTTCATAATAATTTGATAATCATATAGAAAAAGAAATTGCTTAATATATATTTCCAGAATTTTACTTAAATTTCCTGTAATTGACACAGTCTATATTTCTTGAATTCTTAAATGATTATTCTACACTAAAATTTATTAAGTGTGTTCATGATTACTCAGTAAGAGAAATTAAATTGATTGAAATTGATGGTTAAAATGAACAAATGTGAAGCATTAGCTGTTTCTTATTTTTTTTCATGTAATCATGTTTGGTTATTTTTATAATAAGCCATAATTTTTACAAATTGTAGATATAAAGGAGTATCCAAGTGTACAAATCCTATATTCTTCCAAATAGATTTTACTTTTGCCCCTTTTACTTTTCTATTTAAAATTGATGTTTAACTTTTAGTAGATTTTTGAACTTCAGTTTCCTCAAAATCACTGTACACACATGCACAAGCACACACACATTTGAAAATTTAATTTTCAGACAATATGAGTGAAAATTCATAAATGTATTTGGTTTATTTTTAAACACAAAAGCAATCTATAAAAGAAACTAATTTAAATATTTTTAATTTAGGATGTTTGGTTGGGAAGTATCTGACATCAGTTTGAATTATGTTTTTCTTTAGTTTTGAATTAATATTTCCATTCTACAAAAAAAGGAAATCATTAACAAAACAAAATCTACATTGTTACATAATTCTATCCAAGTGGAAATGGCCTGGGAAAATGGCCTGGGAAAATTGTATGGCCAGTATTTTTTCTCAAAAGTCAAGTAAAAATTAATCAGAATTCAACTTAAAATTATCAATTATTATAAGTTAGATTTTCGTTGTTTATTTTCTCAGATAAAATTTGACTAAAGTTGGAAGACTAGCAATTTCTCTCCCTTTGACCGTATGCTATTATTCTATCAAGTTGTTTATTTTTTTAATATCTCTTTATATTTATTTTTATACATTTTCCAAATGTTTGTAGTTAAAAAGACAAGCTGCATTTTATGGATAATTAGTATATAACATTTCTGAAAATCTATTATTAATAACAGAAAACAATGTATTTCATATTCCCAATTTACATATACAATTATAGGAAAATATTTGAAAAACAATTTTAATTTGGATAGATAAATTAGTTTTTTCTGTTTCTTTTAAAAAATATTATAAGGACACAAAATTATTTTCTTTTGCCATAAATGTAATAATAGAATATTGCAGAATTCAATTTAACAAGATTAGCAATCATACAAAGAGAAGTTGGTTTTAAGAAATGGGTTTGCAATTTAAAGAAAGGGAACAAACAGGTAAACCTGGGATACTTTAGTGTATTAAGAAACCTATATCAATAAAAGAGTGAGGCATAAACAAAAATTAGTAATTGATTGTTAGTTTTTGGTTTCTATTTCAAAGTGTTCAATTGCTGTTTACCTAAAAATGAACTGTTTGTCTTTTTTCTTCATCTTCAATTCTTTTTCTTTATCTTTCCCATTCTTGCTTTTACCATTTCTTTTTCTTTACACTCTTCCTTTTTCTCTTTTCCTTGTCCTGCTAGTTGCATGCTCCTATTCCTTTACACAGTCTAAATTATTGATTTTACTAGCTACTCTTCAATGAGTTATGCTGTCACACACAACCCACCCAGTGGTCAAGGGGGTCCTGGAAGAAACAGAAGAAATTAAAAGTGACATGCATTTTTCTGTGTGTATGACCATGCTAGTATCAGCATGCTTGTGTATGTCCATATTTGTATAAGTGTGTGTGTGTGCGTGTGTACCTGTATTATCTAAATATATCATTC
This sequence comes from Acanthosepion esculentum, assembly GCA_964036315.1. NCBI lineage: Eukaryota > Metazoa > Mollusca > Cephalopoda > Sepiida > Sepiidae > Acanthosepion > Acanthosepion esculentum. Next base: position 59,116,622 of record OZ038511.1, read on the forward strand.
TATCTGTGAAAGTGTTTGTGTTCAGCTGTCTCTGTACACATTTGTATGTCTGCAATCTATGTTTGTGTCCTTTTGGGGTTTTTATCTACCTGTACATATGTACAGATAAACATGCATATATGCTTTTCATGGCTCATTGTATCAATGTTTTCACAGTAAAATTGATATTCACAAAGTAATGTTGGTAAAATATTCAAGATATATTTATTCATATGAGCACATATCATATGAGTTTCAGTTATATGATATCTTATTTAAAATATGTAATAAATTGTTTTGTTGAATACAAGGTTTTATTATGCAAGCAAACTAAAACATACATTTTTATTTTAAATTAAATTTGATAGACCTTATAAACATATGTATTTGATTAGCACAATATCATAATTAGCTGAATAAATTGTCTTTTTTTATTTTACATGTGTTCTTGATATTCTAAGCTTCATCAGTTTTTCAACTATTGATTTTATTAATTTTCTACTCCTTTTTTAATTAAATGTTACTTGCAACAAATTTTATTGCTTCCCAGAAATCTTCTTTGCTTGAATATTGTTTTCTGTTCACATATACATCACTTTTAATGGTGGACTATACATATATTAGATTAATATCTGGAGAGACTTTGTCCTTCGATAAAATTTGGTGTCTTTAAAACATCTTTTTGACAAAGTGAACAATATTCAGTTTTGCAGAATTTAAAGAAGTGTTGATTTGCATAAATATACTCTTTAGCTTAATGCTTCTTAGTTATGAATTGTAATACTCAAAAAGTCTCTTGTACAAGAACTTAAAATAATTCTCTGCATTTATCTTGACATTATCATCAACTTTGAGGGGACCTAGAATTTTACTGCCTAAATACATTAGTCTACCTTCTGTTAACTTCCAATTTACCTCGGTTGACAACTGACATGAAACACCCAACCTCTACCCCAAATCCCTCTGATGGAACTCTATATTCATCACTAAAATTGCTGTTGAGAAATCAATTTTCATGTACTTCTTTGAATAACTTACATTTCCTCTGTGATTTTTACTTTGTATGAGTTTGCTTATTTTAGCAAATATTCTTAATATTCTGTATATTTTCTCTGTTTACATTTGCAACATTACTATCTCCAGTTATTTTCACACACACACACACACACACAGATGGTGCGATGTATATATTGTCATCTGAATTACATTACGCAAAAATAAAAATAACACTGACGTCTCATTTTAACAGATATATTTACCAAAATTACACAAAAAATAACTTGAAATACTAAAGAGTAAATTTATTCAATAAAATCACAATTGGCTTCAACCACAGCCTTCAGATGACTTCAGAATATCTTGCAACTCTTCTGTATGGTCTCTTTGTTTAAGTTGGTGAATGCTGTCATAATCCTTGCTTTCAGTTCATCTTTGGTATTAAAGCACATAGTAAAAGAATATATAATATAAAATGTATTTGCACTGAGTAGAGAAAGAAATATTTGTTATAGTAATTTATTATATGAAATACAGTATTATACCATAGCTGGTAACAGATATAGCAACTATTTTTATGCTGTTACTTAAGTAGTAATTATAGGGAGAATCTTATAGAAAAGGCCATGATTCAGGGTATGTTGATCCTAATTCTAATTTTTGCATATTTGTACAGGTATATTTGATTGTGGCATTTTGGGGCAAAAAATGAATATGTGAATACTCTCTCAGAGTATTTTAAAAATAAGTCATTTCCAAATCTTACTTGTATAAACAAACAAGAGTTAAATAACTAAGAAATTGTAGGTGATCTTGTATTCTAAAGTTCTGAAGTGTTTTCCTTGTTTCATATATTTGTCAGATAACTTTGTTGCTTTTTAACACACTCTTATGTATATGACCAATGTCTTCATACAATGAAGACTGAAGGTCATATGATGAAAATAATTTTATTATTCAAATGAAATAGCATCTCTGAATGATACTATATGAAATTAATTCTATTTAATGCCTGTTCACAACACTTGCTTTATATATTATGTTTTCATTTTGTAGTTGCATAAGTTTAATGCAATCAAAATGTCAGAATGTGCATATATAGATTCCTGTTAATATTTCAGTACAACACAGATATTTTAGTAACTGATGACCTAATATCTATTTTCATCCAGACAAAATTAAAGGATTGATCATGAGTCCAAGAAATAATAAATTAATTTAAGTCAAGGCCATAGATGTCATTAGTGATCTCTAAATATTTGAATTTAATTTATATTGCAAAAATAACAGCTCAGCAAAAACATAAATATCAGCACAATCCAAGAGGTTTAATCAATGAAAGAATTTCTGGATATAATCAATGAATTATGATGAATAGAAGATACTTTATTTAATTAGTATTGACTTTAGTTAGTCCTGCAAAATCCATTCAATCTTTCAAACCATGGCAACTAGAAAATCAGTGATATAATTTAGATATGGTTATATGTATTTAATATTATGTACTATTGTTTCAGCCAAACCTAAAAACTATATTTGCTCTAACATATTCTTTGTTTTTTTGTTAATTATACCTATCTTGTAGAATTTATTATGAGTATGTGTACTGACAGTTACATATTTGCAATCTTTGATAAATATGTACACACAAAAATATGTCTCCTCTCCTTATATATTCATTTAATAAAAATAATAATATATATCAATTTTTTTTACATAGACATGTAAATTTTGTGTACATATAATCTTAAAAGTGAAGGAATACCAACAATTTTTTTTAAACAAGCTATACCTATT